>CM035594.1:3041707-3407707 GCA_020423425.1 Chrysopa pallens | reverse complement strand
TGAAACGGCTATTGAGAACTCAATACAAAAACGTCAGGGCACATCAATTAGGGATCAATTAAATGATATGTGTGCAGTAGATATGCCAAATACATACTTATGATCCAATTGTTATAAAATATGTTGTGAAATACTTTACATTAATTTATAAATGAATACAAGTGAAGATAACAACTGACAGAGTTAATTGTTTGTGTACTCGAGATATGACTCAGATCAATATTTGATTTAATTTGTTATGAACAAGCATTTATATATAATAATATGTATATTGAAATTATAAATGTGCTTATTAGCTGAAATTATGGAGAATTTATACATTTTACAAAATAATGTTTCGAACAAAAGTTGTTTGTTTTGAAACAACAAACATATATTGTTGTTGAACTTTTCTTCTATTTTTAATGATTCAAAAGTTGGATTATGGATCGTTAAGGATCTATTGGATCCAATTAACCAATTTTGCTCATTCACGAACTTGATCTTACTTTTTACATCTGAAGTACGTCACCAAAATTTCAAATCGCTATCTCTTTGACGGACGGACGAACATGCGGAAATTGACTAATTAGATGATTGTATTAACCCCTATACCGAAATTTTGTTTGTGCGGTCAATATTAAGTAGCCTTATAAACTTTAAACTAAAATTAATATGCTCTGACATATTATGTATGTTGAATATAAAAACTAGTTATAATTTTAAATTGATTTTTATTTTTTACTCAATTTTTTATTAATTTTAGATGGAATATTTACGTTATCTTGCAAAATTTAAAAATACGATGTGCATTGATTTGTATAGTTATTTATATATATATATATATATATATATATATATATATATTATATTGTTGGAAACCACCATCTTAATATTAAAAACACCCTCTACACATGCTCATATGTGACGTTGCAGCCAAAAATTATTACTTTCAAAAAACTACTATATAAGGGAACCAATGAATCAATCATCAGAATTAGTCTTTCAAAAAGCTGTTAATATTAATATCAATTATAATAATTATTATTTTAATATGTGTAAAATAAATTCATTATTATTATTTTAATAACATAAAGTTAAAGCTACACAATTGTTATTAATTTAAAAGTCGAGTGTATAGCAGTTTGGTGAAGCAAGTTGCCTATAACAAATAATAATTGTGTTAATCAAGGCGATATTAATATCTTAATCGTAAACTTACCTTGGATAAATACCATTTCCATACAAGCTCGTATATTTTATACATATATTAAAGTATTTTTTTTTTATTTTTTATGTCAAATTTTCAATCATAGTATCAACTCAGATTTAATTGATTTTATTTATTACGAATATAAAAATTTATTACAGCTAAGTTATGATCAAATGTGAAAATGTCATAATAGGTATATCGATATTTCGGTTTAAATAAGCATTTCTGTCGGCTGCAAAATTTACTTTTGAAATATATATCTCTTTAAGAACCCACAATAAAAAAATGTTACAAAATAATATCTAACTTATTTAATATAAACAAATAAAAAAATGAATTTTTTTGTTTTTTGCGTTTTTATCCACGTAGGAGGCACTAATTGCGGCACTACAACTTTTTAATTTAGCCTTTTCGGATTCCATTTCAAAATATTCATATTTTTTGTTTTCTGCCCTCAAGAGTGTGCTGCGACACAACGAATGTCATTATCCGGCAATGACAAGGGTTACATGTCATTTCTGGGCGATGACAGTATATAATAAGATATCTATAGATATCTATATATATATATATATATATATATATATATATATATATATATATATATATATATATATATCTATATATATATATATATATATATATATATATATATATATATATATATATATATATATATATATATATATAAATAATATATATATATATATATATAAAATTGATGAAAAGTTGAGTGTCCGCGCCTTGCTCTGGCCCATCTTATCTAATTTAAGTGCTACATATCTCAAATGAAAGTATTTGAGTCACTGAGTATTATTTATAAAAACTTTCTATGTTTATTGAAACAGGAGATACGTATTTCATTGAGCGGAGAAAATCCCAAAAAGAACTGAATGCCTGCGTCTTTCTCTACTCTATCTAACCCAAATTGAGTGTTTAATAGCTCAAATGAAATGTCTTAACTTACTGAGTGTTCGCTTAGAACGAACCCTTTATATTCATTAGAACTGGAGATATTTGTATACAAAACTATCATAACACTTGCAGAAAGCAACGCCTCATAAGAAATGTATATTATATAATTTAGCCTAAGAATACTAAGTGACTCAGTACCTATCATTTGAGCAATTAAACAGTCAAATTGGATGAGTTAGAGATTGTTGAGAGCACAACGCACACTTACCACCGTTTTTGTGTTATTTGAATGATTAATATATATTATATTAATAATAGAAGTAGTATATCAGGTCTGTTTGGAAAATATCACAGTTGTTTAGAATTTAAGATTCGAATTTGAGCTATTAAATTATTATCAACAATTAACGCTGCGGCACAGCAAACGGGTCGACTAGTTTATATGAAAACACTATTTTTAATTGAAACTTTATCGGGGAGAATCTTTTTGATATAAACCTCCATAATAAAGAGCACTCGTGCACAAATAGCTCAAAAAATAATTATCCAATGGTAATGAAATTTGTTATGCATAATCTTGGTATGCATTCTCTTCTTTGTGTGTAATTCTTTGGTTAAGGTGTATTGTTGATTTTTGTAAGCAGAAATTATAAAAAATACATACTAATTTTTTTAGAAATAAAAACAATTTTTTCCCAATGTACCCCAGCTGTCTCTACGCCTAAAACACATCGGAAATTTAATTAACTAAATTTAATTTCCGATTAAAAAAAAAAAACAAATTGTAAATAGCCCATCCACAAACTGAAAAGTAAACACTGTAAGTATTTTGGAGCTGGAATAATAACACAGGAAAAACAAAAAATTTGTTTTATGACACTATTGTTGACAAAGAAATCATATATAATATATAGAATATCCAAATCTAACGGTACAAACATCTTCAAATTCCAAAAATTTTCAATAATATTGTTAACCAAAAATTATAATTTTCCTGTAGGATAAATGTTTGTAACGGGATCAGCAAATCCAACCCACCATCTTCACAATTCCCTGCAAAATATTTGCTATGTTAATAACCAGAGGAGATTTGTAAAACGGTACAAAAACATGGCACATGACACAAAGGTATCTTGGTTCATAAACCAGGAATCCAACTTCTTGATTTCAAGATCCTTAAATTTTTTCGTTACTAAAGCTAAATGCTCTAATGTAAACAACCAATTTTTGTAAGTTGGTGACCGTTTCATTCATCTTCAATTCAAATGAGGTATTCTATAATTTTAAAAATTGGGAACGCATTTTTAAAACTTGATCGATTCAAAACTTTACTTTAAACCTACCCCCCTTCCTAAAATCTATCTGAATTTTGAGTTGTTTTACTCCTCTGTTGAAAGTTCCGCGACCATTGACAGTATCGAACAAATCAGCAATAAATTAAAAAAAAAAGTTTCTATAACGCGCCGCTCAATTTTCGTTACCACTAATTTGATTGCCACGGGAATTAAACTACTAAAAATTTTGGCACATAAAAATTTTAATTTTTTTTTTAACTTTTAACTCATTACTTGCAATGTACAATGTATAATGAAGGAATGTTGTATCTATTGCAACGTTGCTACAACAATTAGGAGAAGTATACCTAGAGAAAGAGGTTTTTTCCTATATGCTATCCATACATAAATATGTCTAGAAATTTTTTGAGTTGAGCATTTGATTAACTGAGTAACACATTAGGTGAAAGTTCTTATATATTTGACAACGTTGCTTACGAGTGTAAACTTACATAAGATTGTTGTCGCATTATGATGGAGTTCTTACGATTTCACTTTTTGATTATGAATATCTTACACAGTGCAATTTCGTACATGTAATTTTCTTATGAAAAGTAATCTCTATCCGTATACGACACAACAGTTACAACAATACCATACCTGTGATAAAAGTATAGCATGTATTCTAAGATAAAAATATTGCGAGATATTATTAGTATTTACTTAATACTCGCTACTCCTCATTCCTTTTCTTTTAAGCATATTTATGTATTTAAAAAAAAATTATGATCTGCTTTATTAGATACACCTATTGAGCCTGTTCTATAGGTTTCAGGACATGGATCTAACCTTTTTTTGTCTGTACATAAACAAGCATTGGCATGTTTTTATTTTTAAATATGAAAAAGAACATTATTTAACTATAATATAATACATATGTATCTAATATTTAACTATAATAACTATCTTTGTCATAAACATTGATTTATATGACAGTATAAAAAAAAAATAAAAAACAATTGTCCATGTGATGTTATGAACGAAGGATTTGTACTGCGATTTTTTTATCACATGTATGATTTCAAATCACGAAAATCACACCGTGTGCGACTATACATTGCTTTCCATAAGTAAATCACGATGTGCCTAAGAGTTAAATATACACTGAGTAGGGATAAATAATCAGGAAGCTTTTGAGCATCTTTACAAATGCATATAGTTGTTTCCAATAGGCCTTTGCATCATAAGACGAGCGCAAGCGTAGCAGCCATATTGAAATGGCGTTAATTCAAAACATTCGTACTGTTTCAATCAACAGTGGCTGGGCAAGAAATATTATCTCCACAAAGAAATAAATTACTGGAAAAAACTATCGATGGTGCTTCACTTATTTATGATTCAGTTGAAGCTCATAATTGTGAGCAATTGAAAAGGTGGCCAAAATGTCATGGACGTCCGCAAAAAGGGAAAAAAAGTGAACTGATTGAGAGGTTAGGCATCAAGATTTGTTTACTATCTAAAAACATATAAAAAGAAATTAGTATTTACAATTTTATTCTTATTAATAGTGTCAATTTATTTGCAATAATTGGAAATATATTTTAGTTAACAAGAGTATGACTTATGAAATTAATAAATTAATTAAGTCATTAATATTTTGAGGCTGTACATAACATTATTAATTAGAAATGTAAATACTTAATTCAATATGTTTAGTAATTTTTATTAGAAATTAAATATTAAATACAACAGAATATATATAAAATATATGTAATTTACAGAGTCAAAAATGCAATAAGAAATAATGTACCAGTAGATCAAACAGTAGACAAAGGAAAATGGTTAAATATTTTAAATACACCCAATCAAGGTCCAAACGTTTTACAGAGCAACAAAATAATTTATCCTAACAATTGGCAGCCATTTCTCTCTGACAAAGTTCCTAAAACTTCAATTATGGATCTATGTATCATTATCTACTGACTTCATGAATAAATAACGACAATGATGACAGTGATATTGAAAATCGTAATAGTAATAATCAAAGTTTAAAAGCCGATAACAGTAAATTAAAACCGTTGAAATGTGACGCGCATTGTAATCTCCCATGATCACAGCGCGATCATGGGTTCTCACAATACGATCAATATCCCTTCCTTGTAGGAGTCTGTCTGGGGGGTTGCATAAAGATGTGACTTTATAATTACCACAATTAGCGGAGATAAGAACGGAGACGGCTTCGAGACTGCTGGCTTCGGGAGGCAAGATACAATGTTTGACATCGTGTCTAACAAATAAGGCAACCCTGCCACCATTCCTGGCGGCGCGGTCACGGCGATAGGTAAAGTATCCAGGGATATTTATTTTCTTATCCGGCTTTAACCATGTTTCGCTGATGGCTGCAACATGGATCCGATGCTGCTCAAGGAATGAGTGAACCTCGGGTAATTTGCGTTGGAGACTTTGAGAGTTCCATTGCAAAAAGCGAATCTGGAATCTAGTTGAAGAGGGATGAGATATCATTATCGAATAAATGATCCACCATCTCGAAAAACTTGAAGAGTTTTTCTTGGGTTTAAATTACATAATTTCCACGCAGCCTCTACTTTAATCCTGAGTTTCAGGAGGTCCATGAAATCAAGGGGCTTAGAACCACCAGTTTCCAATGGATGTGGAACTGGTGAAGATTTTACATCCTCGAAGAATGGGTTGAGTGGGGCAATGGGGGGACACACGATATCGGTTACCTCTTTCTCCGGTGTCTTCTTAATTGTCCACGGGTTTGAAGTGGGCAATGGCACTGGTTTGAAATTTTGTGTCGGTGATCTCCTGTTGGCTGATTGACTGCTACCTTGGTGACTGGTACCTCTTTTGGACGGTAGAAATGGAACGGCATTTGAATTTCAATAAATTATTGAGCATAGCACTCATTTAAAAAAAAAAAAGTTAGAATCGGTTCAGTAGTTTCGGAATCCATCGCAAACAAACAATGTGACATGTAATTTATATATATTAAGATATATATATATATATATATATATATATATATATATATATATATATATATATATATATATATATATATATATATATATATATATATATATATATATATATATATATATATATATATATATATATATATATATAGATAGATAGAGAGAAAGAGTATATATAAATTATTTTATAAAAGCGAAACAAAAAATAAAATTAAAAAAATTGTATTTTTTAAAGCACATTGCATTCCAATCTTGTCTTCTATAATTGTATTAAAAATGTTTTTTATTATTTAACGTTTGTATTCAAATCAAAGAAGACAGGTGTTTTAAATATATTTTGATTATTAGATTATTCAATCAATATATAAGTGAAAGCGTTTTTTTATTCATAGCGTATGCTTAAACCAAATTATTATATTCGATTTTTGGATTTTGTGAATTCGATTATTTACACACCTCTTTAGAATGGGTGAAAACGTACGTTTGTACAGAGCGCTTAACCCAAACGACTCGAATAATAATAATAATAATATTAACAATAATAATAATAATACTTTTATAATTATAAAAGAAGTTAATGGGTGAACTGATTTTGACTTAGTTTAGTAACTTTATTGTACTTTGGTTTTTGAATGGTGATTAAATGAACAATAATTAAATCATTTTAAATTATATTTATTAGTGTATACAATTTTTTACATCCTGTTACATGAACAAATTTTTCTTCCAATTTTCCAACTAAATTACTGATAATATGTTATATAAACAGACAACAAGCATGAGTTATCACAATATACAATCCAGAAAAAACATTCAAATATGGTTAAGTGGTGGAATAGCTCTAGTTTCAAATATTCTAGTTTGTACGTGTTCCATGGAACTTTAGCAACATTCATCACCAGTCAACTCTGCCTTATTATGAAAATTGGAAAAATTAGGGTAGATTTCTCATGTCAAATAGTAACAGAGATTAAATTTCCAAATTTCTCTACGTTAATTGTCTCTCTGGGTTTTTTGAGGGCAACGCTAAAAGATCCAAGATCAAAAAGCAACAATGCAAGTATAGTATCTACCCTGTTAAAATACCTTAGATGTCACATTGATAAAACATATTTTAAATTGTAAATTTCATCTCGGGAATAATCCTCCGTACGTTTTCATTTATTTTTTAATATCTGACCCTTCTATGATTTTTTTAATAAGAAAAACTTATTTTAATTCTGTTTTTTTAGCTCTTTTAAAGGGCAAAAAACTCTTTGAAAGAAATTTTCAAAGTTAAATAACGATTTTTTGCATAGTATTGTTACATTTTTGATAAGTTTTAAACTTTATACTAAAAAAAATGTGCCAACTGTAAATTTTAATTTTTTTACAAAATCGATTTTTATTGATAAAAAACACGTGATCATATAACATATAAAATATACTACACAGTCGTGATCCAAAATTTTTTATAAATACGACGATGTGTACATAATTAGAGCAGAAGGAATCGGCGCACGAGTACCAAAAACTATTCCACCTCAATTTTTTTATGCGATCCTCTTCAAATTGCCCTCCTAATGATATAAATGCATGTTGCCATGGCGCAACCCGGTGCCATATTGTTTAAACCGAAATTGTTTAAACAATTGCAAGGCATTGTTATTTTTCAACCGGACAAATTTTTTTTATATTCTTTATTGAAATACCAATAAAAAAGGTCCTACGACTTTTAACGATAAAGTTAATATTTTTAAAGATATGAATTTTTAAAGGTTCGAAAAATCTCAAATTTGGGTACTTTCAACCCATGAAAAATATATTAAAAAAAAACATAATGTCTAAGTAATATTTTTTTTTAATTCTCTATACAATTGTTAATAATATTGTAAAAAGAGATTTTAAAAAATTTCATTGTTTATACTTTTTTTTAATTGTTAATAAGTATGCGTCGCTTACCTTTAAGTACCGCTGTCTCTCTCTGACTCATGGTTGTTTAAGTATGGCTGTCTCTCTCTGACTCATTGGTTTATAGTTAAAAATATTTATTAATATTTAACAAATCATTTATTAGAGACCACTTTTTAGTCCTTAATAAATATTTCTTAGTATTTAAAAAGATTTATTAATATTTAATAAATGAATATCAGATTTATTAAATACAAACAAATCACTTTAAGTACTAAGAAATATTTATTAAGGACTAAAAAGTGGTCTCTAATAAATGATTTGTTAAATATTAATAAATATTTTTAACTATAAACCAATGAGTCGGAGAGAGACAGCGATACTTAAAAAACCATGAGTCAGAGAGAGACAGCGATACTTAAAGGTATGCGACGCATACTTATTAACAATTAAAAAAAGGTATAAACAATGAAATTTTTTAAAATCTCTTTTTACAATATTATTAACAATTGTATAGAGAATTAAAAAAAAAATATTACCTAGTCATTATGTTTTTTTTAAATATATTTTTCATGGGTTGAAAGTACCCAAATTTGAGATTTTTCGAACCTTTAAAAATTCATATCTTTAAAAATATTAACTTTATCGTTAAAAGTCATAGGACCTTTTTTATTGGTATTTCAATAAAGAATATAAAAAAAATTTGTCCGGTTGAAAAATAACAATGCCTTGCAATTGTTTAAACAATTTCGGTTTAAACAATATGGCACCGGGTTGCGCCATGGCAACATGCATTTATATCATTAGGAGGGCAATTTGATGAGGATCGCATAAAAAAATTGAGGTGGAATAGTTTTTGGTACTCGTGCGCCGATTCCTTCTGCTCTAAATCGCAGTTGAGTGTAGAGTAACAATCAAAACATGTCTCATTATAGAACATAATAAAGTGGCTTATCAAAAACTAAAGTGTGTAATTTTATTTATTCACTTAACATATTTTATGTTCGAAATGTTTTGAATTTTTTGCATTCATGAAATATTCTAAATACGAAGCTTACCACATTACAATGTGTATTATTTTTATGATTACATTAATTATAATAGATTTTATCTATTGAACCAAGAGCTCGTAAGCGGTATTATTTATTGTACATGTGTTTCAGTAGTACTAAAAATTTGTTCAGTGACGAGTCATTGCATGCTTAGTGCAGTAAACACATTCTGGCAGATACCAGTCCTGCACTAGTTTAGCATTTATAAATTTGAAAATCTTTTTTTTTACGATTATTCAAAGGGTGTAAGGATAAGAAAAATAAAACTTGTAAATAAAATAATTTTACATAAAAGGGTTCATGGATTTCACTAATCCAATAGCTAAACTCACATTTTAGGAAAACAATGCTCCATCAAAATTTTACCTCGTTACGTTTTTTGACTTATCGTGATAACAATAGATTCAAGTGATTTTTTGAGCACCTGTATTAATATTTAGTAAGTTCCAACAATTTAATCGATTTTCAATCATTTTAAACTTACGACTGAACAAAATATATCCTGTTTTATTTTATATCTGTCGGGTAAAACAAGTGAATCTTAAAGATAACAGACAAATATTCGGACGCTACTTATATAAATTAAAACGTCATTACCAGTTATTGTATATTAAACTTTTTCGTTTAGCTTTGTGAAAAATAATTTTAAAATAGGTTTATTCTAAGGTTACCATTTTTTCAATTTTACAAATCTTTCAACTTTTAACAAAACTTTTTTCAATCATTATTTTTTAAGTGTTTTGATATCTCGGTCTTTTTTAATACTCAGTTTATGAATTATTGATAGGAAAAAGGAAAAACGGAACTTTTTTTAAAAGACTTCCGAAGGTTTACATTTTCAGATGATAACATTGAGATCTCGTAAATACATCAGAAACTTTTCTTTCTATATAACTTATACAATTATATCAGCAAAAATTATTCGAAAACCTCAGCTTAAAATTTATGGCTTGGAACTATATTGATTTGAGATCGAAAATATCCAAAACACGTCAAGAGTAATATTTTGACGTAATTTATGTCGCTTTTAAGAAAAGGTTTTATCCTCATAGAAATTTACTTTTCGTGCTTATTCTATTTTACTTTTATATACTTTCATTGAGCCTTTCGACTATTATAGAAACATGTAGAGAGAATTATAGTAATTACAAAATCGCTGAGAATCGAACCAAATTTTCTGAGAATTTGGCTCCTTTGGCAATAATCCTAGTGACAACACTTACAGTACATACTGCAGCATATTAGTATAACTCGTTCACCTGGTCTGCTCCAAATATTATCACAAATCTTGTTTAGACCTCTAAGGTTTCTAATTTGTAATAAGTATTTTATTATGTGTGTTGTTATTAAGTGTAAAAATTGATAAAATAGGCTATAGTATGTATAGCACGTATGGCCGATAATTAAGACTAATTTTTTGCACTTTTTTTAATATCTTTTAAACATTTGTGATATCACAATGAAATTCTCTATTTTAGAAAAGATATAAGATAATGCTGTTAAGCCACTTGAAATAAGTCTTCGTTTATTGCATTTTGACATGGCATGTTTTATTATTTAGTGAAATGTCCCGATCTTTAGTATTTTTCCAAATTCTATTTAGCGCAATATTCGTGAAATAATAATTTTCGTGCTGTAAATTTTATCCCAAAATGAAACAAACGGTTACACGTTTGTACAGTTTTATCTGTTAGTCAATTCATATTTAGCAACAAATTCGTGCAAGGAAGATTTTTTTTTCGAAGTAAACTATGGTACCAATAAATATATTTAATAAAGTTAGCCAATATTATCATAATATTTATTGTTTGGTTTAGAAATATGAATACTTGTAGAGTGATTTGACCCTATAATTCTTCTTATCAATGAATAAGAGAAATAGATATAACCAAATTTAACAAATATTAATTTACAATAACTTATGATAACATCAAAAATTATTCGGCGATATAAGAATAAATATTCACCAATAAAAAAGAAACATGATAAAGCCAAACCACAAAATAATAATGCAAAAATAATTTCGGCTTGATGTACAGTAATTGGTGGAAAATCATCACAATCAATGAATTCAATCAATTTCATGTACTTCTGTGTCGTTTTAAACAATTCATTACGTTTCAATCCACGCCAATAATTTGTTAAACCATTTTCATAAAAATTTTGTATTAATTGTGTTATATATGGCACAAATACTGACGATTTCCTGTAAAATTTATATGTATTTAATAATATACATTGTAAAGTTCCTTATACTTACGAGGGTATTCTGAAAAGTTTCCGACCTTAACGCGATGATAGCAAGACTTGTTAATAAAAGCTAGTGAATGTAGCTGTGCATACTAAATGTCAATGATAGTGTTTTTTTGAAAATAGAAAGAATTGAATTGAGCTATCATAAACTTTTTGATTATATTGGGTTGGGTCGAAAATTTTTCAGACCAACCTCGTAAATAATTATAATTTCAGCAAAGATATTAAACTATGGTATTTATGCAATATAATTGAGGAGGAAGATATTTTTCATTTTATATGCGTTTGCATGATTGCGAACCATAAGAATATCCTGGCTTGGATATCCTAAAACAGAATTGATATTTATAACCGTTTAATTATGTAAAATTAGCTTTGAAATACAAATACATCAAGCTTCAGTAATTTATTTATAAGATTTAAAATTTAAAATTATTTTGGGTTAATTAGTCGGTAATTTTTCTTGAATACTTAAGCTCTGTTTCATTATGTTATAAGTGGCTATGTGATTTTGATAGACCTCTACAGGCTTTAATAGTAAATCTGTAATGTAATAAATATTGTATTGTTTTCAATTTTTGCGTATAAATAACTCAAAAAAACTAATCCTAATGTTCTGAATTTTGACATGAAAACGGAGGACATGTCGAAGTTTTTTTCCTGAAAAAATTATTCTTAAGTATTTTTTTCGCGAAAAACATTTGAATATACCTTCCATTTTTATGTCAAAATTGTTCATAACATTTGTGTAAGTTTTTTTTAAATTATTCATGAACGAAAATTAAAAAAAATACAATGCATATTACAGATTGACTTTAGTTAAAGAACCTTGAAAGGTCTCATTAAAAAAATAGTTACCTAAGATTATATTCAATACGAGTGTGTCAAAAGCAATAACGTATAAAAATGATTCATATCCCGATTGATGTTATTTTGAGACGTCCATAGCAGTCACTCTTAATTAATTAATTTATTTGGAGTTTACTCCTTAGAAATGAATCGATTTTCAATTAAGGCGTCCGGTATGACAAAAAGAGTAAAATTTTATAATCGATTGACCCAAAGACGTACAAAGAGCTATGCTGCGAGTTGCCTTACGTGTATCATGTATTTATACGTATATAATATATATCTATATATGTTTATATATATTTATGTAAAAAGATAAAAAATTTATGGATATTATAATTATAGGGTAGAGTCGGGTAAGATAGTGTACTTAACATTTAGAGGTAAATAAAATAAAAAACTCAGATTTATGAAATAAACAAAGAAATATGTAATTTTACATAAGAAATGAACAAATTTTAGTATATATAAATTATATATAAATATATATAAATTTTAGTATATAAGTGTGAAAAAACTAGTCATTTAGCAAAGAATTGTCTTCAAATTAAAGAAAGCGATGAATCAAAAACAATAAGGAGATAGAATGAGCGAAGAATTGAAGCAAATGTGGGACAGTCAAGGATTATGAATTAATAATATGAATTCAGAATAAGCAAGTGCAATTGTTTTAATGAAGAAGGCAATTGATAAAGATCGAATGCACGTAGATTTTAGGTAGCTAAATTTGATTACAAAGAGGAAAAAATTTCCATTTTAATTATTAGAGGATAAATTCGATCAATTAGCAGGAAATTCTTAATTTTCGATTTTGGATTGTACAGAAAAATATTTTCAGATTCGAGTACCTGAGGAGTCACAACCTCTTAAAGGTTTTGTTATCTAAAAAGACACTACGCATTTACAAATATGCTTTTAGGTGTGATGAATGGACCGATTGTTCTTCAGAAGATGATATCGGAAATTACTCAATGACAAATTTCTGTATATCTGGACAATGTGTTGATAGTTGTACTATAGAAGAAGGCATGCTTAAGTAAAATAAGTTTTTCAATATTCATAAAAGACATGTTTTAACGTTGAAATTAGAAAAATGTAAATATTTAGGGGAAAGGTAGAATATTTGGGTTTTGAAATAATCTGTAGTGGTTATCAGCCGTCAATAAGAATTGAACATTTTAAGATTCCAAAGAATGTACAAGAAGTGAGAATATTCTTGAAGTTTACCGGAATTTTCAGAAAATTTATTGAAAAGTTTACAATTGCTAAACCATTAATGGATTTATTATATAAAAAGCATAAGAGAATATTGAGAAAGAACAAATGGAAGGTTTTGAATTATTGAAGGGGAAACTAGTAAATAGGCGAGTACTTCCATTTTTTGACGTAAAGAGCAGATAGGAAGCTCATACGACCGCATGCAAAATTGGATTGTCGATAATGTTAATTGAACAGGGCAAACTTATAGCGTATTTGGTTGGAAGACAGCGGGGCAGGAACAGAAGTATTATTGCTTCGAACTTGAGACATTAGCGGTGGTAGAGACTATAACAAGGTTTAGAGTGTATTTACTGAATTAAAAATTTAAGGTGGTTACATACTGTAATTAATTGAAAACGGCTTTACAGAAGGACCTAATACCACTAATTAAAAGATGGATCTTGATGTTACAAGAGTATCAATCTGACATTGAATATCGACGGGTGCTAGAATGCATCACATCAATTCATTAAGCAGAATACTAGTGGGAGAATCTTGTGAGATGCAAGTAAAAGTTTTGAATGCGTTTGGAACTCATATTTCAAATAAAAATTGTTTAGGAACGACTAATAGAAAAGGTAACCATACCATTCCGTACTCTTCATATGGAATATTTGGCACCGTTTACAAAAATTTCTATGATGAATTGCCATAGTTCAGCTGGAATAAATGCGTTTGTAAAATTTGTGAAACCAAAAACAAAATTTGTGTGGTAAACGATACGAAATCTAAACATATCTGTACGTTTTTGGATGAGATACGTAAGAGTCTTGGAAATCCAGCGAGGATATCAAATATTTAAAAAGAAATCTTTTGGATCTTAAATTTTTGAAATGTATCAATCTCAGAAATGGTGTGACTTATTTATACATTGAACAAAGTCAAGACACATAAAGTGCTTAGTCCAAAACATATAAATTTTCTAATTTAATTCTCAAAGATACATTTACATTGAAGGAAAATGCGACAAAATAAGTATTTTTGAATATTTCAATAGATAAAACATGTCTGTCCCTGACTTTTTTTTGAAAATGTGAAGAGGCAAAAAGTGATTAGAATTGTCTAAAATATAGACATCTATTAGAGCTCTACTTTGTTGATGAACTAATTTTAATGTTAAAATTCGACTTCTTTTGTAAGACTCATATCCTTTAAATAGTGTGGTTAAGTAGAAAAAGTTAAAATTTAGTGACCAATCGGAAGTTTACGGGTCATTAGACAGTGTCCCATAATTAAGGAGTTGACCGAAATTATCTCGAATTCCATGTGATTATTATAGAATTTGATTATATTTGTATTTCCTTAATTTTATTATGGGATACCGATGTTTCAAATTAACATTTTGATTAAATATATTTTACAAAATCAAGTTATTAAGGCCAAAGTAGAGTCCAAGTAAATTTAAAGAATATTCAGACAATGAATTTATATTTATTAAAACAACTGAATCAATATTTTACTTATCAGAAATAAATATAAACAGCGTGTTTATTAAAAGAGTCTTGCAAGCCTACATGTTAAATTATAACCACAAAATCCATCTTAAATGAAAAGTAAAAATTTTATTTGTGTAAATCTGAATTTATATCAATTTTTACATCAAAAACTAGCTAGAAATTTTTATGGTTTCCCCCTCTACTAAGCAGTTTCGTAAATTCTAATTACATTTCTCAAGTTACTTTTATTATAAGATTAATAACTTGGAGTTTATTTAATAACAATAAAATTCAAAAACTGTACTAATTCCTTTTTACTCAAATAAATGTCTCCTTTTTATTGTGGTTGGCTGGTCAAAATTTGTGGTCACAATTTAACATAGAAAATGAGCAGGACCAAAACTCTTTTAATTACATTAAACATAATGAATCTATTTAATTTATCTATGGTAGATAAATGATTGAATGTTTGATATTTTTTATTGTAACAAGCTCTACTAGTTTTTTTTACAAGCCTTACACGTGTATGAAAAATGCAGTAACTAGATTTTTCGAAAAATTGCTTGGTGGAGGCGGTAAATATAAAAATTTCAAGTTTTTTTGGAGGTTCAAATTCAGTTTTACTCAAATCAATTGCCACGATTCATTTTGGATGAATTCTGTGGCCACAATTTAACATAGGTGTCTAGCAGGGCTAAAATTCTTTTAATTAACACACTGAATAGATTTATTTTTGGTTGGTAAAAGAATGCATATTTGATATTTTTAATTGTGAGTAGATCAACTCCTTGTTAATCTTATAATAAAAGTAACTTGTGTAAAAAGAGCAGCAATGAGAATTTTCGAAAAAGTGCGGGGTAAAGGGGGTAAACTTAAAAATTTTCAGTTTTTATTTGGTGTTGCAAATTGGTAAAAATTCAAGTCTTTTACTTTGTATTCATTTTGTATTTTAAATTTAGTTTTAGGCTTTTCAGTTTCATATGATACAAATTTTGTTTTTCGAGCGAAAATTAGTACATAATGGGTTCTAAGAGATTCAATATGTTAGATTTGATTCTACCGAAATAGTTCTGCTTGCTTCACAGAGGACATTATATATAATATTATTATTATATTTAGACATTTTGTGTATAATCATTACACACTTAAAATTAAAAAAAAAAAATTCGTGTACCTTTGGAGAGTATCTATATTTCGAAATCGGTTACTCTCTTTGACAAACCGAATGCATCATTAGTAGTTTTATCTTTATTTGACACTAGTTTATGAATTATAATAATATTTTAACATTACTTTACAATCTATGTAACAGAAATAAAAGCATTTGAAAAAAAATCGACATCAATAGTAATTTTTTGGTACTTTTTTATTTTACTTTTGTGTCAATTCAACAATTATTCATTATTACTATTATTAAATATATTTTGGAACTTTCGAGTTTTAGTTTAATTTACATTCAATCTCTTTGACTTTTTATTGGCATAAAAATCTTATTATATAAAATTTAGATTCTATTTAATTGGAATTCGTCTATTCGCTTTATCTGACTGTAACACTACTTCATGAATACAAAATTTAAATAATCAACAATGATTTAACTAACAACGAATAATACTTTTCATGTTTTTCAAGTAATTTATAAATGTTTGCTTCTATAGACATATTAATCATACACGTTACATCAAGTTTAAGCCAAGACATATTATTAATAAGTATGTGGACAAAAATGTATGAAAAGTTCTAAAAAAGTACAATTTGTACAATATTAAATTTACTATGATTATCAACAAATCTCTATTGTTTTAAGTTAAGTGACAAATGGTTTTTAAAGTTAAATTTTTGCATAATATCTAAGGGCACTCAATTAATTAGTGACATATTTTACCACACATTATAATGTAACTTTTGGAAGTTTTAAATCGCAGTCAGGTGTATTAGCTTTTGTAATTTAGTTTTGTAATTATTTATTTCAATTTTTTATTACCAAGGACAAAGCAGTTTGATTTCTATTTGTAGAGACGTAGGGTGTATATCTGGTAGATATTACATACATTTTTCTCAGATGAAATTCATTTTAAAACAGACAATATGAGAATTGTATGCTCTCACAAATTATTTATACGTTTTTTTACTTACTTGTGCGCTATGTAGCACATTGGTACTGCTGATATTAGTTGCTGTGCCATTAAATGAAATTTTTTCGAACTTCGTAAATTAATTGGACTATTCATGAATACTTGAGCCGATGTACTTTGTAATATATACACATTATAATTCATTGTTGGAGCACGTTCAATTAATAACTTACGGTAAAAGCGATATTCAGTAAACACTTTTAAGTTACTATTATAAATTTTATTAATTATCGGTTCACTGTTATGTAAATATAATAATTTTATTAATAGAAAATTGTCCCTTGTCACATAAAACTGTAAATCTTTGTTTTGATTATCTCTAAAATAATAAAATAATTCGTTTAATGTGTTGAAATCATCATAATATTTTTGTGTAGATAAAACTTGAATAATTACTGATCCAAATATATTTGAGACAAAAAATGCAGTAAATGCTAACATCACAAATATAAATCGTATTGAAATCAATTGAAATGGAAAATTTGTGGAATTTGAGGTATAATAAGCATGCATTACAGATGAATTGTATGCAAAAATTTCAAAAAAATTTGGGAATTTTTTACTGGGTTTCAAAATGTACTCAAAATAAATTAAACCAGACATGAAAATATATAATGATACTAAACCAATCACAACAAATAATATGAAAATTAAACCAAAATTTTCAAAAAAATTTAAAAACACTGGTAGTACTTCAGCTTTTGGAATAATCAATGATAAATGTTCCACATCATGTGATGATTCAATAACTTCATAATTTATGTCATTCAATTTTAATGGATAAAATTCTGAATTAAATAAAAAATCACTTTCATTATGTTCCACATAGATTGCTCTTGCATTTAGTTTGTCAATTATGCTTTGAATTATGTGTCCATCTTTACCTGAAATATTGTAATTTGTTAATATAAACTTTTTTTTTAACTAGGTACAGGAGCGTAGGAACGAAATTTTTGCTGGGTGGGCTGGTTCGATGAGTCATATAATCCTCTCTTAGACTAGAAAGGTCAATTTTTCGTGAAAAACTATTGTTTTGCCCTTAAAATTATCCTACACGAAATAGTAATAGAGCAATAAAATTTTTAATCTCTTCAGCAAAACATGACCCAGGGAAATTCCTGGGTGGGCAGCTGCCCACTCTATAGGGCTCCTACGCTTACTAGGTATGATGGCTGACGCAAAAAAATAAAAATAAATGAATAATATAAATTGATTATTAATTGCTACCCCGGACTGACGTAACGATTAAAGACATGCTTAGCACCAACTAATACAAGTTAAGCAAGTACGAGCAGTCAGGCATGTATAGGCTGCTCTGAGCGCGCGTGAATGATGATGATCACGTGATTTGGCAATGGGTATGACCACACTAGCATTACTGTGATTACTGTTGTTGTATAATATTTGTCAATTCAATAATCCACTTTGGTTAATGGCTATATAGCTGAAGGTTAGGTTACTTTACTATTATGATTATTGCTTTGCTTCTATCTCTTTCCAAATATTTTTTTATCTCTTTTTAATGCTCTACAGTGTTGCCGGTTAGTATCAAAGATAATCGACGCTACCGAATTTACTGAAAAAGTTCATCTTTTTAATTAAATATCTTAATTAGTCGGGCAAAACGGTTTTTTTTCAATTATTTATTAAGGTTTTAACTTTAATTTAAATAGTTTTTTTATTTTTACCGGCTAGTTTCGATATTTACGAAACGTATCACCCGTCTACCGTTTTGCATAAAAGCCAATAGCTAAATATGCCTACTTTTGAAGTCATTTATAAATAAAAAAATAAAAATATAAGATTGATTATTATATTGCTATATCGATTCCATATAACGATTGAACAGGCGTCTTGAATAGCATTGGAAATCCTACTTCCTTAATATCTTTTTAAAATTAATATGTTATAAAATTAAAAACTATGTTATAAGCATATGGTTTTTTGACATTTCACAGTGACAGTATAATACTGAAGATTCAGTTCTTGTATTGTGAAGTGATTATATTAGACACATCGCAAACGACGCGATTTGTGTGAAATAGGCGATATCATGGATGTGATTTGCTTATAGAAAGTAATGTATAGTCGCAAACGGTTGTGATTTGAATTAATACATGTGATAAAAAAATCGCAGCACAAATCCTACGTTCATAACATCACATAGACAATTTTTTAATTATTCTTGTTTATACTGTCATATAAATCAATGTCTATGACAAAGATAGATAGTTAAGTAATATTATTTTTCATATTTAAAAATAAAGACATGTTGTTTATGTACAAACAAAAAATGGTTAGTTTCATGACCTGAAACCTATATAACAGGCTTAATAGGTGCATTTAATAAAGCAGATCATATTTTTTTTAAATACATAAATATGCTTAAAAGAAAAGGAATGAGGAGTAGCGAGTATTAAGTAATAAGAAATCGCACCGTGTGTGATATGTATAATTAAAAACTGCAATCATTAGAATTCCATCATCATGCTACAACAATCGCATGTAATTTTACATTCGTAAGCAACGTTGTCAAATACATAAGAGCTTTCACCTATAGTGTTACTCAGTTAAACAAATGCTCAACCCAAAAAATTTCTAGACATATTTACTATGTGTGAATAGCAAAAGTGAAAAACCTCTTGCTCTAGGTATACCTCTCCTAATTGTTGTAGAAACGTTGCAATAGATACAACATTCCTTCATTATGGCAGTAATAACGTTCTGCAAGAGTTTATAAACTTATTTTCTTATAACACTTTTTAAGTGTCAATATTATTTTCATTCATTTCAATAACAGAGTAAATTAACAGAAATGAACTTTAGACTTATTTTATAAAAAAAGCCAATAAATCTTATACTATTACTTACAAATATAATATATATTGATTCCTATTATTATTTTATTTGTTTATAAAATGAACTGTATAAATACAGTGATTGTACAGTGGCTGTAATCGGTATCTATTCCAATCACATAAAACAAATAAGACAAGTTAAGTAATAAATAATGAGTTAATTCTTACAAATATTTTCCGAAAAAAATTCATACCAATTTTTTGTTTTTTTAATCAAACAATTGTTTTTTGGATCCTTTTTTTATGGTTAAGTTTGGTCATGGATCTATTGAGCCCAATGTACCGATTTTGCTCATTTACGAACTTGAGATCTTGAGATGAGACTTGCGGATTTAAGATCTAGAATATGACACTAAAGTTAGCGGTCTCGTTTTATTTTTGAGTTATCAGGATGACAAACAGGAGACAAGTGGGTTAATACTTTAATAATTTTTTGTTTTTTTAATCAAACAATTGTTTTTTGGATCCTTTTTTTATGGTTAAGTTTGGTCATGGATCTATTGAGCCCAATGTACCGATTTTGCTCATTTACGAACATATATATATATATATATATATATATATATATATATATATATATATATATATATATATATATATATATATATATATATATATATATATATATATATATATATATATATATATTATATATATATATATATATATAAAGAACCAATACCAAATAATTTAAGGTGGTTTATTTTCTTAACTTCAAGTTTTATAACAGAGTTCATGTGGAAATTTATTGGCAGCTTACAGTTTTTCCTGTATGATTAAAAATGTATATCGCAGCAATACACGCCTTTGACCATAAATTTTATGGCTGTTTGCTTGTAATAAGCATAGATGGAGCAGCTTTTACTGTAGCCCTATTTTCTTGTTCCGCTGTACCATTTTGCTGAGGAGTGTAAGGTGGTGGTGTGTTCAATCACTCTTTGACTTAACAGATTAGTAATCTCTTTATTTATAAATTTATCTCCACCATCGCATCGAATTAAAGCTATACCAACTTCATTTTTCTTTAAAAAAAAAATTCTTATATATTTACAGAAGTCATCTTTAACTAAAGATGTTGATTACATCGTTGCTTTAACAGTGCATACGTCGTGATATTTATTTAACTTAACTTTTATTCAGATAAGCAAAATGTTCAGGATACTATTGTAAAGTATAAGTTTCATTTGAAAGATTTACTTGTGCAGCCAATGTTAAAGTTACCGAATGCATGTTCAGGATATACAATTCTTTAATCAAATATCCTGTTTCAGTTAGTTTTTGATTTTTCTTTTTGATGGAATGGTTTTTGATGGAAATTGATTTATACTTGCATTAGCCACATACCAAACATCTGATTTTGCATTTTTCCATATGTTATTGATAAATGTATCCACATTTACAGTACCGTGACCATGTGCTAAAATTACAGCATTGTTTTTACCATCGTTACCATCGTTTGAGGACAAATTTTCTCAGGATTACAGAGCTAAGTTAAAGATACAAAATAATATGTATTCGGAGAAATGTGCTTTGAAGCACCACAATCAGGTACAATGATATTTCTATAATTTTTTTTCAAACTATTTAAACTAAAGGCCTTGAATGCAGTAGTTTTACCTTCGGATTCAGTTTTGGGCCTTTCATTACCATTTGTACTCATTTAAACAGTTTTTGAGGGATATTCTGCGGCCCACCCAATGAATAATTTTTTTCACACGTAGTAGTGAAGTTTTTTTTTGCACGAGCAAGTTTTTCAGAATCAACATTCTTCTTTAACACTTGATTCATTCTTCACTTTCGTGTCTTTTGCCATAAACGTCACTTTATTTACTTCGGTTATATTCACGTGCTTCGATAAAAAAAAAATTTTCTAGATTTATTTTTTCTAATCTGCCGAAATGGTATCCCACAAGTCCTTTAAATATTATACTGTCTTTCTAAACTTGACAATATTCTTCCATCTAATATCCTTTCAAATAACTTATTTTCATTGAAGTTTTCTAATTCAGTATTTAAGTCGACAAATAACTTTTACAGTTACAGCTACATGAACAGTAACATCTTCTTTATCATCCCGCCTGGTTAGTAAAAATGATTCAATTTACATGTACAATCACTGTGTACTATTACGTTCAAAAGGAACACATAGCTTATCTGCTGAATGTTTACATGTTAACACTGATTCTGGTGTCGTTCTTGTTCAATTCAGTTGCTATGATATTTGTGGCTTTTGCATCATACTGCATCCATTTTTGTAATGCGAAGCTTAAATACGCAGCCAAAAATTATTTCATTATAAAAATACTGCCATATTTAAAATTAAGTAATAACTATCATTAATCCAAAAAATTTTGTAACTTAATTCCTTATAATCATTTTATTCGAAATGATTAAGTCAACAAATACAAGAAATACAGATATGGTAAAAATCAATAGAATTCTATCATCAAACACATAGTTATAATATACAAAAAAGAGGTTTAATAAATGCAGGTTCTGGTGTACTCAAATGGCTTAAATTAAGTACCTCATCAGTGGACGATGCAGTATTTTATACCAACTCAATGAATTCTTTAATTGAAGATAGAATTGAAGACAAGAAAGCAACGCATCTCATGATGAAAAACCAAATTAATATCCTATCAGAAACTCATCGCAAATGTTTAATAATAATTCTTTAGAGTTCTAAATATGGGATCATCTTTTACTAATTATTCAGTTAAATGATCTTAATTTTAGACAATTAGAACCGTATGGTATGACACTAACACTGGTTTGATATGGTATTATTGACTACAAGATTATTGAAAGAATTCAATTCACTTAAAGAATTTCAGTTACCACTTAAAATTAATCACGAAAATATTGAAAACTATTTTTAAAAAATTAAAAGGAAATATTTTAAGAAAAATGACTGACTTGATGCATTAATTAAAATTCCATTCGCACAAATAATGGAATATACTTATCAAGCCTTTCCTTTACCTACACCTCATAAAACTTCATTATTTTACATAGAAATTTATTACCCTGAAATTGTTTCTAGTATAAGTAAAAGTCAATTCGATTTACTAAAAACATATACAATTGCAAATTATAAGATATTATAAGATTATGAAAAGGAGATCGGGCAACATATGTGAATGGAAAATATTTGACTTGCAAGAACAAAAAATTCCAAAAGTTTGTAAAATAACCACAATCAATGTAGTTCTCGAAATGTGGCAAACAGTTTCGGAAAATCAACGGTTATTCGTTCTTTCAAATGTGCAAAAGGCAACCCTCGGTAAACAGGCAAGACAAAGATGTAACAATTATTGGTATGGGACTACTTTCTACCAATTGTCTCCTACAACCCAAAACAGCCATTAAAATATTTCTTCATAATAAAAAATTTCCGAAGTATATATCCTCGAAGACGACTGTTGTGACGATAACACACTAATTTAAAGGACATTAAATATACTCATCAAAAATTGGAACACATGAATCAATATCTTCAAGCACAACTAAACAAACCATTTGTTATCAGAAACGAAAGCACAATCTACAGACTTTATGTTGGAATTAGTTTATTGTCAGCATTAGTATTGTACAACATTTATAAGTATGGAATAATGAAAGTATTACTTAAATTATTATCCAGTTTATTTAACTGCTTCACACCATGTACGTTGAAATTTTATAACTGTCTTTTTGGTAACAACAAACACAATCAATTACCACCACTATTATCAGAAGTAGTTTACGAACCCACAGCGAAAATCAGTCTAATTAAAATCCGCAGAAGATTAACATCCAGTTCAAGTATATCAGATTGACGTTCAATCCGACTAATATAACTTTAAAAATTTAGGAAATTATCAACAATGGGACCGTCATGCAATCGAGAAGCTTCAAAATCTTACATTTTAAACAATTTAAACTTTTCTCATGGGGGAGGAAGGTAGAGAATGACAATTGATGCTTTACCCATAAAATAAAAAGTAAGCTTTAACAAAAGTAGTTTTATGAGAATTACTTGAATTTATTTTCATATACATAAAGTTACTTTTCAAGTAACTAATCAGTCTTTGACCAGTCATTTATAAGCTTTTGACAAATGTTTAAAAAGTTATAAAGTTTAGAAGGTTTTATGTCATTTTATGTGTTGTAATTATTGTACTCTTAATAATTTTTTATTAAATAAAATATCAACATTCCTTCTTTAAATAATCATAAAGTGTTATAATTTAAACAAACCTATATGCAATCAATATCAATAATTTAACGTCGATAAAAAATAGCAAAAGCAACA
Source organism: Chrysopa pallens (assembly GCA_020423425.1). Taxonomy (NCBI): domain Eukaryota; kingdom Metazoa; phylum Arthropoda; class Insecta; order Neuroptera; family Chrysopidae; genus Chrysopa; species Chrysopa pallens. The sequence continues at coordinate 3,383,297 of CM035594.1, read as the reverse complement.
ACAACAACAAATTATTTTAGAGTACAATAATAACAACAATTAAAATGACATAAAAGTTTCTAAACATTATAACTTTTGAAACATTTTTCAAAAGCTTATAAAAGACTGGTCCAAGACTGATTAGTTACTTAGAAAGTAATTTTATATATCCAAAAATAAAAGGTCAAATAATTGGCATAAAAATACTTTTGTTAAAGCTAAATTTTTATTTCATGGGTGCAGCAGCATTTGTCATTCTTTACATTCCTCCTCCATTAGTAGGATTGAACGACAGCCTGATATACTTGAACTGGATGTTGATCTTCTGCGGTTTTAAATTATACACGTTTCCGCTGTGGGTTCGTAAACTACTTCTGATAATAGTGGTGGTAATTGATTGTGTTTGTTGTTACCAAAACGACAGTTATAAAATTTCAAAGTACATTAAGAAGCAGTTAAATAAACTGGATAATAATTTAAGTAATACTTTTATTATTCCATATTTATAGATGTCGTACAATACTAATGCTGACAATAACCCAATTCCAATTTAACGTCTGTACATTGTGCTTTCGTGTTTGATAACAAATGGTTTGTTAATTGTACTTGAAAATTTTGATCCATTTATTCTAATTTATGCTGAGTATATTTTATGTTATTTAAATTCAGATTAGTAAATTTTACACGTTTGAGGTACTGTGGAGATATAGATTTGGTTTGATTTATGAAATCGCAACAATCTTCTTTAGGGATATATATTTCGGGAATTTTTTATTACGAGAAAATATTTTAATGGTTATTTCCGGTTGTAGGAGATAATTGTTTGTAATAAGTCAACAATTGTATGCGATTTTCGGTAGTCCCATACCATTAATTCTTACATCTTTGTCTTGCCTGTTTAACAGAAGGTTGCCTTTTGCACGTTTTGAAAAAGAACGAATAATCGTTGATTTTTCTAAACTGTTTGCCACATTTCGAGAACTACATTGATTGTGGTTATTTTACAAACTTTTGGAATTTTTTGTTCTTGCAAGTCAAATATTTTCCATTCACATATGTTGCCCGATCTCCTTTTCATAATCTTATAATATCTTATAATTTGCAATTGTATATGTTTTTAGTAAATCGAATTGACTTTTACTTATACTAGAAACAATTTCAGGGTAATAAATTTCTATGTAAAATAATGAAGTTTTATGAGGTGTAGGTAAAGGAAAGGCTTGATAAGTATATTCCATTATTTGTGCGAATGGAATTTTAATTAATGCATCAAGTCAGTCATTTTTCTTAAAATATTTCCTTTTAATTTTTTAAAAATAGTTTTCAATATTTTCGTGATTAATTTTAAGTGGTAACTGAAATTCTTTAAGTGAATTGAATTCTTTCAATAATCTTGTAGTCAATAATACCATATCAAACCAGTGTTAGTGTCATACCATACGGTTCTAATTGTCTAAAATTAAGATCATTTAACTGAATAATTAGTAAAAGATGATCCCATATTTAGAACTCTAAAGAATTATTATTAAACATTTGCGATGAGTTTCTGATAGGATATTAATTTGGTTTTTCATCATGAGATGCGTTGCTTTCTTGTCTTCAATTCTATCTTCAATTAAAGAATTCATTGAGTTGGTATAAAATACTGCATCGTCCACTGATGAGGTACTTAATAGCCATTTGAGTACACCAGAACCTGCATTTATTAAACCTCTTTTTTGTATATTATAACTATGTGTTTGATGATATAATTCTATTCATTTTTACCATATCTGTATTTCTTGTATTTGTTGACTTAATCATTTCGAATAAAATGATTATAAGGAATTAAGTTACAAAAATTTTTGGATTAATGATAGTTATTACTTAATTTTAAATATGGCAGTATTTTTATAATGAAATAATTTTTGGCTGCGTATTTAAGCTTCGCATTACAAAAATGGATGCAGTATGATGCAAAAGCCACAAATATCATAGCAACTGAATTGAACAAGAACGACACCAGAATCAGTGTTAACATGTAAACATTCAGCAGATAAGCTATGTGTTCCTTTTGAACGTAATAGTACACAGTGATTGTACATGTAAATTGAATCATTTTTACTAACCAGGCGGGATGATAAAGAAGATGTTACTGTTCATGTAGCTGTAACTGTAAAAGTTATTTGTCGACTTAAATACTGAATTAGAAAACTTCAATGAAAATAAGTTATTTGAAAGGATATTAGATGGAAGAATATTGTCAAGTTTAGAAAGACAGTATAATATTTAAAGGACTTGTGGGATACCATTTCGGCAGATTAGAAAAAATAAATCTAGAAAATTTTTTTTTTATCGAAGCACGTGAATATAACCGAAGTAAATAAAGTGACGTTTATGGCAAAAGACACGAAAGTGAAGAATGAATCAAGTGTTAAGAAGAATGTTGATTCTGAAAAACTTGCTCGTGCAAAAAAAAAACTTCACTACTACGTGTGAAAAAAATTATTCATTGGGTGGGTCGCACAATATCCTTCAAAAACTGTTTAAATGAGTACAAATGGTAATGAAAGGCCCAAAACTGAATCCGAAGGTAAAACTACTGCATTCAAGGCCTTTAGTTTAAATAGTTTGAAAAAAAATTATAGAAATATCATTGTACCTGATTGTGGTGCTTCAAAGCACATTTCTCCGAATACATATTATTTTGTATCTTTAACTTAGCTCTGTAATCCTGAGGAAATTTGTCCTCAAACGATGGTAACGATGGTAAAAACAATGCTGTAATTTTAGCACATGGTCACGGTACTGTAAATGTGGATACATTTATCAATAACGCATGGAAAAATGCAAAATCAGATGTTTGGTATGTGGCTAATGCAAGTATAAATCAATTTCCATCAAAAACCATTCCAACAAAAAGAAAAATCAAAAACTAACTGAAACAGGATATTTGAGTAAAGAATTGTATATCCTGAACATTCATTCGGTAACTTTAACATCGGCTGCACAAGTAAATCTTTCAAATGAAACTTATACTTTACAACAGTATCCTGAACATTTTGCTTATCTGAATAAAAGTTAAGTTAAATAAATATTACGACGTATGCACTGTTAAAGCAACGATGTAATCAACATCTTTAGTTAAAGATGACTTCTGTAAATATATAAGAATTTTTTTTTTTTTAAAGAAAAATGAAGTTGGTATAGCTTTAATTCGATGCGATGGTGGAGATAAATTTATAAATAAAGAGATTACTAATCTGTTAAGTCAAAGAGTGATTGAACACACCACCACCTTACACTCCTCATCAAAATGGTACAGCGGAACAAGAAAATAGGGCTACAGTAAAAGCTGCTCCATCTATGCTTATTACAAGCAAACAGCCATAAAATTTATGGTAAAAGGCGTGTATTGCTGCGATATACATTTTTAATCATACAGGAAAAACTGTAATTGCCAATAAATTTCCACATGAACTCTGTTATAAACTTGAAGTTAAGAAAATAAACCACCTTAAATTATTTGGTATTGGTTCTTTATATATATATATATATATATATATATATATATATATATATATATATATATATATATATATAATATATATATTATATAATATATATATATATATATATCTTATATATATATATATATATATATATATATATATATATGTATGTAATTATTTATAATTTGGTATAAAATTTTTGAATCATTTTTATACTTCAAATTTAGAATAAGAGTATCTTATTCTTATTCTAATAAGAGTATGTTCGTAAATGAGCAAAATCGGTACATTGGGCTCAATAGATCCATGACCAAACTTAACCATAAAAAAGGATCCAAAAAACAATTGTTTGATTAAAAAAACAAAAAATTGGTATGAATTTTTTTCGGAAAATATTTGTAAGAATTAACTCATTATTTATTACCTTAACTTGTCTTATTTGTTTTATGTGATTGGAATAGATACAGATTACAGCCACTGTACAATCACTGTATTTATACAGTTCATTTTATAAACAAATAAAATAATAATAGGAATCAATATATATTATATTTTTAAGTAATAGTATAAGATTTATTGGCTTAATTTTATAAAATAAGTCTAAAGTTCATTTCTGTTAATTTACTCTGTTATTGAAATGAATGAAAATAATATTGACACTAGAAAAGTGTTATAAGAAAATAAGTTTATAAACTCTTGCAGAACGTCATTACTGCCATAATGAAGAAATGTTGTACCTATTGCAACGTTGCTACAACAATTAGGAGAGGTATACCTAGAGCAAGAAGTTTTTCACTTTTGCTATTCACACATAATAAATATGTCTAGAAATTTTTAAGGTTGAGCATTTGTTTAACTGAGTAATACTATAGGTGAAAGCTCTTATGTATTTGACAACGTTGCTTACGAATGTAAAATTACATGCGATTGTTGTCGCATGATGATGAAATTCTTATGATTGCAGTTTTTAATTATACATATCACACACAGTGCGATTTCTTATTACTTAATACTCGCTACTCCTCATTCCTTTTCTTTTAAGCATATTTCTGTATTTAAAAAAAATTATTATCTGCTTTATTAAATGCACCTATTAAGCCTGTTATATAGGTTTCAGATCATGAATCTAACCATTTTTTGTTTGTACATAAACAACATGTCTTTATTTTTAAATATGAAAAATAATATTACTTAACTATCTATCTTTGTCATAGACATTGATTTATATGACAGTATAAACAAGAATAATTAAAAAATTGTCTATGTGATGTTATGAACGTAGGATTTGTGCTGCGATTTTTTTATCACATGTATTAATTCAAATCACAAAAATCACAACCGTTTGCGACTATACATTGGTTTCCATAAGCAAATCATATGTATGATATCGCCTATTTCACACAAATCGCGTCGTGTGCGATGTGTCTAATATAATCACTTCACAATACAAGAACTGAATCTTCAGTATTATACTGTCACTGTGAAATGTCAAAAAACCATATGCTTATAACATAGTTTTTAATTTTATAACATATTAATTTTAAAAAGATATTAAGGAAGTACGAGCACCAAAGCAATTTTTAATAAAAGGCTTGAATTTTTTGTTATATGCAGTTGAACTAAATCTAAACCGATCCTAAAAATTTTAGGGGGGGTTGCCCGATTATTTAAATAAATAAATGACTTCAAAAGTAGGCATATTTAACATTGGCTTTATGGCAAAACGGTAGACGGGTGATACGTTTTCGTAAATATCTCCGAAACTAGCCGGTAAAAATAAAAAAAAAAACTATTTAAATTAAAGTTAAAACCTTAATAAATAATTGAAAAAAAAACCGTTTTGCCCGACTAATTAAAAAGATATTTAATTAAAAAGATGAACTTTTTCAGTAAATTCGGTAGCGTCGATTATCTTTGGTACTAACCGGCAACACTGTAGAGCATTAAAAAGAGATAAAAAATATTGGAAAGAGATAGAAGCAAAGCAATAATCATAATAGTAAAGTAACCTAACCTACAACTGTATATATAATACGCAATGTATATTTTGAATTGACAAATAACAACAAAAATAATAATCATAGTAATCACAGTGTTGCCATACGTATTGCCGCGATCACGTGATCATCATCACCCCTTCACCGCGCGCTCAGAGCAGCCTATCCCCACCATGCCTGCCGCTCGTACTTCCTTAAGATATGATTTCATGCTATTCAAGACGCCTGTTCAATCGATAGGAATCGATATAGCAATATAATAATCAATTTATATTATTCATTTATTTTTATTTTTTTGCGTCAGCCATCATACCTAGTCAGGGGCGTAGGAGCCCTATGGGCAGGGTGGGCAGCTGCCCACCCAGGAATTTCCCTGGGTGGGCCATGCCCCTTTGTTGAAGAGATTAAAAATTTTATTGCTCTATTACAATTTGGTGTAGGATAATTTTAAGGGCAAAACAATAGTTTTTCACGAAAAATTGACCTTTCTAGTCTAAGAGAGGATTAGATGACTCATCGAACCTGCCCACCCAGCAAAAATTTCGTTCCTACGCACCTGTACCTAGTTAAAAAAAAGATTATATTAACAAATTACAATATTTCAGGTAAAGATGGACACATAATTCAAAGCATAATTGACAAACTAAATGCAAGAGCAATCTATGTGGAACATAATGAAAGTGATTTTTTATTTAATTCAGAATTTTATCCATTAAAATTGAATGACATAAATTATGAAGTTATTGAATCATCACATGATGTGGAACATTTATCATTGATTATTCCAAAAGCTGAAGTACTACCAGTGTTTTTAAATTTTTTTGAAAATTTTGGTTTAATTTTCATATTATTTGTTGTGATTGGTTTAGTATCATTATATATTTTCATGTCTGGTTTAATTTATTTTGAGTACATTTTGAAACCCAGTAAAAAATTCCCAAATTTTTTTGAAATTTTTGCATACAATTCATCCGTAATGCATGCTTATTATACCTCAAATTCCACAAATTTTCCATTTCAATTGATTTCAATACGATTTATATTTGTGATGTTAGCATTTACTGCATTTTTTGTCTCAAATATATTTGGATCAGTAATTATTCAAGTTTTATCTACACAAAAATATTATGATGATTTCAACACATTAAACGAATTATTTTATTATTTTAGAGATAATCAAAACAAAGATTTACAGTTTTATGTGACAAGGGACAATTTTCTATTAATAAAATTATTATATTTACATAACAGTGAACCGATAATTAATAAAATTTATAATAGTAACTTAAAAGTGTTTACTGAATATCGCTTTTACCGTAAGTTATTAATTGAACGTGCTCCAACAATGAATTATAATGTGTATATATTACAAAGTACATCGGCTCAAGTATTCATGAATAGTCCAATTAATTTACGAAGTTCGAAAAAATTTCATTTAATGGCACAGCAACTAATATCAGCAGTACCAATGTGCTACATAGCGCACAAGTAAGTAAAAAAACGTATAAATAATTTGTGAGAGCATACAATTCTCATATTGTCTGTTTTAAAATGAATTTCATCTGAGAAAAATGTATGTAATATCTACCAGATATACACCCTACGTCTCTACAAATAGAAATCAAACTGCTTTGTCCTTGGTAATAAAAAATTGAAATAGATAATTACAAAACTAAATTACAAAAGCTAATACACCTGACTGCGATTTAAAACTTCCAAAAGTTACATTATAATGTGTGGTAAAATATGTCACTAATTAATTGAGTGCCCTTAGATATTATGCAAAAATTTAACTTTAAAAACCATTTGTCACTCAACTTAAAACAATAGAGATTTGTTGATAATCATAGTAAATTTAATATTGTACAAATTGTACTTTTTTAGAACTTTTCATACATTTTTGTCCACATACTTAAATAATATGTCTTGGCTTAAACTTGATGTAACGTGTATGATTAATATGTCTATAGAAGCAAACATTTATAAATTACTTGAAAAACATGAAATAAAGTATTATTCTTTGTTAGTTAAATCATTGTTGATTATTTAAATTTTGTATTCATGAAGTAGTGTTACAGTCAGATAAAGCGAATAGACGAATTCCAATTAAATAGAATCTAAATTTTATATTTATATTTTTATGCCAATAAAAAGTCAAAGAGATTGAATGTAAATTAAACTAAAACTCGAAAGTTCCAAAATATATTTAATAATAGTAATAATGAATAATTGTTGAATTGACACAAAAGTAAAATAAAAAAGTACCAAAAAATTACTATTGATGTCGATTTTTTTTCAAATGCTTTAATTTCTGTTACATAGATTGTAATGTTAAAATATTATTATAATTCATAAACTAGTGTCAAATAAAGATAAAACTACTAATGATGCATTCGGTTTGTCAAAGAGAGTAACCGATTTCGAAATATTCTCCAAAGGTACACGATTTTTTTTTTTTTAATTTTAAGTGTGTAATGATTACACACAAAATGTCTAAATATAATAATAATATTATATATAATGTCCTCTGTGAAGCAAGCAGAACTATTTCGGTAGAATCAAATCTTACATATTGAATGTCTTAGAACCCATTATGTACTAATTTTCGCTCGAAAAACAAAATTTGTATCATATGAAACTGAAAAGCCTAAAACTAAATTTAAAATACAAAATGAATACAAAGTTAAAGACTTGAATTTTTACCAATTTGCAACACCAAATAAAAACTGAAAATTTTTAAGTTTACCCCCTTTACCCCGCACTTTTTCGAAAATTCTCATTGCTGCACTTTTTACACAAGTTACTTTTATTATAAGATTAACAAGGAGTTGATCTACTCACAATTAAAAATATCAAATATGCATTCTTTTACCAACCAAAAATAAATCTATTCAGTGTGTTAATTAAAGGAATTTTAGCCCTGCTAGACACCTATGTTAAATTGTGGCCACAGAATTCATTTAAAATGAATCGTGGCAATTGATTTGAGTAAAACTGAATTTGAACCTCCAAAAAAACTCGAAATTTTTATATTTACCGCCTCCACCAAGCAATTTTTCGAAAAATCTAGTTACTGCATTTTTCATACACGTGTAAGGCTTGTAAAAAAAACTAGTAGAGCTTGTTACAATAAAAAATATCAAACATTCAATCATTTATCTACCATAGATAAATATATTCATTATGTTTAATGTAATTAAAAGAGTTTTGGTCCTGCTCGCTTTCTATGTTAAATTTTGACCACAAATTTTGACCAGCCAACCACAATAAAAAGGAGACATTTATTTGAGTAAAAAGGAATTAGTACAGTTTTTGAATTTTATTGTTATTAAATAAACTCCAAGTTATTAATCTTATAATAAAAGTAACTTGAGAAATGTAATTAGAATTTACGAAACTGCTTAGTAGAGGGGGAAACCATAAAAATTTCTAGCTAGTTTTTGATGTAAAAATTGATATAAATTCAGATTTACACAAATAAAATTTTTACTTTTCATTTAAGATGGATTTTGTGGTTATAATTTAACATGTAGGCTTGCAAGACTCTTTTAATAAACACGCTGTTTATATTTATTTCTGATAAGTAAAATATTGATTCAGTTGTTTTAATAAATATAAATTCATTGTCTGAATATTCTTTAAATTTACTTGGACTCTACTTTGGCCTTAATAACTTGATTTTGTAAAATATATTTAATCAAAATGTTAATTTGAAACATCGGTATCCCATAATAAAATTAAGGAAATACAAATATAATCAAATTCTATAATAATCACATGGAATTCGAGATAATTTCGGTCAACTCCTTAATTATGGGACACTGTCTAATGACCCGTAAACTTCCGATTGGTCACTAAATTTTAACTTTTTCTACTTAACCACACTATTTTAAGGATATGAGTCTTACAAAAGAAGTCGAATTTTAACATTAAAATTAGTTCATCAACAAAGTAGAGCTCTAATAGATGTCTATATTTTAGACAATTCTAATCACCTTTTGCCTCTTCACATTTTCAAAAAAAAGTCAGGGACAGACATGTTTTATCTATTGAAATATTCAAAAATACTTATTTTGTCGCATTTTCCTGCAATGTAAATGTATCTTTGAGAATTAAATTAGAAAATTTATATGTTTTGGACTAAGCACTTTTTGTGTCTTGACTTTGTTCAATGTATAAATAAGTCACACCATTTCTGAGATTGAAACATTTCAAAAATTTAAGATCCAAAAGATTTCTATTTAAATATTTGATAGCACAGTCAAATTAATCGACTGTTTTGTAAATGTTGTACCACTGTTTGAAACTATCCTCACTGGATTTCCAAGACTCTTACCTATCTCATCCAAAAACGTACAGATATGTTTAGATTTCGTATCGTTTACCGATTTGGTTTCACAAATTTTACAAACGCATTTATTCCAGCTGAACTATGGCAATTCATCTTAGAAATTTTTGTAAACGGTGCCAAATATTCCATATGAAGAGTACGGAATAGTATGGTTACCTTTTCTATTAGTCGTTCCTAAACAATTTTTATTTGAAATATGAGTTCCAAACGCATTCAAAACTTTTACTTGCATCTCACAAGATTCTTCCACTAGTATTCTGCTTAATGAATTGATGTGATGCATTCTAGCACCCGTCGATATTCAATGTCAGATTGATACTCTTGTAACATCAAGATCCATCTTTTAATTAGTGGTATCAGGTCCTTCTGTAAAGCCGTTTTCAATTAATTACAGTATGTAACCACCTTAAATTTTTAATTCAGTAAATACACTCTAAACCTTGTTATAGTCTCTACCACCGCTAATGTCTCAAGTTCGAAGCAATAATACTTCTGTTCCTGCCCCGCTGTCTTCCAACCAAATACGCTATAAGTTTGCCCTGTTCAATTAACATTATCGACAATCCAATTTTGCATGCGGTCGTATGAGCTTCCTATCTGCTCTTTACGTCAAAAAATGGAAGTACTCGCCTATTTACTAGTTTCCCCTTCAATAATTCAAAACCTTCCATTTGTTCTTTCTCAATATTCTCTTATGCTTTTTATATAATAAATCCATTAATGGTTTAGCAATTGTAAACTTTTCAATAAATTTTCTGAAAATTCCGGTAAACTTCAATAATATTCTCACTTCTTGTACATTCTTTGGAATCTTAAAATGTTCAATTCTTATTGACGGCTGATAACCACTACAGATTATTTCAAAACCCAAATATTCTACCTTTCCCCTAAATATTTACATTTTTCTAACTTCAACGTTAAAACATGTCTTTTATGAATATTGAAAAACTTATTTTACTTAAGCATGCCTTCTTCTATAGTACAACTATCAACACATTGTCCAGATATACAGAAATTTGTCATTGAGTAATTTCCGATATCATCTTCTGAAGAACAATCGTTCCATTCATCACATCTAAAAGCATATTTGTAAATGTGTAGTGTCTTTTTAGATAACAAAACCTTTAAGAGGTTGTGACTCCTCAGGTACTCGAATCTGAAAATATTTTCCTGTACAATCCAAAATCGAAAATTAAGAATTTCCTGCTAATTGATCGAATTTATCCTCTAATAATTAAAATGGAAATTTGTTCCTCTTTGTAATCAAATTTAGCTACCTAAAATCTACGTGCATTCGATCTTTATCAATTGCCTTCTTCATTAAAACAATTGCACTTGCTTATTCTGAATTCATATTATTAATTCATAATCCTTGACTGTCCCACATTTGCTTCAATTCTTCGCTCATTCTATCTCCTTATTGTTTTTGATTCATCGCTTTCTTTAATTTGAAGACAATTCTTTGCTAAATGACTAGTTTTTTCACACTTATATACTAAAATTTATATATATTTATATATAATTTATATATACTAAAATTTGTTCATTTCTTATGTAAAATTACATATTTCTTTGTTTATTTCATAAATCTGAGTTTTTTATTTTATTTACCTCTAAATGTTAAGTACACTATCTTACCCGACTCTACCCTATAATTATAATATCCATAAATTTTTTATCTTTTTACATAAATATATATAAACATATATAGATATATATTATATACGTATAAATACATGATACACGTAAGGCAACTCGCAGCATAGCTCTTTGTACGTCTTTGGGTCAATCGATTATAAAATTTTACTCTTTTTGTCATACCGGACGCCTTAATTGAAAATCGATTCATTTCTAAGGAGTAAACTCCAAATAAATTAATTAATTAAGAGTGACTGCTATGGACGTCTCCAATTACATCAATCGGGATATGAATCATTTTTATACGTTATTGCTTTTGACACACTCGTATTGAATATAATCTTAGGTAACTATTTTTTTAATGAGACCTTTCAAGGTTCTTGAACTAAAGTCAATCTGTAATATGCATTGTATTTTTTTTAATTTTCGTTCATGAATAATTTAAAAAAAACTTACACAAATGTTATGAACAATTTTGACATAAAAATGGAAGGTATATTCAAATGTTTTTCGCGAAAAAAATACTTAAGAATAATTTTTTTAGGAAAAAAACTTCGACATGTCCTCCGTTTTCATGTCAAAATTCAGAACATTAGGATTAGTTTTTTTGGTTTATTTATACGCAAAAATTGAAAACAATACAATATTTATTACATTACAGATTTACTATTAAAGCCTGTAGAGGTCTATCAAAATCACATAGCCACTTATAACATAATGAAACAGAGCTAAAGTATTCAAGAAAAATTACCGACTAATTAACCCAAAATAATTTTAAATTTTAAATCTTATAAATAAATTACTGAAGCTTGATGTATTTGTATTTCAAAGCTAATTTTACATAATTAAACGGTTATAAATATCAATTCTGTTTTAGGATATCCAAGCCAGGATATTCTTATGGTTCGCAATCATGCAAACGCATATAAAATGAAAAATATCTTCCTCCTCAATTATATTGCATAAATACCATAGTTTAATATCTTTGCTGAAATTATAATTATTTACGAGGTTGGTCTGAAAAATTTTCGACCCAACCCAATATAATCAAAAAGTTTATGATAGCTCAATTCAATTCTTTCTATTTTCAAAAAAACACTATCATTGACATTTAGTATGCACAGCTACATTCACTAGCTTTTATTAACAAGTCTTGCTATCATCGCGTTAAGGTCGGAAACTTTTCAGAATACCCTCGTAAGTATAAGGAACTTTACAATGTATATTATTAAATACATATAAATTTTACAGGAAATCGTCAGTATTTGTGCCATATATAACACAATTAATACAAAATTTTTATGAAAATGGTTTAACAAATTATTGGCGTGGATTGAAACGTAATGAATTGTTTAAAACGACACAGAAGTACATGAAATTGATTGAATTCATTGATTGTGATGATTTTCCACCAATTACTGTACATCAAGCCGAAATTATTTTTGCATTATTATTTTGTGGTTTGGCTTTATCATGTTTCTTTTTTATTGGTGAATATTTATTCTTATATCGCCGAATAATTTTTGATGTTATCATAAGTTATTGTAAATTAATATTTGTTAAATTTGGTTATATCTATTTCTCTTATTCATTGATAAGAAGAATTATAGGGTCAAATCACTCTACAAGTATTCATATTTCTAAACCAAACAATAAATATTATGATAATATTGGCTAACTTTATTAAATATATTTATTGGTACCATAGTTTACTTCGAAAAAAAAGATCTTCCTTGCACGATTTTGTTGCTAAATATGAATTGACTAACAGATAAAACTGTACAAACGTGTAACCGTTTGTTTCATTTTGGGATAAAATTTACAGCACGAAAATTATTATTTCACGAATATTGCGCTAAATAGAATTTGGAAAAATACTAAAGATCGGGACATTTCACTAAATAATAAAACATGCCATGTCAAAATTCAATAAACGAAGACTTATTTCAAGTGGCTTAACAGCATTATCTTATATCTTTTCTAAAATAGAGAATTTCATTGTGATATCACAAATGTTTAAAAGATATTAAAAAAAGTGCAAAAAATTAGTCTTAATTATCGGCCATACGTGCTATACATACTATAGCCTATTTTATCAATTTTTACACTTAATAACAACACACATAATAAAATACTTATTACAAATTAGAAACCTTAGAGGTCTAAACAAGATTTGTGATAATATTTGGAGCAGACCAGGTGAACGAGTTATACTAATATGCTGCAGTATGTACTGTAAGTGTTGTCACTAGGATTATTGCCAAAGGAGCCAAATTCTCAGAAAATTTGGTTCGATTCTCAGCGATTTTGTAATTACTATAATTCTCTCTACATGTTTCTATAATAGTCGAAAGGCTCAATGAAAGTATATAAAAGTAAAATAGAATAAGCACGAAAAGTAAATTTCTATGAGGATAAAACCTTTTCTTAAAAGCGACATAAATTACGTCAAAATATTACTCTTGACGTGTTTTGGATATTTTCGATCTCAAATCAATATAGTTCCAAGCCATAAATTTTAAGCTGAGGTTTTCGAATAATTTTTGCTGATATAATTGTATAGGTTATATAGAAAGAAAAGTTTCTGATGTATTTACGAGATCTCAATGTTATCATCTGAAAATGTAAACCTTCGGAAGTCTTTTAAAAAAAGTTCCTTTACTGTTTTTTCCTATCAATAATTCATAAACTGAGTATTAAAAAAGACCGAGATATCAAAACACTTAAAAAATAATGATTGAAAAAAGTTTTGTTAAAAGTTGAAAGATTTGTAAAATTGAAAAAATGGTAACCTTAGAATAAACCTATTTTAAAATTATTTTTCACAAAGCTAAACGAAAAAGTTTAATATACAATAACTGGTAATGACGTTTTAATTTATATAAGTAGCGTCCGAATATTTGTCTGTTATCTTTAAGATTCACTTGTTTTACCCGACAGATATAAAATAAAACAGGATATATTTTGTTCAGTCGTAAGTTTAAAATGATTGAAAATCGATTAAATTGTTGGAACTTACTAAATATTAATACAGGTGCTCAAAAAATCACTTGAATCTATTGTTATCACGATAAGTCAAAAAACGTAACGAGGTAAAATTTTGATGGAGCATTGTTTTCCTAAAATGTGAGTTTAGCTATTGGATTAGTGAAATCCATGAACCCTTTTATGTAAAATTATTTTATTTACAAGTTTTATTTTTCTTATCCTTACACCCTTTGAATAATCGTAAAAAAAAAGATTTTCAAATTTATAAATGCTAAACTAGTGCAGGACTGGTATCTGCCAGAATGTGTTTACTGCACTAAGCATGCAATGACTCGTCACTGAACAAATTTTTAGTACTACTGAAACACATGTACAATAAATAATACCGCTTACGAGCTCTTGGTTCAATAGATAAAATCTATTATAATTAATGTAATCATAAAAATAATACACATTGTAATGTGGTAAGCTTCGTATTTAGAATATTTCATGAATGCAAAAAATTCAAAACATTTCGAACATAAAATATGTTAAGTGAATAAATAAAATTACACACTTTAGTTTTTGATAAGCCACTTTATTATGTTCTATAATGAGACATGTTTTGATTGTTACTCTACACTCAACTGCGATTTAGAGCAGAAGGAATCGGCGCACGAGTACCAAAAACTATTCCACCTCAATTTTTTTATGCGATCCTCATCAAATTGCCCTCCTAATGATATAAATGCATGTTGCCATGGCGCAACCCGGTGCCATATTGTTTAAACCGAAATTGTTTAAACAATTGCAAGGCATTGTTATTTTTCAACCGGACAAATTTTTTTTATATTCTTTATTGAAATACCAATAAAAAAGGTCCTATGACTTTTAACGATAAAGTTAATATTTTTAAAGATATGAATTTTTAAAGGTTCGAAAAATCTCAAATTTGGGTACTTTCAACCCATGAAAAATATATTTAAAAAAAACATAATGACTAGGTAATATTTTTTTTTTAATTCTCTATACAATTGTTAATAATATTGTAAAAAGAGATTTTAAAAAATTTCATTGTTTATACCTTTTTTTAATTGTTAATAAGTATGCGTCGCATACCTTTAAGTATCGCTGTCTCTCTCTGACTCATGGTTTTTTAAGTATCGCTGTCTCTCTCCGACTCATTGGTTTATAGTTAAAAATATTTATTAATATTTAACAAATCATTTATTAGAGACCACTTTTTAGTCCTTAATAAATATTTCTTAGTACTTAAAGTGATTTGTTTGTATTTAATAAATCTGATATTCATTTATTAAATATTAATAAATCTTTTTAAATACTAAGAAATATTTATTAAGGACTAAAAAGTGGTCTCTAATAAATGATTTGTTAAATATTAATAAATATTTTTAACTATAAACCAATGAGTCAGAGAGAGACAGCCATACTTAAACAACCATGAGTCAGAGAGAGACAGCGGTACTTAAAGGTAAGCGACGCATACTTATTAACAATTAAAAAAAAGTATAAACAATGAAATTTTTTAAAATCTCTTTTTACAATATTATTAACAATTGTATAGAGAATTAAAAAAAAATATTACTTAGACATTATGTTTTTTTTTAATATATTTTTCATGGGTTGAAAGTACCCAAATTTGAGATTTTTCGAACCTTTAAAAATTCATATCTTTAAAAATATTAACTTTATCGTTAAAAGTCGTAGGACCTTTTTTATTGGTATTTCAATAAAGAATATAAAAAAAATTTGTCCGGTTGAAAAATAACAATGCCTTGCAATTGTTTAAACAATTTCGGTTTAAACAATATGGCACCGGGTTGCGCCATGGCAACATGCATTTATATCATTAGGAGGGCAATTTGAAGAGGATCGCATAAAAAAATTGAGGTGGAATAGTTTTTGGTACTCGTGCGCCGATTCCTTCTGCTCTAATTATGTACACATCGTCGTATTTATAAAAAATTTTGGATCACGACTGTGTAGTATATTTTATATGTTATATGATCACGTGTTTTTTATCAATAAAAATCGATTTTGTACAAAAATTAAAATTTACAGTTGGCACATTTTTTTTAGTATAAAGTTTAAAACTTATCAAAAATGTAACAATACTATGCAAAAAATCGTTATTTAACTTTGAAAATTTCTTTCAAAGAGTTTTTTGCCCTTTAAAAGAGCTAAAAAAACAGAATTAAAATAAGTTTTTCTTATTAAAAAAATCATAGAAGGGTCAGATATTAAAAAATAAATGAAAACGTACGGAGGATTATTCCCGAGATGAAATTTACAATTTAAAATATGTTTTATCAATGTGACATCTAAGGTATTTTAACAGGGTAGATACTATACTTGCATTGTTGCTTTTTGATCTTGGATCTTTTAGCGTTGCCCTCAAAAAACCCAGAGAGACAATTAACGTAGAGAAATTTGGAAATTTAATCTCTGTTACTATTTGACATGAGAAATCTACCCTAATTTTTCCAATTTTCATAATAAGGCAGAGTTGACTGGTGATGAATGTTGCTAAAGTTCCATGGAACACGTACAAACTAGAATATTTGAAACTAGAGCTATTCCACCACTTAACCATATTTGAATGTTTTTTCTGGATTGTATATTGTGATAACTCATGCTTGTTGTCTGTTTATATAACATATTATCAGTAATTTAGTTGGAAAATTGGAAGAAAAATTTGTTCATGTAACAGGATGTAAAAAATTGTATACACTAATAAATATAATTTAAAATGATTTAATTATTGTTCATTTAATCACCATTCAAAAACCAAAGTACAATAAAGTTACTAAACTAAGTCAAAATCAGTTCACCCATTAACTTCTTTTATAATTATAAAAGTATTATTATTATTATTGTTAATATTATTATTATTATTATTCGAGTCGTTTGGGTTAAGCGCTCTGTACAAACGTACGTTTTCACCCATTCTAAAGAGGTGTGTAAATAATCGAATTCACAAAATCCAAAAATCGAATATAATAATTTGGTTTAAGCATACGCTATGAATAAAAAAAACGCTTTCACTTATATATTGATTGAATAATCTAATAATCAAAATATATTTAAAACACCTGTCTTCTTTGATTTGAATACAAACGTTAAATAATAAAAAACATTTTTAATACAATTATAGAAGACAAGATTGGAATGCAATGTGCTTTAAAAAATACAATTTTTTTAATTTTATTTTTTGTTTCGCTTTTATAAAATAATTTATATATACTCTTTCTCTCTATCTATCTATATATATATATATATATATATATATATATATATATATATATATATATATATATATATATATATATATATATATATATATATATATATATATATATATATATATATATATATATATATATCTTAATATATATAAATTACATGTCACATTGTTTGTTTGCGATGGATTCCGAAACTACTGAACCGATTCTAACTTTTTTTTTTTAAATGAGTGCTATGCTCAATAATTTATTGAAATTCAAATGCCGTTCCATTTCTACCGTCCAAAAGAGGTACCAGTCACCAAGGTAGCAGTCAATCAGCCAACAGGAGATCACCGACACAAAATTTCAAACCAGTGCCATTGCCCACTTCAAACCCGTGGACAATTAAGAAGACACCGGAGAAAGAGGTAACCGATATCGTGTGTCCCCCCATTGCCCCACTCAACCCATTCTTCGAGGATGTAAAATCTTCACCAGTTCCACATCCATTGGAAACTGGTGGTTCTAAGCCCCTTGATTTCATGGACCTCCTGAAACTCAGGATTAAAGTAGAGGCTGCGTGGAAATTATGTAATTTAAACCCAAGAAAAACTCTTCAAGTTTTTCGAGATGGTGGATCATTTATTCGATAATGATATCTCATCCCTCTTCAACTAGATTCCAGATTCGCTTTTTGCAATGGAACTCTCAAAGTCTCCAACGCAAATTACCCGAGGTTCACTCATTCCTTGAGCAGCATCGGATCCATGTTGCAGCCATCAGCGAAACATGGTTAAAGCCGGATAAGAAAATAAATATCCCTGGATACTTTACCTATCGCCGTGACCGCGCCGCCAGGAATGGTGGCAGGGTTGCCTTATTTGTTAGACACGATGTCAAACATTGTATCTTGCCTCCCGAAGCCAGCAGTCTCGAAGCCGTCTCCGTTCTTATCTCCGCTAATTGTGGTAATTATAAAGTCACATCTTTATGCAACCCCCCAGACAGACTCCTACAAGGAAGGGATATTGATCGTATTGTGAGAACCCATGATCGCGCTGTGATCATGGGAGATTACAATGCGCGTCACATTTCAACGGTTTTAATTTACTGTTATCGGCTTTTAAACTTTGATTATTACTATTACGATTTTCAATATCACTGTCATCATTGTCGTTATTTATTCATGAAGTCAGTAGATAATGATACATAGATCCATAATTGAAGTTTTAGGAACTTTGTCAGAGAGAAATGGCTGCCAATTGTTAGGATAAATTATTTTGTTGCTCTGTAAAACGTTTGGACCTTGATTGGGTGTATTTAAAATATTTAACCATTTTCCTTTGTCTACTGTTTGATCTACTGGTACATTATTTCTTATTGCATTTTTGACTCTGTAAATTACATATATTTTATATATATTCTGTTGTATTTAATATTTAATTTCTAATAAAAATTACTAAACATATTGAATTAAGTATTTACATTTCTAATTAATAATGTTATGTACAGCCTCAAAATATTAATGACTTAATTAATTTATTAATTTCATAAGTCATACTCTTGTTAACTAAAATATATTTCCAATTATTGCAAATAAATTGACACTATTAATAAGAATAAAATTGTAAATACTAATTTCTTTTTATATGTTTTTAGATAGTAAACAAATCTTGATGCCTAACCTCTCAATCAGTTCACTTTTTTTCCCTTTTTGCGGACGTCCATGACATTTTGGCCACCTTTTCAATTGCTCACAATTATGAGCTTCAACTGAATCATAAATAAGTGAAGCACCATCGATAGTTTTTTCCAGTAATTTATTTCTTTGTGGAGATAATATTTCTTGCCCAGCCACTGTTGATTGAAACAGTACGAATGTTTTGAATTAACGCCATTTCAATATGGCTGCTACGCTTGCGCTCGTCTTATGATGCAAAGGCCTATTGGAAACAACTATATGCATTTGTAAAGATGCTCAAAAGCTTCCTGATTATTTATCCCTACTCAGTGTATATTTAACTCTTAGGCACATCGTGATTTACTTATGGAAAGCAATGTATAGTCGCACACGGTGTGATTTTCGTGATTTGAAATCATACATGTGATAAAAAAATCGCAGTACAAATCCTTCGTTCATAACATCACATGGACAATTGTTTTTTATTTTTTTTTTATACTGTCATATAAATCAATGTTTATGACAAAGATAGTTATTATAGTTAAATATTAGATACATATGTATTATAGTTAAATAATGTTCTTTTTCATCTTTAAAAATAAAAACATGCCAATGCTTGAAACCTATAGAACATGCTTAATAGGTGTATCTAATAAAGCAGATCATAATTTTTTTTTTAAATACATAAATATGCTTAAAAGAAAAGGAATGAGAAGTAGCGAGTATTAAGTAAATACTAATAATATCTCGCAATATTTTTATCTTTGAATACATGCTATACTTTTATCACAGGTATGGTATTGTTGCAACTGTTGTGTCGTATACGGATATACATTACTTTCCATAAGAAAATTACATGTACGAAATTGCACTGTGTGTGATATGCATAATCAAAAAGTGAAATCGTAAGAACTCCATCATAATGCGACAACAATCTTATGTATGTTTACACTCGTAAGCAACGTTGTCAAATACATAAGAACTTTCACCTAATGTGTTACTCAGTTAATCAAATGCTCAACCCAAAAAATTTCTAGACATATTATTATGTATGGATAGCACAAAAGGAAAAAACCTCTTTCTCTAGGTATACTTCTCCTAATTGTTGTAGCAACGTTGCAATAGATACAACATTCCTTCATTATACATTGTACATTACATTCTGCAAGTAATGAGTTAAAAGTTAAAAAAAAAATTAAAATTTTTATGTGCCAAAATTTTTAGTAGTTTAATTCCCGTGGCAATGAAATTAGTGGTAACGAAAATTGAGCGGCGCGCTATAGAAACTTTTTTTAAAAAATTTATTGCTGATTTGTTCGATACTATCAATGGTCGCGGAACTTTCAACAGAGGAGTAAAACAACTCAAAATTCAGATAGATTTTAGGAAGAGGGGTAGGTTCAAAGTAAAGTTTTGAATCGATAAAGTTTTAAAAATGCGTTCCCAATTTTTAAAATTATAGAATACCTCATTTGAGTTGAAGATGAATGAAACGATCACCAACTTACAAAAATTGGTTGTTTACATTAGAGCATTTAGCTTTAGTAACGAAAAAATTTAAGGATCTTGAAATCAAGAAGTTGGATTCCTGGTTTATGAACCAAGATACCTTTGTGTCATGTGCCATGTTTTTGTACCGTTTTACAAATCTCCTCTGGTTATTAACATAGTAAATATTTTGCAGGGAATTGTGAAGATGGTGGGTTGGATTTGCTGATCCCGTTACAAACATTTATCCTACAGGAAAATTATAATTTTTGGTTAACAATATTATTGAAAATTTTTGGAATTTGAAGATGTTTGTACCGTTAGATTTGGATATTCTATGTATTATATATGATTTCTTTGTCAACAATAGTGTAATAAAACAAATTTTTTGTTTTTCCTGTGTTATTATTCCAGCTCCAAAATACTTACAGTGTTTACTTTTCAGTTTGTGGATGGGCTATTTACAATTTGTTTTTTTTTTTTTTTTTTTTATCGGAAATTAAATTTAGTAAGTTTATTTTCCGATGTGTTTTAGGCGTAGAGACAGCTGGGGTACATTGGGAAAAATTGTTTTTATTTCTAAAAAAATTAGTATGTATTTTTTATAATTTCTGCTTACAAAAATCAACAAAACACCTTAACCAAAGAATTACACACAAAGAAGAGAATGCATACCAAGATTATGCATAACAAATTTCATTACCATTGGATAATTATTTTTTGAGCTATTTGTGTACGAGTGCTCTTTATTATGGAGGGTTATATCAAAAAGATTCTCCCCGATAAAGTTTCAATTAAAAATAGTGTTTTCATATAAACTAGTCGACCCGTTTGCTGTGCCGTTTGCAGCGTTAATTGTTGATAATAATTTAATAGCTCAAATTTGAATCTTAAATTCTAAACAACTGTGATGTTTTCCAAACAGACCTGATATACTACTTCTATTATTAATATAATATACATACTACTATTAATCATTCAAATCACACAAAAACGGTGGTAAGTGTGCGTTGTGCTCTCAACAATCTCTAACTCATCCAATTTGACTGTTTAATTGCTCAAATGATAGGTACTGAGTCACTTAGTATTCTTAGGCCAAATTATATAATATACATTTCTTATGAGGCGTTGCTTTCTGCAAGTGTTATGATAAGCGAACACTCAGTAACTTAAGACATTTCATTTGAGCTATTAAACACTCAATTTGGGTTAGATAGAGGAGAAAAAGACGCGGACATTCAACTCTTTTTGGGATTTTCTCCGCTCAATGATATACATATCTCCTGTTCCAATAAACATAGAAAGTTTTTAGAAATAATACTCAGTGACTCAAGTACTTTCATTTGAGATATGTAGCACTTAAATTAGATAAGATGGGCCAGAGCAAGGCGCGGACACTCAACTTTTCATCAATTTTATATATATATATTTATATATATATATATATATATATATATATATAAATATATATATATATATATATATATATATATATATATATATATATATATATATATATATATATATATATATATATATATAGATATCTTATTATATACTGTCATCGCCCAGAAATGACATGTAACCCTTGTCATTGCCGGATAATAACATTCGTTGTGTCGCAGCACACTCTTGAGGGCAGAAAACAAAAAATATGAATATGTTGAGATGGAATCCGAAAAGGCTAAGTTAAAAAGTTGTAGTGCCGCAATTAGTGCCTCCTACGTGGATAAAAACGCAAAAAACAAAAAAATTCATTTTTTTATTTGTTTATATTATATAAGTTATATTATTTTGTAACATTTTTTTATTGTGGGTTCTTAAAGAGATATATATTTCAAAAGTAAATTTTGCAGCCGACAGAAATGCTTATTTAAACCGAAATATCGATATACCTATTATGACATTTTCACATTTGATCATAACTTAGCTGTAATAAATTTTTATATTCGTAATAAATAAAATCAATTAAATCTGAGTTGATACTATGATTGAAAATTTGACATAAAAAATAAAAGAAAATACTTTAATATATGTATAAAATATACGAGCTTGTATGGAAATGGTATTTATCCAAGGTAAGTTTACGATTAAAATATTAATATCGCCTTAATTAACACAATTATTATTTGTTATAGGCAACTTGCTTCACCAAACTGCTATACACTCGACTTTTAAATTAATATCAACTGTGTAGCTTTAACTTTATGTTATTAAAATAATAATAATGAATTTATTTTACACATATTAAAATAATTATTATTTTAATTGATATTAATATTAACAGCTTTTTGAAAGACTAGTTCTGATTCATTGGTTCCTTTATATAGTAGTTTTTTGAAAGTAATAATTTTTGGCTGCAACGTCACTTATGAGCATGCGTAGAGGGTGTTTTTAATATTAAGATGGTGGTTTCCAACAATATATATATATATATATATATATATATATATATATATATATATATATATATATATATATATATATATATATATATATATATATATATATATATATATATATATATATAAATAACTATACAAATCAATGCACATCGTATTTTTAAATTTTGCAAGAGAACGTAAATATTCCAACTAAAATTAATACAAAATTGAGTAAAAAATGAAAATCAATTTAAAATTATAACTAGTTTTTATATTCAACATACATAATATGTCAGAGCATATTAATTTTAGTTTAAAGTTTATAAGGCTACTTAATATTGACCGCACAAACAAAATTTGGGAATAGGGGTTAATACAATCATCTAATTAGGCAATTTTCGCATGTTCGTCCGTCCGTCAAAGAGATAGCGATTTGAAATTTTGGTGACGTACTTCAGATGTAAAAGGTAAGATCAAGTTCGTGAATGAGCAAAATTGGTTAATTGGATCCAATGGATCCTTAACGATCCATAATCCAACTTTTGAATCATTAAAAATAGAAGAAAAGTTCAACAACAAAATATGTTTGTTGTTTGAAAACAAACAACTTTTGTTTGAAACATTATTTTGTAAAATGTTTAAATTCTCCATAATTTCAGCTAATAAGCACATTTATATTTTCAATATACATATTATTATATATAAATGCTTGTTCATAACAAATTAAATCAAATATTGATCTGAGTCATATCTCGAGTACACAAACAATTAACTCTGTCAGTTGTTATCTTCACTTGTATTCATTTATAAATTAATGTAAAGTATTTCACAACATATTTTATAACAATTGGATCATAAGTAAGTATTTGGCATATCTACTGCACACATATTATTTAATTGATCCCTAATTGATGTGCCCTGACGTTTTTGTATTGAGTACTCAATAGCCGTTTCAATACCATTACATAGTACGCATGTCCGTTCTTCATTTAATTTTTTATTTTCCCACATAAGGTATACAGTCTGAAATCTGTCATTATTCTCCTTTCTTATATTCCACATTCATGCAAGTATCTTGTATCGTGTTCATAATGGCTGAGTCTACAGAATAAGAAGCTAAGACGTTCCTTTTTTTAAAAATATCATCAAGTAACGACCGAAGGGAATATTCTTTAATTTGTTTTTAAACCATCGAGATATTACAATTATCACCTAAGTAATATTTTATTCTTTGTTCATGGAACCAATTTTGTCCATAACTTAAACATTTGGTTGTTGGATATTTTTCGTACTATTAAGCACAAGCTAATGATAATTTATAGCTTTTTTTTAATGATAATTTATAGCTTTATGTCGTTAATGGGCATAGGCCTGGTACCCAATTCAATACATATTACCGAAATCGGTGTTGATTTAGGCACACATAAGGTTTCTTTATAGAAGTATGTTGCAATTGTATTAATTGTTTTTATCCGTTCTTTGGTAGCATCCTTAGTTCAAATTTCACGTTAATCATATTTGTAATAATTTTCACTGGGATCACTGGGATTCGTAATAATTTTCACTGAGAAGTCCTAGCATCTATAATACTGGATTTCTTCACCTGAACCCAAACATGAACACGGTATCAAATGATCAATCATAGATCGATTTTCTGGGAATTCCGAGAATCACTAGAATTTAAACAAAAACCAACAAAAAAAACTCAAAATTACTAAGTTACAGATTTTATTTTAAAATTCTAGTGATTCTCAGATTTCTCTGAACATCGATCCAGAATCGATCATTTGGTACCAAATGCACTTTAGCTCAGGTTTAGGTTCACGTGAAGAAATCCAGTAAATGTACTTTCTAATGTACATCGACATTCTCCTTGCTTTATCGATCATACTTTTAATACAATCACCCTACTGACAGTTGTATGCAAATTAACCCCTAAGTATTCCATTGATTTGACGATTTCAGTTTTAACCTTATTGTATATCGAAACCTCATTTCTCGACTCCTTACATCCATTACTTACAGTCAATATTTTGATTTTATTGACATTAATATGTATTTTTTACTTATCACAATATTTTTTTAAGCTATTCAATTATACCGTTTATATAAATCAGAAATAGAATATAAGATAAATAACATCTCTGCCTAAGATCCTGTTTCATGTTGAACTTTTTAGGTACATGATTTATATCCATACGAGCACAGCACCTAGTATCGTAGTATATTGATTAATTATATAACAGACAGCATGTTTTGGGCACTCTTTTGAGCTTTAATTTTGACCATAAGAGATTTCTCTTTTTTTAATCAAAAGATTGTTCAAAATCGATAAAGCAGCAAATCGGTTTAGTCCTTATAATTTTTTTAAATTTTAATGCAGGAACATTAGAGTTATTAACAATAAAATATTATCCGCTATTTCGAATTCGGATCTAAATCTACTTTGAAATTTCCTTATTTTGTTATTTTTTAACATTCAATGTTAAACGCGTTAAGGTGCAAGAGTTTTGTATATTCTGCGTCAATGTTAGGCATTGAGAGTTCGCTGAATCTTTAGCCGCACCTTTAACTTTGAAAAAAATTTATACTAACCGTGGTCCAACTTCTTGCTAATTTTATTGTCGAACACAAGATACGAATCATTTATATACGTTAGTACTTTAGACACACTCGTTGAGTGCCATGCAATTATTCTGTTTGGGTACCAATTATTCTGTTCTATGCTTAGGAATTGCTGAAGGGGGACTGTTACCTCTATATTAATCACGCTCCATAATGTGATATTTAAATATAAAATATAAAATTGTTTTTCGTGCAAAATATTCGCTATCGAATGATTTTCTCTCAAACTCGCAAAGTGTCTGTAACGATAAAACAAAAAATAAACACCCAATTCACCTGTATCGCATAATTAAAAAAGTTTGAGATTCTATTCTATGCGGCATTGACTTAGAGCTTACTGTTATGTGATAATGTATCAAATATTACCAATCAGATGGCCTTGCAGTGGCAACGTGCCCTCATAATCAAAATAAGTCAAAAATATGAGGTCAGATGGCACCACCAACCAAAGTGTCGACTCTAAAACGTGATTTCATTGGTTGACCAGTTCGTCGACACATCGATAAACTTCGTGCAAGGCACACACACGAACGCATATTTTCATGTACAAGAAGTCAATAAGTCCAGTAGTGCATACGTTGCCATTCATCCAACATGGCACTTGCACGAACATGACATGTACGAACAGTGCATGTTAAACCACGTGGCATATGTAAAAATAATTTATTATTATAAAATAATATTTCAAGCTGTTTCATTTAAATTAAATAACATTATTCAACATATAAAAAACAAGATTCCACAACAAGTAAATCTATAAACACTACAGCCTCATAGAGGTTAGCTTCTCATTTTGAGAGAGTAACAACGCACTTAAGACATATTCATTATTTTTTCGAATATTCTTAAGAAAAAGATTCTTAAAATAAATTTTAAAAGTCTTCTGAATAACCTCCGTTTTCATGTTAAAATTTTGCAATCCAAATACATTTATGAAAATTGAATAATTTTGAACAGTTACATAATTAATGAAAATAGTGTCGTTATTATAGATATCTCATGTTGAACGAATAAATAAGATGACAGTGGTCATAAAATAATGAAAAATAAAACCTGAAAAAAGAAGGATTAGGAAAAATGAATATTGGAATAAACTAAACGAATGTTGATGTTTAATACATATTTATTTCCCATCTTTTGGACCCTATACAATTTATAGCTAATAAGTACGTTTTCAGGTAAACAAACTTTATTTTTGGAATGCTTCTTCGGAATGGGAATCAAGAGGGGTACAATTTTTTATTTATTTATTATTAGATGGTAAAGGTGGGTAATACATTTATAATCTGACTAGTATCGATTGACATTGCAGAATTTTGAAACATTGAAATGTTGCCGATTCTTTTCTGATAACTTCATATATAAAAAAAAAAACAATTATATAAAATATAATCTATGTATGTATATTACAAAAAAGAACAGAAAATCGTAAATACATTATATATTCATTATTATGCATTTAAAACGATTCATTGAATACAAAAATAAATTAGTTAATCTTATCCAAATCAATTCATTTTCCTTTTTAAGTTTTATTCTGCATCAAATACTTGAATTATAATATCAAAAATTTATATAATAGGTACTCATCAAAAGTAATGTATAAGATAACCTATAATATATGATATTCAATTATCAGATCTATAGGTAATATATTCATTCTATGATTGATTTGGATAGAATCCTAATATATAGAATAATGACACACTGTAAATAAAAATTATTCATGCGTTTTATCTTTTGGATTCTTCATAGACAGAGCAACAACTATAATTCATGAACCAAATAATCAGATAATTAATAATAGCTCAAACAAGAATAAATCATCGTAACATATCTCAATAAAAAATCCACGAACTTCAAAGGTTTTAAAATTTCATTTGAAATTATTTTTGTCAAAGTTATTTTCTTTCCGATTTTGTATTTGTTACAGATAAACTATAAATTTCAATTATAAGTTAGATAAAGATTATAGAATGTTTTAACCTTTAAATAGGTAATTATATCACATAACGTTGTTGAAAGAAATAAGATAATGTTTTTGATTGAATATACTGACAACTAGTATTAACATTTGTGTAATATGAACAAATAAAATACAAATATTAATGAATTCCAATTTAAAAAAATTTTGTTCATCGCTTTCCCTGAAAGAACAGGATGTATTTAGTAGATACTGATAGAGAATGCATACACTATCTGCTTAAACTATTCAGGAAATTACTTTGTTTAAATGATTTAGTTAATGCATACACTAACTAGCGGTTTCATTCATTGGCTAAATTTAACTTTTACTGTAACATATCAAATTTGAAAACCTTTTATCAAAGTTGATTGCTCGTTGCTAAAGAATTTTTTAATGTGAATGTGTGCTGTTTTCGAGATATTATATTCGGAAAATTAATTTTATTAAAAATTTTGTTAGTAGCGTCTACATCTATGGGTTCAAATCACCTGAAGTTTGAATATTATAGTATCTAGTCTCGACGTTTCTAGTCTCGAAAGTTCCGTTGCCCATGACTGTATTATATCATTTATAAATATCCATTTAAAAATTTGAAAATGGTTTAATTATAATTAGCGTTACAAATTATTTCTCTAGCAAAATTGTCGATTACATTCACAAATTTCAAATCCACAAACATTTCACAACGTTTTTTGTTTTGTCTTTGTAGTAAGATAATTCAATGACATGTAATAATATAATAATAATAATAATAAGAATGTTTACGATTCAGTAGCTGCAAGTAAACGCAGCCAAATTTAGTATTATATGAAACCTACTGAAATGTTCTTTATAAATATGTGTAAAAAACGCATTGAGTGCGATTCAGTATAAACTTTTGCGCAATGAGAAAAAAAATGATAAAAGTATTTTCTTGTGTTTAAAACAACAGATCTGCTACTACCTAATCAGAGTAATTTTAATTTTATCAATATTGCCCTTAAATTTCGAGAATTTCACCTCTATCACTACAACCTGAAAGTTGTGAAAAATAGCAATTTTGAAGTTGTTGAATAGAAGACTTTCCTTTTTGTCACATATGGGGCAGAAGTTTCATTGCATTTATTATTGAATTTAATCTTCTTATTCGAAAAATTTTGCGGGCTTGGAAAAAGAAAAATTTCAGAGTTTATGTAGAGAAAAAAATTTGTTACACAAATAATAATTAAGCTTTGTACCTAATTTAGATGGGTATTTTGGATGATGATACTGTCCAGAAAGGCCAAAAGAATAATTATGTACAAATAATTTTTAATTATTCGTGTGCCAATAACTCTTAAACTAAATATGTGCCTGAAATTATGTTAATTAAAAACTACATGAACAACTTAAGTTTATTTTGTAAAAATGAACATTGTGTGCTGAAAACATTAAAAAACATTACAAAAATTGTTTACAAATAAGTATGCATATGACTCATAAAACTTAATATTTATAAGGCAACAAAAGGGCAATTCATCAAAAATATAAACAACAAAACAATGTTTCTTTAATGCAAAAACCCCGAGCATTTAATTTAATTATTTATTTTATTTTTTTTGTTTTTTTAAATATTTAATATATTTTGTATGTTGTACCAGTACTTTACATTCAAGAATCCAATACACTTTTACATAAAGTAACTAATGCCTAAAGTAATACATTTTTATAAATAACGATATGCGTTCACCAGCTCGACAAAACGAGAGATTCTAAGGCTAAAAAGTACATGTCTCTACAGAGGACGCCACGGCGGGCGGCAGCTCAATTAGCTCGCTTCCGCAATTGTTTGAATACAATTGTTTTTTTATTTATTTTTTTTTAATTAAATATTACATTAGGCTTGACATAAATACTTTAAAACATTTTATCAATTTTTTTTTTCTTCAATATTTTGTTTGCAGAAATGTGTCAAACCTGTGTGTGTTTTACAAACTTAATTTTAAACCCATAAATATATTATTATTAAATATATGTATTTTATATATTAATTTCAATGAAACCCTAAACTTGAAAAGGATTTTTTTTTTTTACTTAAATTTAATATTTTTTGTAAATTCACTTTTTCCTTATATTAATAATGTTATCAAACTTTAATTACATGCTAATAATTTTAAGAATGTCACTTGATTAGGGGGCACACATCATGATATGTTTAGAAGTGGTGTTTTGTATTTTTTTTTTTTTTTTTTTAATTTAACCTAAGACCTAAAGCAGAGAAAGGCGATTGTGGCTAGTTCAAATATTTATTTCAACGACTATATCACATAATTCCCACTTTTGTTTATCAAATTGATTTGTGTTTCAATTTGAATAATTACGGGAATTACATTAAACGTTGGGTTGCATTTAATACGGTTGTTTTTTTTTTTTTTTTAAATATAAAGGAACTGTTTAAAACGCACACCAACGTATTTCTTAACCTAACTAACCTCCACAATTTTATAGCTTGTTTTTTTTTTTTTTTTTAATATTTAATTTCTGCTATAATTAAAAACAGATATACACAAGAACGACATTTAAGGTCGGATTGCATGTATAATAACAGGTAGAGTTAATTTTTTTTTTTTTTTAATTTAAATTTAATTTTATTTTATAATAATATATATTAATTAATTAAGCTGATATGTTTTCTGTAGTCCCCAAAAGTGATACTGGCCTATCACCAGCTAACGACAAATTATCTTTTCTCCCATCATGCACTCTACAATCAATTACTTCATCATCAATTCAAACGCGTTTTAAAAACTCGATAACGTGGCTCTCTATATATTTGAGCTGCGTTATGTTTTATGTCTTACAAGACATTGTATTTTTTTTTTTTTAATTTTTGGACGGATTGTTCACAGGAGATCTCTCAATCTACATAAAATCGTAACAACGCACATGATTTTTGACAAATACATATTACATAACCTAATTTTGATTAAATAAAGGCCATTTTAAGAATTTTTTTTTTTAAATATTCGTTACGGATAACATGCAAATTAAGTGATCCTTTTTACCTGCATTTTTTTAAAGTCAGGTTAGAGAATGAAGAATCAAATGCAATTCCTTGAATACTTATGAAGTCAATACATAAAATTTGATTTTTCATGCTCGTGTTTGACCTGATTGCTATTAAACATTAAAATAGTTAATATAATAATATAATTAATATGTTTATCACATAAACTTCACACGTAAAGCACTACAAACACTAGAAATAATTGTTAGTTCGAATATAATTCATAAAACTAATAATTAATGGTGTTCAATACACAACTCAATTCCAATCCACCTCATCACCTTCCTTCCTGATCAATTCAACAACATAATTCATCATTGTTTAATGATTTTCGAAGCTCACTGCTAAAGTCTCGTCCATAAAGATATTTTAATGCAAAGTATGGTTTTAATAATCTAGCATAAAATGTAATTTGTAATTTTGAGATTAAAATCCGGCAAATTTCATATTCTGAACCTACGGTTTTATGTAGACAAACAAGAATTTGAATTATAAATGTTTGGAACCGCTTAAATTAAGATATTAATGAAAAAACAAATATCAAAAATTGCATCTCTGTGAATAAATCAATAGTAGTGTTACTAGTGTATTGATTCTACCCTGTTTACAATTTGTGATAAAATTTGATTTAGACCGGAGCTACACCAAAATTCATTCAATTTAACTGCATCTTTCTCTTTTGATTTGTAAGTTGTTGAAATGTTTTTAAATTTTCTAAATGAATTTTTTTTTCGGTATATGATTTTACCGGTAAATTGTCATTTTTTGATAGCCTGTCAAATAATTTGGTAAGTTAGCTACTTTGGTGTATTTTGTTTATTTTTACCGTGAGTTGAGTTGAGTATTGCGTCACCGTCGTAAATACTAAAAACTTTTTTTTAATACTATAGGAAATGTATAAAAAAATACATTTTTTTTTTTTTAAATTTTAAATACACATTTTCCTTTTAACAGTAATAATGTTGCTCAAAAATAAATTTAAAACAAAAACAAAAAATGCATTTTCTATATTTTTAATAAAAACAAAAAGTAAGAATACTAATTTTGAATAAAAAGATAATTAAAAATAAATGTCCAATGACAACTATAAAAATCCTAAATAGGTTATAATTTGTTGTTAAGGTTAGATTAGGTTATGTTCAAAAATGTTCATAGGAAATTAGTTGAAAAATCTACAAATAGTTTTGTTTCTTTCATATTGTACAAAAGCTTATTTCAAATAGTTTTTAAATCTAAATTGTAAACATTTGCGACTGAAACAAAAAAACATACATTTGATTGATATCATTGAAATTTTTGTGTATAAAGTTTTATTTTATTATTAACTTTTTTATTAATTTTTTTTTTGTTAAATAAATTCAGTCCACAGTGTTTACATATAAAAATCGTTGCAAATTTACTTGACGGATTTTTCGATTTGTTTGTTTTTTATTTGCATTTGCGCATTTTGAAAAATGTTATTATTTCGGTGGTTAATTTTTTTTTTGTTAATTAGAACTATAAATATAATACCATAATTTTTTTTTTTTTTTTTTTTTTTAAATAAGTTAAAAAACAATACTAAGAATTTATTTAATACAAAATATGGTTCTTTGGGTAACTAGTAAAATTTTCTTTTAACGTTTATTGATGTAAGAAAAAACATGCAAATTATGTAAATTAGCCTCTTATTGAAAATAATAATAAATTTATAAAAAAATATTTTAAATTTGAAACTTTTCTGTAGTTATTTTAAAATATAATTCATTCAACTTATTAATGTTTTAGTTAAATATTTTAGAGATATCTTTTTGTATACCAAAACTAGAGATTGATGCAATTTTTAGGAAAAATAGTTCATGCTATAATTTTGAAAATCTTTATAATATTTAATGTGCGTTATATTTATCGATAATTATAATAAAAAATTTATTTAAATGAACAGTTCTTGTAAAATACGAAATTCGTTTTAAAAAAATTGAAATGAATTCACAATAAAAATTTAAAAATGTAAATAAATTGTTTAATATTTTATACCTATACCGTTTTTACAACCATCTACAGTAGCTTCAAATTATACGTTAATACTTAAAAACACCAAAGATAATTTTAAGCCCAAGAAAATGACCATAAAAACAGTCGAATCCGGTATAGAAAAATGTTTATTAATAAATATTATTTTAAAAATATTGATTGTGGGTATTTAAGGGGAAATATAGCAAATAAATTACAGAAAAATATCAAACTATTTATAAGATGTAATAATATTTACATGTTTTTCTTTTCAATCATAAACTAAAATTATTTGGTATATTAAAATTGTATAGATATATACAAAATGGTAATTAATATATTTATCTAATTACATCAGTAGAGAATAATAATAATTAATAATAAAAATGAATAATAATTATTCGATCATCCTAAGCAAACTATGCTAGTTTTTTTTTTTTTGTTTTGTTTTGTTTTTTGATGACATAATAAATATTCGATACGAGGAAATATATTGTTTCAAAATTGTCTACATTAATAAATATTACTTAATTTTTTTATTATATAGTTTTTTTTGTTAATTAATTTAATTAATATTGATGATATGTAATATACTTTTTTTTTTAAATCACTTCTTAATAATTTCATTAAAATCTATTTTATTTTATTAATTACTTCATAATAAATTTTTAATAATTTTGTTGTTTTTGATGTTTTTTGTTTATTGTGGAAACATTGACTTTCAGAGACTAAGTAATTAAATTTTATCGTTTTATTCTTATAAAATATGTATATAATAATCATAAATATATGATTAATATAAGTTTAATAATTATATTTCAATCATTCTGTTCCTCGTACCATTTTCTTTGTCTTGTACCAAATGACAACGCATTTGACAGTGAAATTTTTGAATATTTTCTAAATTTTTTGTTTCATTTTTTTTTTTTTTTTTTTAATAATTTTTTTGTTTTTGGTTTATTGCTATACTTATTAAATATTATTTTAAAATTAAAACTACAACATAAAATATATTATTAATTAGATAATGTTTCCTTAAAAATTACTAACTACACAATATGATTATTCTAATTAATTAATATAATTATCTAATTTTTATATAAATTAATAGATATTTATATATTTTTATATATTATTTTGATTTTTTTATTTATAATATTTAAAATATTTTGTATCCTATAAACAAAAAGCTCATCAAATAGACAGTTTCTACTGGGCTCTTTGACCTGCGATCAAGATTACCGCATGTCTAATGCCAGCTCAAAGAAACAGTGATGAATTTAACTTTGAAATAATTAAAGTATAAATTTAGTCGAAATTTTTTACATTCACTTATGTTTTATAAAATATCGGTTATAAAATTTGTGAAGAATTTTCGATACTTTAACTGTAAACAGTATCTCATTTTATTCGTAATTTATCGATTAATATCAATAAATTTTAATAATTTCTCTAGATAATAAATATTATTTAATTTCTTTTGTAAATTTAAAATAATCATAAAATAAGAAGCCAAATTATTTAATTGACAATTCTAAGACACTGTATATTACTCAAATAAATACACCTTGCTATTTCAAATATCTGAATATATTTGAAAAATTTATTTTCATACAATTCTAAATTTGTTTTTAATTCAGGTAATATCTATGCACTTAGTTTGTTTAATTTATTTTATTTTAAAAATCGTGTTTTTTAATAAACAATATATAATTTTTTAATATACTTTATAAAATGTCGTCTGTATATAATTTCACAGGTGTAAGTAATTCAACTTTTATTTAATTTTAACAATTCTTTTTTTTTTTTCGTCTCAAAATATTTTCAAAATTTTAAACCGATATTTTTAATTAGCGAATGAGAAATATGAATGAAAAATGAAATGAATAATGAATTGAAATGAAAGAATAATGAAACAAAAAACAAAAATATGAAATCATCATCACTGTTTTTTAATTAGTAAATAGGCTTAATAGACCTAAGAACAACATAACTTTAATAGGGCACCTTTGGTTTTTAAGCTTATCCTGTAATCTTTATGTTGTAAATATCAATAAATGAGAATGCTAAAAGCCAAATTATATTATTTAAGTTTTATAAATATTTATTTTTGAAGCCATTATTAGCTCTAAAATATTATTATCAGTATTACATATATCATCATCGATCACATTACTCATAAAATTGACTTTATTTATTTATATTTTTTAAATATTAATTTTCTATAATTTGTTTTTTTCTTCAAAATATTGAATGAATAATTAATTAAAATAATTGTTTCATTGATTAAAATATACGTTAAAATATGAAATACTGATAATATTTGGTATTTTTAAATACTTAGTTTAATATATAAATATTATAATCAAAATAAAAACAATTTTATTTTTGTTTAATTTCATGATTGTAATTTAAAAAGTACTAACATTTTTTTAAATATTCATTTTATACGTTTGTTTGTTTGTCAATTGATTTTGGATATTTTAAATAAATGACAACTTTTGAACTTTTTTTTTGGTTTATTTTTGGTAACTCAAAGAACTTTTTGTTTCCACTAGGTGGGAAATATGTTGACTTGATTGTCGTCATGTCATGTCATATTCATTTATAGCAAATATAAATTTTTGATAAATCAATTGAAATTTTACTCGAATAGTTAGAAATTTCATTGGAGGGTTGAATATTATTTTCTGAAATTTTAAATTACTAATTGAATATCAAATGTTTGATATAACATTCAATACAACAATAACATTAGTGATATTATGTATTTGTTATTGCAATTTAAGTGTCATATCTTGTTATAAATTTAATAAATTTAATTATTTTTTAGAAGAATAATCAATAAATTTTATTGATGGCAACTGTGCCAACCACTCAATTTGATCGGTTAGAGCAGATAATTGACATTTAAGTATCATAATTGAGCCTCCAGTTAATATTTACCTTTATAAAATACAATGACAATGACAATTTAAATATAATTTAAAATATCCAATATGAAGATAATAATAATTTGTCTAAAAATTAAAATAATAGTACTTTTTGTTGTTAGATCATTCATTGCCTAGATATAATTTGTTTAAAAACATGAATATTTTGTTAATTGATAATATAATTGTATATAATTACTTATCATTGAAACAAAGTTGGTATATGGTATTTTTTAAATACAATATATAATTCGCATTATTTAACAAACATTTATGCATTAAAAAAAAAAACTTTCATATTTTTTTAAAAAATAATTAAATATAATAAGTAATAATAATAATAATAATAATAATAATAAGTTAGTTAATTAATTAGTTTAATGAAGATTGACCTACGCAATAGGTGGTGTTTGTTTATGATAGCACCACCTAGCGACTAGTTTGCCCAAACTGCCGCGACGTCAAGTACTCAACTGCAAATACGAGTTAAGATTGTCCATTTTCTTCTCCCTTGGATCCCTGTAAAATTGTTAATTTTATATTAATAAAAATCATTCAATTTTTTTAAATACTTTTAATTTATAATTTTAAAGAATTTATTGTATTTTCATTTGAATATATTATTTTATATTTAATTTTTAAATGATAATTTTTTATTTGTAGATTGATCTTATTTCAACAAGACTGTTTAAGGAGTTAAAATATTACGGTGCGTATATAAATTATTTTGTACTTTTTAGTTCATTTATAAAACTTGATATATTAGAAGTATATTTAAATAATTTAGTTAATTTGACAATTGATATACAGTCAAATATTTTTAGGAAAAATTAAGTAACATTTCAGACTGAAATAAAAAACATTTCAGACTCACCATAAACAAAGCCACTTATTTTATAAATTTCGAAAGTTTGGCGGCAGTCCAATACGTAATACGTACTGTGGTCTAAATGTTTTATTTTCAAAATTGTACCAAGTCTTAGGATAATTGGATTTATACAATTAACGCTCAATTCTACCATTGGCGTAATTTCGTTTCTTGTTATTATACTAAATACATTCGTACTTTTTACCTACTCTGATTGTTAGATGATTGGGACTGCAATCACTGGTAAATGCTAATCAAGTATTTTTGACAGGCGATCATTGCGCTATCTCGTATTTCATTTTTTAAAATCTGGGTACCGCCTGGGTATTAATTTTTTTATATCAAAATCAATTTTTACGGGAATCTGAGCTTAAAAAATAAAACTGAAGATGGCACATACTTGGTTAGAGCGTGAACATTGAACACGTAAAATTTATATGCTTGTTCAGTGATTTCAATACAGATTTTCCCCACAATAACAATTAATGTTTGCTTTTCACATTGTTTCTTAATTTTAATTGACGAATTTAAGATTGGAACATATTTTTGTTATATTAGTTTTTGTTTCGATCACCATTTAAAATTAAAATATAAACAATACAAACAAATGAATAGTATTTTTTAATTAAGTAATTAATTAAATGTGATACAAGGTATAAGAGCGCATGAGTAATTTTAATTATGAAGTAAGAATTTTGTTTCTGGACTTCTGGAAGAGTAATTTAAAATTTGTACATATAATATCGAAAGTTGAAAGAATTATTGACGAAATAAGCTGTTTGGGTCAGAAATAGTATTGAGTACATTCAAATTCAAATTATTATTTGTACAAATTGAAGAAATATCTAAATATTTTCTACCCTCAAGTAGATTTGAATTAAATTCTAACCCAATAATTTTTTTACGCATGTGCTCTAATACCTCATAGTTAAACCTAATTGGTTCATTGATTAATGAAATTAAATTATATAGAATATTCCGTTTTGATCGCATTCGGATAATATAGGTTGATAAAGAAAATACAATTCTAAGTGGTGTAAAGTGCTTAGAAGTTTACAATTCGATTTACTATTAATTTCAATCAATATCGATATAAATTAAAATTATATTTTTATAATGAATAAATATACTAATTGACAAAAGTCTTTGTATTATCTCAAAATGTGTAAAAGGAATTTTTTGTTTTTTTAAACAAAGTCGTGAATAAAAGAATACCTTTTAAAAACGCGTTTGTCATTTTGAAATATGACAACTTCAAATTTACATCAGGCTAGTAATATTCTTATTTATTTTTAACAAAGTCCATAGAAACGTTAATATTTAGAAAAAGAGTTAATATTTAGAGAAATTTGAACAATAAACAAAACTATTGTTTAAAAATTCACGTTTCGTTTTATTTATCAGATATCCTCAGACAACTAGAAAATATAAAATAATGTCTTATAAATTTTATATACCATAAACAAAATTAAGTCGTAGGTAATTGAAAAAATTTAAGATATTCAACGGTTATATTGTGTGTGTTATGCTTGTATTCTTGTCATTATTTTATATATGCAGTTGCCTGAAGATGTTTTACAGAAAAGACGAAACGTTGCTTTTTAAGCAATAGTTTAATTGTAATGTTTTCTGAACAAATTTCTGTTAGGTTTTTTTGAATATTATTTATTGGACATAAACACAATGCTGAATTGTTTATAGTGTTTTAATGTTGGTTAGAGTCATTATAAATAACATTTTTAATAAATACCATAGAAATATTGTTTGTGCAACTTGATAATATTTCATTTAAGAGTATTTAAAAGTAACTGATGCATTTTAAGGCTAATAGAAATTTTTTTTAATGGAGACAATTTAGTCTATTCGTACAAAATAACTATACTACGCGTTCAATATTGTTGAATAGAAAGTTTAAATATTGTAAAATACTCAAATTAGAGAAAAAATTGTCAGATGCAAAATACTTCTGGACCCAGTTTTTTTCTGGATGATAAATTTGACGATAAAAATTAAAATTTGACACAATTATGATTAGTGCAACAACTTTTCTCTTTCGAAAAGTGTTCCATTTTCATTTTCGGAACCCGTAAAATTTTTGACTGCCTACATTTGACGGAAATTAGTTTGTTCGATATTATAATGAGAAGTTATCAATGGATAAAATATTTAAGAACCATTTTGTGCGATACGTGATAAAATTCGGTGTCCATTGTCCGCAAACTCGAAAATTGCTATTACTTTTTCAAGACTCTCGGATAACGTATACTTCGTTTTATTACATGTGAGCAATAATGGTTCTGATAATTGTTATTGGATAAAAACAAAAACGAATAACTTTCAATTTGATGTTTTTGAACGCAATCGAAAATTTTACGGTCTTCGAAAAAGAAAATGTCTCATTTTTACGAATTTTCGAAAAGGAAAAATCTGTTACACTAGAATCATAATTAAGTGACAAATTTATAGATAAAAGCTTATTTTAATTTTACTAAAGTCAAAATGAAATGACAAAAATTTAAATCGAATTGAAAAACTTCCGACTTGATGACTTTGAATTTTAACCTCTTTATCACTGTATCGAACAAATGCGATTATTAC
This sequence comes from Chrysopa pallens, assembly GCA_020423425.1. Taxonomy (NCBI): domain Eukaryota; kingdom Metazoa; phylum Arthropoda; class Insecta; order Neuroptera; family Chrysopidae; genus Chrysopa; species Chrysopa pallens. The sequence goes on along the minus strand of CM035594.1, from coordinate 3,344,069 downwards.
GAGATATCCTATATACTTAAATAGTATTCTTATAATAAACTTCATTCCGTAGTGGAATTTTAAATAAATTATTATAATTTGATTATTTTATAATAATATTGTCGAATCCAAATGTCTTATTAAAATTATAATAAATTACATCTAATATTTTTATAACAAATAATTAAGTATAAATATTTTGTTCTTATTATTTTGTACCAACAGTGCTTTTTTACAGATCACAAAGCCACACTTACTTACATCTACTTACATGGACGGGATACGCTGTGTGTTTGTCTAATCATAATTATTATCCAACAAGTTGCAATTATAACACGCACTTTTAAGTAAGGTTACCGTGAAATTTAACGAAAAAATATATTGCTTTTTTAATTTAGAAAATGGAGTATGTTGATTTTAACATGGTTTTCTTACTTTTACCTTTAACTTGAAACATTATGAAATAAATCTTTAAACACTTAAAACTTTGAAAATATATTCTAATTATTTAAATTTAAACGACCATTTCAGTGAGCTATAAAATTCATTTTTTGAAACAAATAACTCTTTAACGATCCATAATAAAATTAAAAGAAAATTCTTTAGGGGATATATAATATTGATGATAATATAATATTGGAGCCCCATTATACTTAATATATACAAAATACCAAAAAAATTAGTGGAAGCGGTGGACAAAATAAAAGTCTTTGTGCTTACAATTCAAAAATAAAACCTAAAAATCCAATTATATTTTAATTAAGAATATATGGCTTAAAAATAAAATCTGATACGACTTTTATTAAAACAGATGGAGACACTTATAATTCTGATTTGAGGAATAGCATTTGAAAAAGATTTTTAAAGGTATAACGATATACTTTTTTATATTATCATAGTATAATAATAAATTTTATATTTGCAATTCTTTATATGATATGTTTCACATCTGCATATCGTAATAGCCAATTAATATTGAAGACTGATTTCCTAATATAATGATAGTAAAGCTATTTAACTTGTTCTTCAGTTCGTTAACTTGAGATCTTACAATATGTCTTGAGAGCTTATAAGAGTCTTCTGAGATAAAAAAGATTTCGAAACTTTTTGAAGACAAATTCACAACAGTGAATTTAGTCTCAATAAAATAATTATCCAAATTTAATGATATTTAGCATTCACAATCGTTACATGAAAACGAGAAATACACAAAAACGAAAATTATCTATATATTAAAAAAATTGATAATAACTGATTTTTTTTATGAAAGATTTTATGTCCAAATGAAGCATCAAGCATTGGATAACATATATATTTTACCTTTATTAAGTTATACTCAAACGCGAGTTGTCTCAATATCTCCAGTTCTAATGAAGATAGATATCTCCTAATGAACATAGAAACTTCGTTTTAGTCTAAGAAAATTCAGTGACTCAAGACCTATCGTAGAGATTGTTGAGATCACAACACACATTCATAATCTTTTTTGTGCCATTTGAATGATTAATAGTATCAGGTCTGTTTGGAAAATGTCACAGTTGTTTAAAATTTAAAATTCAAAATATATAATGTTTTTGTAGTTCTACGGCAGCGGAGCTAGTGACAATAAAATATCTTTAAAAAAATTAAAAATAAAATAAAATATAAAATTTGTGTAGATCACAAAGCTTTTTTGTGCCTTTATATCATGTTAAGATTGTGTATACCAATTTTCATTACATTTGAAGAGTTATTTGTACACGAAAATAGTGTTGTTATTACAAATATCTAATTTTCGAGAATATCAGCTCAAAATTTAATTTTAATTTTGCTTCGACAACTGGATAATGTTAAATGCTTCGTAACTAGCAAATCCATCTAATTGTTTTTAAAAGGCATATAAAACTATCGTTTAGTTAAGCAATAAAGTAAAAATTGTATATAATTTTTAGGTTTTATTTAAAAAAAATATTAATTTACGTTTGACAATTTTTATCAAATTAAGCAGTAAAATAGTAAAATTGTTTTGTATGATTTTTACATTTTTAATTGTAATTATGGTAAATTAGACGCACAAAATAATGTTTATAATTATTTGATACTTCGTAGATTTAATTTTCACTGCGAGAAAATAAAAATAATTTTTAGTAATTGACAGTTAAGTGATAATAGGTCAATGGAAAATCAATAATATTATTTAAATAAATTTGAATTGACAGTGGTGTAAAAAAAAATTTCATATAGATATTTAAATAATATTTTTACATATTAAATATAAAATTTAACATGTAATCCTTATTTCATCTTCGGTCATTTTATGCAAACTGAAAATATGAAATGTATATTTAAAGGTGTGTTTAAACCACTAATATTTAAACTGCAATGTAGGGCTGCAGTTGCAATATAGTTGCAATACAGTTTCCTGCAATATTGCCAGCAGTTACAACTAAATTATGTTATGGTTCGACAGTCAAATTCGTAGTACATCTAATATTTCGTTCGTAGTACAGCTAATTAATTTTTAAATTAACTTTGATTGAATATATATTATACTTTTATTAAATACTATTTTTAATTAGTTGTGAAAATATTTTTTTATAATTTAAAACATTAATCTAATTAATATATTTAATTATCAAATTCAGATGCATTTTTTACTTTAGAATGTCAAAAATACCCTGTGTTTTAAAATTATAACATAATGGATGGGTATTCACATATAACGTAATATTAACTTTATCATTGATTAAAATATTGATGACATCATATGTGGATGTCCATCTATGATGTAAAGCTTTCGAAACACAGACAAATATAATACATTCGAATAATGACGTGAAACGATAAAAAAGCTAAATCATTTTTTTGTTTATACGATTTTAATGAGAAATATTGTTTTTTTGAATTTCCTTAAATATTATGCTACTTCTGATAAAAATAACAGACAATGGTCGTTTTTTAAGTCGATTTTCTATCTTAAATAGACGGTGAGATATTATTTTTATTGCATTCAAAAGTGCGTTATTAATTCATTAATATATTTTAATTTCAATGATTAAACTTAAATCACTAATCCACCCTTAAATGTAGTCCTGCCGTATAGCCACACATTTTTTGTATGGTCAATGTAAATGAATCTAAAGTCGCTAGAAACTAATAAGTCAACAATAACTTTGTGGTTGCTGGTTTGTTTGAATTCGAAGACACTTTGAAGATTCTTTCGTAACGCCGAACGTTAATATCGTCAATATGCCTGAGTCATACTGTCTGTATATTAGATATATTGTCGAGATATAACACTTCAAAATGCCTTTGAGACGGCCGGAAATTTTTTCTTACATTAAAATGCTTTTGTGAAGGTAGAAATATTGTAGGCATGTATTGCAGTAAAAATATTGGTTTGTTCAAACGTACCTTTACAAAGTTTTGCTTTGTTGTTTTCATAAAACTGGACTACCTTAAAATTCGCCGAAACTCTACTCATTGCAATTTGCTGTTTTCTTCTGACCAATTAATGGCCGAAAAAATAGCAATTAAATAAGTAATATATTATCTCGGTATTTTACGCTTATTTTTAGCATATTTTATGTATATTTTCCGTATCATAAATGTTTGTTTAAATAAATAAACATCAATAAAAATAATAGTAATTACTTGATTTGTAAATAAAAGAAGCATTGTGCTCATTGACTTTCAATTATTACCTAGTTAAATTAAATTAATTGATTGCGGTGCTTATTACAATACGTACGGTGTGTGCAACTGTAATTCACTCTCTCACTCATATTATAATATTATTAATGCACTGCAAATTAAAAATATGTGCAACATCAATATTGAATTAGAACGATGGTGTTTCAGTGTTCAAAAGTTTATAGTGCGGATAAAAATTATGTAATACTTTGCAATTGAAATTATATTAAAATGTTTTTTTTTTTTTTTTAAGATTAAATTATGTAAATCTTTAGCTTGCTTTATTTTCCTTTTTTTGAAATATTTTTGTCTATTTATTATGATTATTAGCCATTTTCCAATCTACGAGAGTTTTTTGCCGAATAATATTATTGAAATATAAAATGAAAATTTAATGGTGACTAAACCATTTAATTGAAAGTTTTAATTTTAATAGATTTATTAATACTAAAATAATATGATTTCCCGTCTGAAATTCACAAATTTAATGACAAATTATTGTTACGGGATTAGTAAAAGGTAACCAAAAACATTATTTCATACTCTAGAACTCGAAAAAATACAAGTAATCCAGGCTTCGAGACAGTTTGTTCAATTTAAGTGGAATTAAACTAAAAAAGAGACATCTATAATAAAACGATGTCTAATGATTAAAACAGAAGTTGAAGATATTTTTTTAATTACTTTAGTTAAAGCGTCTTTACTTCACAAACTTGGATCTGAAATTATTTTTTTTTTAAATCTTTAAAAATAAGTAAGAATTCAAAAATTATGACTAAAGCTGGGCCATATAATAATTATGTTAGTTTTACATTTATAAGTGTAAAATAGGAAATTTTTTTAATTGCAGCTTTGACTAATTAATTGTATTTCTTTCAATTATTGTTTGTAATCAAAAAATAAATTATCCAAAATGATCAGAAATTTGAATAATTATGTTTTGAGTTTTTTGTGCACGAAAAAAATACAGCTTGCGTTTCAAACCTCCAAACATTTTGATGCGATCACGATAGGATGCCATCGATATTGTATATTTGCAATGATAAATATATATTTTGATTACGTCATATCGTGATGGGCAGTTCAACATTATGTGTTTTGAAACGCACCCAAAATGTACATTTCATTAGAGATTTAATGTATTTTATTTTATTCTAATCTTAATAAAATATTTGCAAGCTAAAGATTTAGAATCCTTATTAATGTTCTTAAGAACTATGAATAATAAAATTAATTGAATATGAATGACTTCAATTGGATACATTTACACTATTTTTATCCAATCTATGATGCAGTGGACCCTAAATATTTCATGTAGTTTCCAATACATTGTACACCCAAATCAGCATGCTACAAATCATATAAAGTGATAACGCGTACATTCGTTCTCTTGTGATAACACTGTTCTTTTTTTTATTTAAAAAAGAAAATTTATATTTTTTGAATAAATAAATATATACGGAGGTATATTTCTCTTTGGTACGAAAAAGAGCGAGCGTTCTTGTGATAAGGGAATCGACGACAAACATTGTATAGATTTTTTTAGCTACCATTTACTCGCCACAAGCGTATTTTTTTTCTCTTGAAGAAAAAATTCGTTATAAAAATATTAAGATGTTGATTTATGTTTTTTTATTTGAAATATCTAAATAATTTAGGATGGCCACAAAATAATAATTAAAAATTTTTGAAAAGAACAATTCTCTATGTGAAATGAATTTTGGATGAGACTAATATCAATTGACGCATGAGATGTTTTGCTTTGAAGACTTAAATTTTTTCGATTAAGAGCAATTTCGGGTGTAAAATAAAATGATATATGACGATTAAAATTAAGACAAGACAAATTTATAATTTATAATTTATTTCTAGGTATGCTTCAAGTGATCAATTTTTAAAGCTTTTTAAAACCAAACAGACGAAAAAACGTATAGATCATTATTTATTTACGTTTTTGGGAGCATATATAGGGGTTATTATTCGCCTGAAGTCTTTGGAAAATGACACAGAGTGGACTGGAAAAAAGTTACAATACCAAGAAAGGTTTATGGATATACCTAAAATGCAATTTTTCCAGTCATTTTAACCTGACGTAAATTTTATTCTAAATATTCGATTTTAAAATTCAATTACTTTTTATTTTATCTACATTTTGAATTTTGAATACCTACTAGCCTCGTTTTTGAGATTAAATTTTTATTATAATTAATTTTTTAATTTGTATGCCTTATTGTTAGCCGTCATATTGTATCTTTATTTTTGATTATCTTACTTTACCACTCAATGTTTGAATAAATTTTAAATAATTGAAGCCATCAAAGGTTTATTTCAAAAGGTACATTCATTGTTCACGTTAATATTTTTAATAAAATAAAAATGAAGAAAACATTTCACAATGTTTTTGTCAAAAATTGGATTTAGAATATTTTTTGGCCATCCTACTAAAAATATTGTTAATAAAAAAATATGGTTAAAAGGTTCTCACATGCAATGCAATAGTTATTAATAATTATTTGGAACAGGATTTGCTGAGAAAATGATGATGAGATGTAGGTAGAACAAAGGTTTGATGGTTGATGGTTGGTTGTGCTAAATGTGGACCTACTTCAATCCAGCAAGGGTTTGTGACACCGACCTCTGCAGCCATTTTGCTTTTGGCGTACTCGATACGTATGGCACCACGGTCTGAAGAGAGCAGAAATGAGCCCTGAAGTGTGGCCATGGCCTGCGCGGCGACCCTCACGTCCTGGTACTCGACAAAGGCCACCGGCGACCCGCCTTTGGTGTGCATGCGTAGACGGCAAAAGCCGGGGAAGCTGTGTGCAACAACATTACACAATTGTGCTTTGCTTAAAGTGTTGTGGAGTGATTTAAAAAATAAATAAAAAATTGCGGCCGCTTTTTAATTGTGGGTGCGGGCGGTGTTCAATAATTTTAAATGGTGTAGTGGCATTTTTATATTGCTTTCAGATATGTTGTATACAGGTTGTATTATTTAATTTGACATTTACAAAAAAACTCGAATACGAATCATTGGAAAAGCCTATTTAATCTCAATTACATAATTAATTTTAAAAGAATGGGTTCTGAGTTAAATAAGGATACTTTTATTGCAGGTTCGGATTTTATAAAAAAAATTAAACTTTCGACTTTTTCGAAATTTTTTAAATCACTTTTTTATTTTGAATTTAGAATAAAAATAGAAAAATGAAAAGCATTAATAACTGTATTCAAAAAATTTCAAAAATTATCATAGATTCCTTGTTAAATGCTAAGCAATTTTTGCCAATTATGAACCATACATTAAAAAAACTAAATTTTTTTTGATTTTTTGTTTATCAGACAAAAATTTGATTTTTTTTAAATTGTAGAATATGCAATAATAATATATAATTTCGTTTAATAAATGAAGTGAACCTTCATTTAATTTAGAATCCATTCACTTAAAACTAAGTATGTACTTGGAATTAATAAAAAATTTGGCATCAAACAATTTTCTCGATTCGACATATTTGTCAAGTATTTTGCATATGTGAAGTTAAAAATATCAACCTGTAGATACAATGTCTTCAAAAAGTATCGAGATCTCTTTCATTTCAGACAGCGGTATAGAAATTAATTACTTTAAGTTGCTTGTTTCAAACTAGGAAACATGATGTTGAGACTTAGAATTTAACCAGGCCATTATCGATTGCTTAAAATTGACATAGGGTAATAATTTCTTCTAAAAAACAATTTTCTATTGAAACATTTTGAAAAAACTGAAGGTAAAATTTTCGTACAATTACATTACGTCTTCCAGTTTTGCCAAATCTTTTCGAATTACAAATAAAAATATGATTCAAATTTCAAAAAAACGTTAGGAATAAACTTGATATGAGACATTGAATGAAAAGGTGAAATTCTTGATTTAAAACGTAAAGGCCAAAAAATATATTTTTTGGTTAAATTAACAATAACTGGTCAAATTCTAAGTCACTTGATCAAATTTCTTATTTAATATTGGCCTGTTTATCCAATACTCATTGTTTTCGTGATTAAGAAAGAGTTTGATCTTTTTTGAAAACTCCGTATATTAGGATTAGATATTATAAATGGTCGTAATTCTCATAATTAGATATATTAATAATTATAGATAGAAAAGTTAATAATATGCGCATGCGTATATTGATTATATTGAAAATTATGTGCAAAAATTATTATTAGTGCAATACTCTTTAAAAAAAAGTGCATCTAAGTTTACAGGAATACACAAGACACGTTACTGATACTCAGATCATTTTATGTTTTGTTTCTAATTACGACGGATATAAAATCTAAGCCTGATTTTGATTATTTGCAAACTGTTTTTTGTTTTATTACAGTTCTTGTTTAATTAAAAACAAGAATTATAAAAAAGTATCTAAAAATAATTATATTTAAATGATTTCTTTGTTTCTCTTGTTTCAAATTGTATAATTTCCAAATTTTAAAACAAATATTTGTAAAACTAATTAGATTAATCATAGATATATACTCATCATACTTGCTAATTATAAAATAAAAGTATACACAGAGGTAAACTTAGGTCGAGTGTCCTCATACGTATTAAATATCACCTTAGCTGTTTTTATGAGAAATATAATTTTTTGTTGTTATTTATAAAATTTTAAATAAAATTGATTTCAAATTTCTTTTTATTTAAATGTGTAGAAAGGCAAAAGTAAATTTTTTATCAAAAATGGTTTTTGTAATGAAAAGTAATTCTTTAGAGTAAAATATTCAATACAATAATAATAAAGAAAAATATATTTTAATTACTGTGAAATTACCTTATTTTCAGGATACATCGGAATATAATTTAAAATTATTTTAACCCAAGCAACCAAAAATACAACCGCTGAATATGTAAAATTAATATTTTCGATTAAGAATAAGAGAATGCTTAAATCCAGCTCCTAGTATACATTCGATGTTCATGAATAATTTCGAATAATTTATTAAAATCTACAAATCTTTATATATAGGTGAAACAAAGGCAGAATAGCAATATCGTGCTCGAACATTTCTTGAGATTATTGTGTTCAACAGTTAGATTTGAAATAAAAAAAATAATTTTTGTAATTTTTGATAAATCTATAAAATTCTTATTAAAATTTTGCTAACATTAATACACATGCATATTAGACTACTAGTAGCAAAATTTTGGCACAGATTATTTAGAAATTTTGATCTAAACCATAAAATTCTTTTTAAATAATAATATGAGATCTGCAATTATTTGTGTACTTATTTGTGTCAATTTAATTTTAATAATGATTACGTTAATCGACCAAACCTAAAGTATCTACATTGTTAGCGATTGCAGCATTCTTAATGTGAAGGTGAGTTAGATATTAAATAAATGAACAATAGATATTAAATAAATGAACAGTTAGCTATTAAATAAAAGAATTGCTATAAGCTTAACAGTCTAACAATTCTTTCATGAATTTATAAACCTAATTATCGAAATTCCGGAAACTATAATACGCATTGGTTACTATTGACATAGACTAAAAAAAAGCCAACATTAACTAATAATGAATTTAGTCGAAGTTGATTGAATTTTTATATCTCACGTACAGTGCTGGATTAAGCTACATCGAGGCTTGTAGCAGCGTGGTCCTTGAATGACATTATGTATGAAAAAACCACTCTTAGTGATCAAATGTGTGCAAATTAAGAAATATTTTTAAGTAAATCATTATTCATATTCATTATAGCTGGGTTATTCAAATGGTTTTGTCCTATTACAGTCCGGCAAGTAGCTTTTTCAAAGCACAGAGAGGCCGGGTAGCTTCTGCTACGTGGTTAATGCGTGCAATGCTCACATATGTATGGAGTTACCAGAGTAGTTTTACATCAATATGCTCGTTTTGGTGTGTACATTAAAAAAATATTAGAGGGTATCAACTCACATTTATCCGAAATTCCTTGGCTAACTCGATTAAATGAATGCTTAATTTCTCTAGATATAGAAAAAAATAAGATAATAATGTTTTTTCCTAAACACCAGGAGCGCTTTTATCTTATTATCGAACAAAGTTTTATTTATTCTTAGTTTTTCGATAATATTTTTAAAATTATTAACTCTACGAAGAAAGTAATTGTGAATTAGTAAAATCTAAGGAAATTGACACTAAATTGGTTAAAATATCAAAAGTATATCCCTGTTTAGATTAGTAGATTTTTTATTAACCTATAAAATTTATATACAAATGTATAAAAATTATTGAAATATTCATAATGAAAATATTTAATTGTATTTAAAAAATTGTTATTTCATTCAAATAATTTAGTTCAATGCAATCAGATCTATCTAAGACCTATAAGTCAAATCGTGTTACTTGTGAAGAAAAGTGTTTGATGGAGGTGAAAACATTTGTTACAGACTTGTGTTTCTCTTCTTTAAATTTAGTTAAAGTAACAAAAAACTATTTATTTTCTAATGAAATGGAATATTTCGAATATTTCTATAGAATGTGAGCCGAATTAATTATTACAGCAGAGAACTGTAGACATGCGCTTGTATATCATTCATGCTTTTTATAAATAATTTTGTTAACGTTTCAAAACAATTTTCTTGATTTTCAATTTTTACATAGAAAATGGTAATGTTTTTTCAAAAATTAGTTTTCTTATGTTCAATTTACATTTGAGATTGTAAGAGAAAACGATATGTAGGAATATATGGATACATTCCTTATGTAGGCGTATAGAATATATGGATACATTCCTTATGGACTAAAGAATTTAAATTTATCCTTTGAGCTATATTTGTAATTAAAAGTCTACAAAACCGTGTCCGTTATATGAAAGAGTTTTGTTTTTAAACAAAACAACTTGTTACCCAGCTTGCTTTTGATGGTATGTTTCGACTAATTACGTTCAGATTCTAGTGGCAATTCATTTGCAACAACTCAGGCAGAAAAAAGGGAAGATCATTGAAAACATACCATGCTTGTCATGCCATATTCATTTTGCGGGATGCTATATTTTAAATTTGAAAATTATAGCTCTTTGAACTGAGAATCCAATCGGTACTATTGAAAAACTAAACCGGAGCCTGGAATATTTACATCGAGATAGTGAACTGGACCAGATTTATTAGTAATTTTTTAACGATAGTGATTCAACTCTTAATAAATGATTACCGGTCCTAGAAGTCCAAATGGAGAAGAAAACAATGAAACATTTCCCCCATATCGTAGCTCACCCCCTTGAAACATATGACCAATCTTTGTAACCTTACATAAAAATTTTCTTACAGCTCAGCCGCAGCAACCGCGGAAAGATCTTTTTGTACTTTGCATAAATAAAGAGAAGTCACTTTCAAATATGGTTCTATTTATTAGAAAAATATATTTTCACTCAAAAGGTATTCTAAAGCAATTTGAAAGATAAAGAAAAGCACACTCTAAGGGGACATTTGATTGACAAAAGATCAATAAAATTACAGAAGCTTGGTATAGTCACACATCCAGTTATCAAATCATCACTACACTCTGCTTTTCACTATAATTACGGGAAAAAACTGAGTTAACGATTTTAGCAGATAACAATAGCGTGTCGCTTGTAACCTTTGGCACAACAATAAATACATATTGCATGAATCACTCAGTAAGATAATTTTCTTGGTCTATATTCAATATAAGGCAACTTCCAGCTGCAGCAAGCCGTTAGTGTTATACTCATGTTGCAGTTTCTACCTGTGCATATTGACTTTCTTCTGAGCATTTGAAGATATTTTACCAAAAATCAAATAATAAAACTCAAGCAATCAATCAGTGGACCTTATTTACTGAAATGCCTTAAAAAACGAATCTAAATGCAAATTAATACATGCGTCGATGTTTAGATAATAATTAAATACATAAACTTATTATGAATTTTACTGATAACTCCATCGTGAGTGGAGATTATATATCAACTAATCGCATATATTCATAAAGAGTGGCGAATCATTAAATTATTTCTACTTGAAATTTGGGCTAAATTTGTCTCAAGTTGGCTTACACCAACACATTTAGTCCACTATGAAACTTGTTCAGAAGGGTTCCTTTGAAGTTAAGTACTGATTGAAAGCCATTTTCTATGTAAAAATTGTACTGTCTTTTGAATCATAATGCAGTGATATAAATTTGAATGATTTCTTCAGGTGGTGTCTTATTGTTAGTTAGCCTGATATTCATTTTATTTGGTAAATATTATACAATTTAAAAAATTCTAAAATATATTGTTCATAATATCTAAAATTAAAATAATGAATTTGTATTTATTATTGATTGAATAAATACAATATAAAAATACCACTATTTATTTGCAAAATAATAATAATAATAATAATAAAAATAAAATAAACATTTGTACTTGAGTTTATTTCAAAAAATAAATTGCAATACTTATTTGATGACGTATTTATCAACTACAGTGCAAGATATAGTGACATTATTATAATTAATTAATAATAAATATTAGATGGGAATTAAGACGACACAAACAAAGAATATACGGAACTACAAGGGTTTCAAATAGGTTTACACTTTTTATGTTTTATTTTAGTGTGTTTTTGTTAGCAACTTTTAGTTTTGTTAGCAACTTTAGCGGTAAGCGGTTATGTTATAGTTCAAGCTATTTGTGATTCAACCTGGTAAAAACTCTTCAATCAGAAATAAGTTGTTAAAAATGTGTCCAAAATCAGATAAATACGAACTGAAAAAATGGTGCAATAAATATCTGGACAAAACATTGTAAAGATTGCAAAGAGTCTCAAAAATGTTGAAAATTTATGGTTAAAAGTGTTTCTTGCAGTATTTGGCTAAAATCTAAGATTGTGGAGATATTATTGAAGCAAAAAATATTCTATAATTTTTGAAATTGATTATTGCGGTCAAGAAAGCAAAACTATCACATTAAATTCTGTACGTACAGTTCCCAAGGCAAATAAATAAGTCTAACCATCAGGTTAACAGCAGCAGAATAGATGTTACTTTCGAAGATTTAATTAGACTCTTTTTCTAATAATATCAAGCAGAAACTGTATTCGGAAGTATTCGACTTATTTCAAATGTCAGAGACAATATATACACAAAGATGTGATTCTGCCGATCGATAAAATTATGCTTTTGCGAAAAATTAACGAAAGCAGATTATATGCAGTATAAAATGTATTCTTAATAAATATTAGTCCCGGTGGCCGCCATAAGGATATCATATCAAATAATTTAAAAATATATTTCTAAAAATTTATATATGCCTGAATTATGATTAGTGTAATAAATTTTTCATCTACGAAAATTCTGAAAAGTAAATTTTCAATTGTCCTTCAAGTTTGAAATAGGGGATCAATAAATTAATTTCATGAACATGAATCTGCAGTTATTTTTTAAAAATTCTTAAAAATAAGCAATATATGGACATAGAGGACGTCATCTACGTATGACATCTACTGTTAGTATCTCCTTATAAATTACATGTTAAACATCGTTTACAAGAAAGAGATAGAAAAGAAAATAATCTTTGAGAGCTTATAACTTATTTGATTTTGAATCAATTTTAATTTAATTTCAACTTTTGTTATGGTGGTAGCCTAGGCATTTAGATGTGAAATACCATATGCAAATACCATTTTGTACACTAATCATAGTTAAACCATATTAAATTTTATAAATGTATTTGTGAAATTTATGATATACTTATGGAATGTGCTTTCGAGCTTTTAAAGTATCTCCAAATTTGGTTCAGTAGTTAAGTATCTAGCCGTGATATTGTGATACGCAAACAAATAGGTATTTTTTGTAATTTTTGTGAGAAAACAGTTGGATCTGAGTCTGTCTAATTATCTGATTTTAGATGATTAAATTATCGTGGACTTCTATTGCAATTTTAACACGCTTACAGGATTTCACAGATTGCTTGAACTATTTTAAAATATTGTTGGATTGAATTTGATTAATAATTAAATAAGTGCTTTTTTGATTGTATGATTGTTTGAAGAAAGATGCAATTAGTTAAGGCAAAAAAGGAGTTTTGCATGTGAGATTTAAGAGTAGTTTACTAGCCTATTTAAAAGTTAAGATATTTGAATTGTAAATTTAATTGAAATTAATTGATAAATAATTTAGAAAATATGCAAATTAGTTGCAAAAAAATTTAGGCATTTTTAATGAATTGATTAATTACCTATATCTTCATGAATATCTGAAAAAAATTAATAAAAATTATTAATTTAATTGAAAATCATTTTGATTTTGTAAAAATTATTTGAATTTTTAATTTAATATTTTTACTTCAAACAATCATTAAATAGGAACTATATTTGTCTAAATATGGGTTTGTATTGATTACATATTCGATTGAAAATTGAAATAAGTGCAGATTCAAGAATTTTCTAGCAAATAGAAAAAATTGAATTTCTATACCATATACGCATTTAATTTCGGCGCTTCTGAATAGTTAAGTTTTAAGAGAATTACCCCCTAGCGTGGGAGTGTACTTCATATAGGTACACCAAATAATACATTGAATTATTTATTTATACCCTGAAGGTAAGATGGGTGAAAAACAATTATCCAATTTGGAAATATTGTAAAAATGCTATTATTTTTCAAATTATTCGGAATAATCCACATCAAGCAATTGAAGCATTTACTCAATAACTTGAAGGCTGACCAGAATTGTAAAATTTCAACTCGCTATCTTTTTCAACGTCGGATGGGCAGACGGACAGGCATATTAAACATGGATTACCGAACAAAATGATTTTATGAGTACATATTTCAAAATTTGTTTAAGTGCGTACTATATTTTCTAGCGTTACAAAGTTAAGACTAAATTTATTTTACCATCATATGTTTTTATGTGTTTGATATAAAAAACTTTAGAAATTGAAAAATAGAACTCATTGGTTAAAAAATATCAGCTAAATATATGCCAGTTAGTGTATTATATAACTAACTTTGAGTCGAAAGTAGATTGAAAACTTGTGGAAAATTATTTCTACTCAAATTTTACCTAGGTACTCTTCAAAGATATGCAAATTGTTAAACGTATGATATAGAAGTCATTATCATTATTATGAAAAAAAAGGATTGCAAAATTGTAAATGATGATTAAAGAAAAAATGACTAATGCACTTATTTCATTTTCTGTTTGATTTAAAAGCTTTCAACTTGGTAGGTATACTTATGTGGTTGAGATATTTGCTGCTAATGTTTCAAAGGTTTGTAGGGTTTAAACTGTTTTTTTAAATTATTATTGTGAATTGATATTAGATAATAAAAGGGTTATTTGTTCAGTATTGTTTTAGGTACCTACATTTAATATTATTTTTATATTTTATAATAATGTGCAACTCACTGTTTGTTTACATTGTAGGTATTATTTAGCAAAATAAAGCACTTTGTTTATAAATCTTTTGATTTGTTTTGAATGCAAGGGGCCCAGGCCGGGAAATAATTATTAATTGAATCTTTTTACGAGGATTTGATTTGCATTACTAAATCTTTGAAACAATTTCACAAATTAATGTTATCATAAATATGTTTGAAGTCAAATAAATGATACGTTTGAAAATTTAAGTCATTCTTCGTAGCGTGCAAATTATTTTGGTATGCTGGATAGCTTATAGAAAATTGTTTTGAACAAGCCTCTAAGGTAAGTTCCACAGCTTTGAAATTAATGTGAAACAAATGCCAATATATTTCCCTGATTGATAAATTGGAATATTTAATTTGGTTTTCCGAAGGTAGTTATAAATAAATAAATGCCAATATTAACTTAAAAAGTCTTATGTGAAATCACTCAGGAGCTACGTTAACTAAGCGAATACCTTCTTTGGGATTAACGGGAGCGAAATTGGGTTACAAAAAAAAAAGACGAAGACAATTTTGAAGATTAATATTTCATAAAACATAGAATTTTTTTACAGTGACTTCAAATTTTTTTAAGAATTTGAATAATTCAAATCATATAAAAATATAATCAGATATGTATAGGGTCCCTAAAAAATTTCAGATATATTATTGATATTTTGTATATGTTTAAAACAAAATTTTTTTGATTTTTTGAACTAGGCGGTGAGAAATTATAAAATTTTTTCAGGATATAGACTATTTTTAAAATAATTCTTATTGATAAAAGAACTGGAAAAATAAAGTTTAGCCTTTGATAAAGCGGTTTAATGTTTGGCCTTTGATAAAGAGATGTGGGCCAAATTTTTGGCCAAACTAGAAAAAAATATTCAGATTAGACGAAAAAATTTTAAAATAATTCCATTGTAATGGTGGTTTTAAAGGACATTTATGGATACGAATATAATCCAAGTAAGTATGTTTAACCAATCAATTGCTCAAACAATTGGATATATAATAGCATTATACATTAGCATAGAGCAGGAATAGGCATTTATTTTGGCATTTTTTGAGTTATTTCCAATGCATAAAACTTGACTTATATTGATTTCCAAAATCTCTGATTTCGTATAATTCAAAGCTCTTCTATAGACTAGATCCTTATTTAACTGTTGTAAAAGGTATTGGAAAAAATTAAATCAGAAAATTGATCCAATTGATAAGTCCAATGTTTTTCGTTATGATATCATTCGTAATTTGATTAGTAAATAACTTATCTCAAAAGTAATAATAGAAGAAAACTAATCAAAATGTTAGTAATAGTCAGATGAACATTATTTGTGAAAAATGATTCAAAGAAATTAAATATTGAAAATATTTGTTTGTGCTTATAGTGGTGGGAGGGTTATCTTGATAAGTTTATCATTTTGTACTTACAATAAAGATAATCTGCCAAAAATTGTATTAAGTATGTTATCCCGTCAAAATGGAGATGCACGTCTTGGCGTCGAAGTAACAACGAATCAAAAACAAGAAAATATGATAATATTTAAATGGTCGTCACTATAACTTGCACTAATAATCATTCTGACTTTGGTATCAAAAATGTTTTGAAATTTTCTTATCTTTTTTGGGATATAAAAAAATAATGCTGAATAATTTCAAAAAAACATCTAAATATTTAAACACTTAACTAAAAATACATAAAATTATAGTAGAAAATTTTTGTATAAACAGTTTGGGAAATAAAAACATGTTTAAGTATCTACATTCATAAAAATTAGGTACTAAAATGCTAAACTACAAACATTTTTATTAAAATTATTATAATTAATAATTAAAATTTGTTTTTGTTTTGTTTGGAGAAGGACTAACAACTTAATAGTTAATTAATAAATAATGTTACTTTAAAAATTCAATACATAAATATATATATGATAGGTATGTTAAATGAATTAGTAAAATAAATTAAAAAATATAGCTTTAAGATATTGTAACTAACCTGCTGAATATTTCTTTCAGTTCATGTTCGGAGACAAATTGACCCAAATTAGCAACAAACAGTGTTGAACATGGAGCATTGCTTACCCCCAGTCCCGGTTGTGATGATGATGAGCCCACCGGTGACGCCAAGGCTGGGCTTGGCAAAAAATGCGGCAATGAGGCATGTATTGATGTGAGCGCTGTTGGATGGGGTAGCGACATTGGTGGCTGAATATGAAACAAATAAAAAACTAAACGTTAACATACAGAATCATTTGATATAAATAAAAGAATTGATTTTTAATTTTAGTAAGTTTGAAATTTAAATTACGATTAAATTTCAATAAACCAAATTCAAGGATGTTAAGAATAAAGAATTTCATTTTTTATGTATTTCTGATTGTTTCAATCATAATTTTTTTTTATTGGTTTGGTTTGATTGTTTTAATTGATTGACTAAAGGCGATTTTACACACTGATGAAATTTATTGGTACAAACAAATTTGCTCAAGTGAGTCCTTGTGTATGAACTATAATAGAGTAGAAGCCTTAAAAAATGATACAAAGTGGAAGAAAATTATAGTAGGATGAAACCCATTGGAAACGTAAGATAATATGATAAAAATGAAAGGAAAAATAAATTGCGGGCGATCTGAGTTCGGGAAGTAGGAGGGGATGGGTTTTTAAGGGTAAAATACAGTTTATTTCGATTTCTGGCAAAAGTACAAGTCCTATGGAAAAAAATTAAGTGGCAAAGTTGTAGGTAATAAAATGATCTACAACTTTTGTATTTACACTTTTTTCACATAATCTTAAAATTTTTCGATTGAAAATTAGGGTGCTTTATCGATATTTATTCAAAATAAGATGATAAATATTTTAAATCAAAAAAATAACAGTGTATTTGGAACAGAAAAAGGTAAGTTTTCGTGGAAAAAAAATTTTTTTGTAAAAGATAAAAATAAAAATCTAAACATATTTAATACAACTTTACCATTTAACTTTTTGCCATAGGACTTGTAGTTTTGCCGGAAATTCAGATAAACCCAATTTTACCCTTTAACACTCCCCCCCCCCACTTCCGGAACTCAGATCGCCCATAATCTATTTTTCCTTACCGAGTTAATAGTTCAGATACTCGACATATGGTTCAGTATCAATGTGTGTACTATTTTTAATGATAAGCATTTATAAAATACTCTAAATATGCAGTTCATACCGCTATAAGAATATATAAGAATATATATTGTATACATGTGCTTATGAGATAAACTTGTACTGAAATTGTTTGTTATGAAAAAACAAACATTTTTTGTCATTGAATCTTTAATGGTTTGAGTCATGTTTGTGACGGACCGACATGTAAAAATTGTTTAATTAGAAGATTCTATGTACACCCACACCGAAATTTTGTTTGTGTGGTCAATATTTTTTAGCGTTACAAACTCCAGGCTAAAATTAATATACTCTGACATACTTTTATCCTAAAAGGTCAAACTATTTTTTGAATTTTTCAACGAATTAAAAACTTATACTAAAATTCATTACGACACATTCAAATACGCATGTGAGGAATCAGTTTTTTGAAAACCGTATGTTTTTGAGTTTTTGAAAATGTCTATATAAGACCAAATTTATCACAATATAGTGGATTTATGAAAGAAACATAAAAGATTTATATAAACTATATCCCAAAGGTTTAAGATGAAAATAAGCATTAGCATAAAAAATGAAGAAGCAATAGGAAATTTGTAACAATACAAAAAATGGTTGAGATAATAATATATGAACTCTTATTTTAGGTGTATTGGTGGTTCCTTTATTTAATTAATTCTCCAACTTAATGATTCCGGGGCTTTTTATGGAGATGCTAAATAATAAGCTACTTTTTCGAGAGTGGTTTCGACAAGACGCCACAAATTTTTTATACAAATAGTTGTCCTGAAAATTTAAAGGTATGCTTGTAGAGTCCCCGACTCTCTTTATGTCAAAGTTACGTGTAACATGAATATTTATCGGCATGAAAATATTTATCGGCTTACACATTTGTTTATTGTAAAATCGAAAGTTACTTGTCTTGCTAAAAACGTAATAAAATACTGCATTAACATTTCATATGTAAAGTATGGATCTGTTTCTAGTATATTTTTTTATTTTCGAAAAATTTTTCTAAAACTTTTACAATAGGGTATTTGACTAAAGTTTTTTTATTACTTCAATTGAAACGTCTTTACTTTACAAATTTGGAAATGAAGTTATTTTTAAATTTTTTTACAAATAAGCAACATATGGAGGTATAAAATTCCTAATTAAACAAAAACGCAAATAAATAAAAGCTTATGACGTCATTTGTATCTAGTATTTGTATATAAATTACATGTCAAGCGTCATTTTCAAAAAGATATTTAAAATAATCTTTAATAGCTTCCTTATTTTTGAATTAATTTTAATTAAATTAAGTTTTATTATGGTATTGAGTCTAGTTTCACATTTTGATGTTTAAAATAATTCAGAATCAGTCAAATATCCTATTATTGAAGATCAATTTTAAACAATTGCTCTAGTTAAGGTCTATTTTTTTGACAGTACTATTTTTAGTTTTGGCTGGAATTTCAATATTAAAAAAAGAGTAATGATTGAGAATGTTTTGACAATAAAATAGTTTCACTTCTCTAAGACACCGATTCCATTGAATTCTATATTTTTGGGTCCAGGATTTCTGTATACTTGACGAAAACTCGAAAAACCTATTATTACACTATGACTGTAAAAACCTATCACAAGTAAAAGCCTATCAAGCATTAAGTTGATGATGATTAATATCCATGTCCACGTGACTTTGATATATTGAGGATGACGTCGACCATACTGTTAAATTTGTAGGACAAATATTTTCCCTCTTATAAGATTGTATGAGGTTGTCAAGTTTATTGGTGACACACTGAATATCTAAATTATAAAATTGAAATAGCATTCTTTATCTATTATTAAAGCTAAAAACTAAATAAAAGTGAATTTTGGAAAACAAGATTTGTGCATTTTAAAAAACATTAAAAAATATATCAAATTTTTGTTACAAAACTAACGTGGTGATGAATTGGCGCTCCAGCCTGTTGTAGCTGTGAGTCCAATGATTTGTCTGCAGCAGATAGTCAAAGATAGGAACGTACAGGAACCTGGGGATGCAGAGCCGGATGTACAAGTGTAGCATGTTGCAAAGCAGCTCCAGGTAATTCAGCAGCAGCTGAATATGCCAATGGATGATGCCATAATTCTGGACCACCTGGGAAAAACGGTGCACCCAAATCTGAAAAATTGATTGATATATTTATAACAATGTCTAATAAGTAAATTAATCAAACTGATTTAAAAAATAAATGATAAATATGCAAAACTATAATGAAAAACTAATTTAAAATTAATAATAAATAAGCAACTAAACTATGAGATAAGCAAATGTAGGTAATTATTTAAAAATTAAATAATTATAATAAATGTAATAAATCGAAAAAATAACATAAAATTGAACTTAAATTGGTAACTTTAATTTTGTATTCGATTCTTCAGATAAGTGTATGGTTTTTGTGTAATTGTAGGTATTTAGTCAAGTTTGTATAATTGTAGTAAAATTAAAGAGCTAATCAATTAGCCATTAACCTCTGGAGATTTACAAAACATTCGCTAGATTGCCGCACTAGTCGATGATTACAGATGTTTCGAATTGTTTATTAACAGCAATTTTAAGTTTTGAGCGAATAAATTAAAAGTTCATGTGAAAATATAACTGTATTTTTATTTTGAGTATTTCATTTTGTAGGCTTTTCTAATACATAAAAGTTTTATATGAGGCTTTTTTCGCGATCGATTTTTTAATTATTTTTAAAGAAATAGTTAAGAATAATTCAAAATATTATTTGGCACTTTCAGTGTTATGCCATAAACGTCACTTGGAAATATTTATTTTTTTACCTCATGTTAAGAAAATCTTCCCAAATAATTGTTAGGTCAAGGTTCAACCAACGTGAATCTTTTGTATAAAAATCTGTCACATTTGAATATTTCAAAAATAGCGATTTTGTTCAAACAACAGCCACAACTTTGCATAACAGTATTTTGAAATGGAGCTTCATTCGGATTTACATCGCATGTGAATATGTAACGCGATCCAATAAAATGGCTTTGTACGCATTTTTAACCGCTGTACCGCCATGCAATCTGACAGACAAACATACTCTCCCTCCTACCATAAGATCATATTATCGAATTCTTACGTACAACAATCGCCATCATCAAAATTAATTGTTTAAACTAATTTACATTTCCAAAAATAAAATCAATTTTCTATGATTAAGTCAGTTCATAGAGAAAAAACTGCATCATAAAGTGCCAATAATAAATAATTGTATAAATTCTCTTATTCAACTACAAAATTTTCAGCCTCTTTATAATTAATAGCTTTGGAGATTTTCTGAATTTACTGAAGAGATTTTTACAAGGTGCTTTGACTAAAGCAAATCAATACCGCGTCGGTGAGTACTAAAATTCAAAAACTACTAGACGAAATTGATATAGGTTATTGTTAACATAAATAAACTTCCATCTTAGATCGAAGATTTTAACTTTTTTTTAACAATACACTTAATTTTATTTTTTTATTTTTTTACTAACATGCAAGACAAATTTCAGAATTATCTATTTTGAACAATTAAAAACATAATCGTTGATTAAGAAGACCAACTACTAAACTAAAGATCTTCTTGATTTGATTGATTTCAAATGAACCAATTACATGCTATATTTGGCAGTATAAATCGGAAATTGCGTAAAAAGGTCCCAAAAAGATGGAGATAAAATTAATTTCTTTTTCAAATTAGGATACAAGCTAGTTAAAACAGGACATAACTAACAAGTTTGCATAATTAATTTTTCTAAAATAAAGTTAATTATCACCAGAAATATTAAAATAGTCATGGCTGACTACACCTAATCCCTTATTCTCAACGAGTAAATTATTGGAAATGATAAATAAAATTTAATATAAAATATTTGTTCAATAAATTATATAAAATAATAATTATTTTATGTTTTCAAATATAAAAATCTTCAAAGAAGAATGTAGATTTTTACCAGTGTGAAGGGGATGAATGAATAAATGTAGGTTGTTTAAGAATGTAATATTCTTCAATAAATAAAATTTGTTTGCAAGAAATGTATATTTGCTTATGAAAAAATACTTGTGAATTATTCAGAAATGAAAATTCATTTTATAATAGGGTTGTGCCAAAGGCTATACCATCTTGTGTGTATTACTCGAAAATAATATTTATTTCACCGAAGTAAAAAGAATATTTATAATTTTGTTTTATTAGAACAACTAGTTACTGCCTGAATTATCAATGAATAATTAGTACTAGCGTTGTTTTAAACGTAAAAACGAACGTGCGAATTGACATTTATTCTAGATTAACATTAAGTTGAATTGTACTCGTCATGCTAGTGTAGATTTTAACTTCCGTTGAAATGAACGTACGTCAAACGGACGTCTGTTTGAACGGAAGTCATTTAAAATTCTTAGAATTAAGGTGTTGCATATTGTTAATTTGTTTATTAACCAGTTAATATACAAATTATACTCTTAAGTGATTGTTAGCTAAATTTGAGGTGAATCGAAGCACTTGTGGCGAATTTAATCATTTAAGAAGTTTGCTCTAAAGAAACAAAAATGTTTTGAAAAATCAAACAGTTTTGTATTTGAATTTTTCTTCTATTTGGTATGGATTAAAATTTAGATCATTTGGATCACGAAGTTTAACGGAACCTCACTTTAAGACCTCGAATCCACCACCTAATTTTCAGCTTCCTATCTTTTTTCGTTTTATTATACTGTGCATTCAATATTTTATAGCTTTATAAACTTTAGACTAAAAATTAATATACTTTGACATATTGTTTGAATGTCAAGTATAGAAATATACAAAATACAAATTATTATAAAGCAAACTCTTCAAAGCTGTAAAGACTTAATACTTAGTGTATTTACTTAATAATAATAATTATAAAATAGGTCAAATATAGACACTATTTTTCGTGTTTCAACAACAACCACTGTCAAATATATAAAGAGAAAGCCACACTTATTATTGTTATAATATTTATTGAAATAAATATTGAAAAAAATAAGGTGCTAACAAGCTTGGTTTCTTCTAAATGGGGAACTCCATAACACTCATTTTGTTTGCATGGAACTCTTTATATTGTAACAATATTGATATTGTTTATTTATTTTCATTTCAAAACTAATTTGAAATGTCATTCATTATAAAATAAAAGTGGTAGAAAAATTATTTTTTAAATGAGAAAAATCGCATGAATGATCACAACGAACGCAATAATAAAATCATTGAAAAAACAAACATGAAACAATAAAAAGTAGTACGCTACTTTACAACATCATCTATACGAGTACACCACATTCAAAATAAGAAGAAAGAAAATGGATGGAGTATTACGTACGCTTAACTACATCAACACAACACAGTTCAGTTATGTTATTGTACTAATGGACCAAAACGTACATCATTTATCTGATTGAATGTATAACGTGTGTACGATAATTTGAGATTCTTTCGTGGAGTCTTCACGAAACCAATGTTTTAAGAAATCTTTAAAACTTAAAATAAAAATCATTAAATGATCAGTGAAAATTTGAAGAGATTGAGCATGAATACGAGATAATTGCGATCAAAAATGACTTCTTTTTATATAAATCATACGAGATGCATTGGAAAATCCCCACGACGAACTTCCCAATGAGAAGAAAAAAATAAAAAATAAAATAACTTGTTTATATTAAGCATCATCATTACATGTGCGCCGTTAGCCGTCTTTATACCTACTACACACTAACTGAAACAATGTATAATCTTGTGCAATACAAAATTGAGTATTAAATATGTTAATATTAATAAATAAATAACAAAACTAAAGTATTTATTTTTTTAATGTTTTTTATTCTCAAATCAATTAATGGTCATCGTCATCGTCATTATGCCAGCGCACCATCAGACATCTGTTTACACCAACCAATGCATTAAATAATTTTAATTGTAGCGCATTATGCAATACAATTTTTGTATAAAAAATTAATTTTGAATAATTAATTTTTTATGGATTTTTGCGCTGTGATATATATATATATATATATATATATATATATATATATATATATATATATATATATATATATATATATATATATATATATATATATATATATATATATATATTTTGAGGGAGTGTGTATGCAATTTTTTTAACGATACAAATAAATATATTATTAGCAAATAATAATAATGATTCCTAAAAATGTACGTTATTGGAATAACTTGAATATTTTTGGAATCTTATATCTGGGCGTTGTATTTTTGAAGATTTACACATTGGTACACAACATCAAATACAAAATGAAAATAAAAGTCGAGTACTTTCGGGTATTATATATTGCCTTGCCAATCAATGTGGTCGAGTTATTAATTCTCCGTGGATCCGTGCAATAACAGATCATTATGTGATTTGATATTACCCTTTGGTAGGTATCACTCATTCCATTTCTCAAATTGTTTTTACATTCCTAGTGCACAGGTTTTTAGTCAAATTGCCATTGCTATTAGAGTGTGGTTACAGTTTTTAAGCATATAATTAACTTGTTGTTAGGCTAGATCTATTTGTCAAAAATGTATCTGCGACCATTATGGTCTCTTATATGCGGCACTTATGGTCGCTATACTAAGTACATACACAGGTAGAAGGTAAATATGGTATACCTGGCCATATTGACTTCACACAGTCACACAATCTATCTACTTATTAAAATTTTTCCGAATAACGTAATTGCTCCGTGAAAAACAGTTTCACAAAGGAAAACCCTAACTTGATGCAAGGAGTTTAGGTAAAACATGTAAAGCATGTTTAAATTTTAACGATTATTACGAAGAATATTTATTAAAATTATAAATTTAAAGTGGAAAGTTTAAATTGAAAGCGGTTTTATAAATGTTTATTACAATTAACTTCTACAACTAAATTAACCAAAAAAGTTTGTTTTATTTCAAATATTTTATTTTTATTGATCTGAAGTTACTCTGCTTATTTACACATTAAAATCACGATTTTGTTGCTAAAAGCATCTATGAAGTAATAGGCTACTTAGTTCTAACTTATAAATCGATTTTAAAAGTCATTTACCAAATATTACAACAATTTATAATAATTTTGACAATCAAGCAAGACGAACGTTTGAAGCCAACTAAAATGTTGTATCAAAAATGTAAATTAAAATCAATTTTATATCGTATTCTCAGCAATCAAAAGCATCGCTTTTACATATTCTACAATATCATTTATGCATCTTAAATATATTTCCTTAGTGCGTTTTTAAAATCGTTCCGAAGAGAAAGGTTGTATAAGTTTGTATCTGGTAGCTTAGTGTCTATAATATGGACTTCTTTGTTTTATGCCTAGGTATAGAATGAATAAAATGCGGAAGCACTGGAAAGAAAAACAGATATGCATTTCTATATTAGTAACTTTAAAATGTATTATTTTCTAGTATTTTAAAATGAAAATGTAATAAAAAAACTCGACTTAAAAATATAGCTGTGTTACCTCAAAGGGTTTTCAAATATCCCCTCTTATAAGAGTAATTTTTTTTCTAATGTAAAATATTTGAATTAAAAACTTATATTTGCACGCATTTTACCATAACATCCTTTATTTGTATCATGTAATATACATATATACACTTTTTGAGTGAAAGTACAAAGTAATTCAATATCTTGTATGCATTAATAATAAGAAAACTCTATTAAATTTTCATTCTAGGCATGATACGTTATACAGGTAGGATACGACTTAAAGAATGGAAACATGTTTTGAAAACTCTGCCTGTAGCAAGGAATATGATTATCGTAATATCAGCTCTCTACTTTCAACTTAATGAAACGGATATTTGATAAATAAGATAGAAATTTTAAGAAAATAGCTGGAGACGGGTTAAAATTAAAATTGATTGGAATTTTCAAACTCGAAGAACTTTTTCGGATAATGTTACAAACCAGTTTTGATTATCATTCAATGTCATCCAGTGCTTAAAATTATATCACATAAATAAAATTTTATTGTGTCAATGCGCCAAATGTGCGTTTGTATTTGTCAAAATTTTGTGATGCGATAATTCACGCAAAACAAAAGTAAGCAATCCATGAAATTAACGCATTAATTATTCTACATATTATTACATACTTTGTTCTGAATAAATGACTGATGGATCAACAGCCGAAACCGCTGATCATAGAGACCTGAAACTTAGAGGGTGTGTTCTGTGTATGACGTTGGCATCTGATAAGAAAGTGTGTTCTGTGTATGACGTTGGCATCTGATAAGAAAGAAGTTTCCGATATTCTACTTCTAAGGCGGTGAAAAACTAGACAAGTTTTGTATGGGACAACATAAAATTGTTTTACAAAATTTTTCCTGTGAAAATTGTCACAGGAACGGGTCTGTATTTAATGAATATATTTAATCAGGTATTACTGTCGCGAGAATGAAAACAGAATTAAATTATGTTTTTAAATTATACAAATCAGTATCGTAATATTTTTAAAATTACAGTATTTTTTAATTTTAGTTTTTTTTCACAAAACATTCGCTTGGGATTAAACGCTCATGTTAACATCATTATTTGGGATATTTTATTTATTATCTATTTTGTTTTTATGAATATGTCTGGAAATCATTAAAAGATTTTCAGCGTGCAACATTTGCGGTAGAAAAGGAGATGTCGAAGAGATGAATAATAGGCTGTTGCTGTAAGCAAAGCCGAAGTAACCAGCTTAAAAAGATTGTCTACTTTTAATAAAGAAGGAATGATTCATTCTTACAGAAAATGATCCATGTGAAGCTGGAGAAATTACAAGCGGCGAAAGAAGCGAAGTCATAATAGTTACGAGTAATATGTGTGCAATTGAGAACTACTACATACTACCTTGATTCCCTGGCAAAAGAAGAGACACATACAAATAGACTTTTGCTTCATTACCCCTTTGCCTGAGCGTTATTACCCCTCTGTCATCAATAATGACGGCCGAACATGTGTAATTATTAGACTGAAAGAAACTAATTTTAAAGTAGGATCAACAACGTTTTGTATTAAGAAGTTGATTACTAAAAGATTTAAACTTAGTTATTTTTTTCTACTATTAGTAAAACACCCTATTAAATTTAATCATTTTTTTTTCCTTAAGTGAAAGTCATTCCCCCTATTTCCTCTAATTACTAATTTGCATAACAAAAACGATAGTATTTCTAGCCACTTTCAACAATTATAGCAAAGCTTCCCTTTGTAAACGCTATGAAAATCTTCTTCTAAAAAATGAAAATTTACATAAAATACATAGTTTATATCAAATTGTGATAATAATAAGCTTTAAACAAACTATACATTTTTATTACTTATAGTAACTTTCTTTTAAAAGCATCATATTATCTTTAAAAAGCTTCTTTGGTGTTATGACTTGCTAATGTTTCAAAGCGTTAATAAGTAATTAGTTAATAATTAATTTTATTGCAGTATTTTGTTATTTCAGGCAAGGAAAACTTATTTTTTTGTTCGTGTACAACGTTATTATACGTGAATATACATAAAAAGACGTTTTAAGGATATCTCAGGTAAATTACGCGAAATTTATTTATTGTAAAATAATATTTCAGGTAAATTAAGGCAAATTTTATTTCAGATAATATTCAGGTAAGTATCTTTGTCAATCAAAAAATTATTTTAAAAGGTGTTAAGGTAGTTGAGTCGAAGAAGTGACTTTCAAAGGATTTAAATGAACCTTCTCTTGACTGTTCACTAATTACTTACAAAAATATGTGCCTTTTGCGATTGAAATTTTTAAAATTTTTTATCACTGCTGGGTTGGGAAAACTACGCTAATTTTCTAAATTTTTCAAGTGATGCAAAGTGGTAATAAATATTCCAGAAAGCTTAAGGAACACGTACAAACAAGAATTTTCAAATTCGGAGCTGTTCCACCACTTTTCCACATTTCACCTGATTATTTACTGTGTTAATACTGTCCATTTATTCTATGTCTGTTATTTAAGTATTCATTTTACTTAAGAAAAAATCGCCATATAAAATTAAAATTAAAAAATTAATAATATAACCGAACCAAGCTCAAGTATAATTTATCTTGGATCCCACCCTTTTTTTAAATAGTTAAAAACCAAATCTTAAGGGCATGAATCACCTACGTATTTTTTCTCTATGAGTTCTATCGTTCTTAATGAATTTAAATAATTGCTTGTTTTTATATTTGGCGCATTTTACCTTCAATGCGAAAGAATAGTACTTACTTACTCCAGTTTTTAATTTATGATGAGTAATCAGTTTTAAGTTACAATTTATGTAGACTCATTGTACGAGTGTATATATGTGAGGGAAGGGTGAGAGCATAAATGCTTTATGAATGAATATCGATTTTATAAAATGTTGTTTTAAAACTTACAACGTAATAATTTATAAAACTTTAGTGTATGCACATAGTTTTTTTTATTATTATATGTTGGTACTACATATACTTACATCAAAATAACTAAATATATTATGAAAATTTCCCCTAAAGCGATGATTCGTGTTTTTAAAAATTATAGGCGGGATGCCCATCAGCATTTCATATCATTTGTAATTCGTTATGATTAGTAAAACAACTTTTTTCACTACAAAAAATCTATAAAGTAGAATATATTTTTTTCGGAGCTCGTAAAATTTTCGATTGCCCCCTAAAGCTTCAATTTTTTATGTATTCATTTTTGTTATTATAGTAGGCGACAATACCAATTTTGATGTTTTTGGCCAAAGTACTTTTCGTTTAGTCATTTGCAAAAGTTGTTTAATGATTTTACTTTAACAGAAATAAAAAGATGCCGTCATTTTAAAGCTTGTGGGGCCAATTGAAAATTAATAGGATCCGAAAACAAAAACGGATCACTTTCAGAGTTATTATGGAGGAAAAAGCTGCAACACTGATCATAATTACTTAAGCCATGTACAAATTTTTATGAGCAATTATAAAATTTGATATGCTGATGGGCACCGTATGTATGTACTTATTTTTGGGATTTAGCTTAAGATTTTATTTTTAAGAATAAATAAAAGTTTTCATGGACCAGAATAAAATAAATTTTATATAATTTAATGATATAGAAAGTATTTTAAAATATTACTTTCATTTATATTTTCCTAAAGAACGCGTTCTTGGCTTAAAATTTTTTTATTATTTTTAATTTAACCTTAATAACTAAGTTCTTATACAAATTTCATCGCAATTTACTCCATCAATTAATTTGCTTCTTTGCGCCAACTCAAAATTACTTAGATACACTTACATTAAGTTAAGAACTTTTATTAAGGATAAATAAAATTTTTTGCTTTGCACTTTTTTCGGCGGTTTAATTTTTTTGTTAAAAGTTTTTATTTTTTAGTTTTTTGTGGCTATAATCTTCTGCTAATTACTCCATGTTTAATTTTTGATTAACACAACTCAATATTAAAATCTGTAAGGGAACAAAAAATCATACTTATTTTCCCCACCCTAAGGGTAGAAATTTTTTTCAAATTTATACTGGACCAACTTCGATATTTACTCTATCCAATAAAAAGGATTTATCAAAATTTGACTACTCTGTAAAATTTATGTGTGGTAATCAATCAGTGAACAATCAATCATGCCCTGTTTTCTAACCTTTAGGATTAGATATATTTTTCTAAATTTATATGAAACCAACTTCGGGGTACACCTTTTCAAATTAAAAAATGTGTTATAAAAATCGGGCATACATAAAAAAAAATATACACATCGTCTTGAGAACCATGTTTTTTCGTCGGTTAAATACTTTATATATACGGCTATGTATAAATAAATGGACGATCGTATCTTAAGAAGAATACAAACAAAAAAAGAGACATCTATATTTGAGATAATCTATAATGAAATATTTCGCTCCAAATAACTCAAAATAAATACCCAAATACTATGAAATTTGTTATACACAATCTTGACTTAAAAATGAAGGGCTTGTCAGTTTTTCCATAAAAAAAATTTTTATTTTATACTTAAATTTTTCGAGAAAATGTTTTTAACAAACCCTCCAATTGTTTGGTAATATTGTGCATAACAAATATCATAACATTTAGATAATTATTTTTCAGTTATTTGTATGCGAAAATAGAAAAAAATACAATGCAACCGAAAATTAATATTATATTATCGAGCGTAGTTTCAGAATATTATAGGAGACAAATTTTATGGCTGTTTAATTCAAAATTTATATACTTTCAGATATCACAGATTCCAAATCATTGTGATTCCATAATCTCCTTTCTTACAATTGAACTATTAAAACAAACCTGAATATTATAACAAACACCATTAACTATAAAAAAGTGAATTATTATTATAAATAATTTAAAAAAAAAATGTAGCGTTCAATATTAAGTTTAAATAATATAAAATTGCTTTGAAATTACAAGTCATTTTTATATTCGTGGGTGTAAATAATATCATAAAAGGTCTGGTCACGCTTAGAAATTACCTAATAGGTACCTGTAGCTGAGTAAAAGTAAAAAATATTAGGGGAAGAAATATAAAATATATATTATATGTATACCTATTGTATATAAATAGGTATATATTATTAATTTAATTCACAAATTAGTGGGTATATATATTTTTTTTTTATTAGAACGCTCAAGGTAGAAACAGGTCGAACTTATTAACTTTTTATAAGTACAATTAAAGTTGGATGTAATGTGGTTTAAAATAGTAAAATTTATTGATTTTACTTTAAAAATATTTTCAGTTGGTAGACTTATTTTTAAATAAGTAAGCAAAAATATGTTTAACATACAAACACTAGTTTGAAGTCGTCGAGGTGTTTGATTCGAGACTATTTAAAATTTGAAAATATTATATTTGAACTTGGATTAATTAATTTTATTAATTTTATTATGTTTCTTTTTTCGTATACCTAGAAATGGGATTAATACGTACAAGAGTGATCAAAATCAAAGGGTTTTTTATCTAAGTCACGCATGTCATATAGTACAGCGCAGAACGCGAAAGACACTGTGTTGAATATGGTAATCGGATATTGATAAGTAGGTTTGTGTTGCGTGTGCAAAATTATATCGTGTTCTCACATGAATAAATGTTTCCGAATACTAATTTACAGTTACAACGAATAACAATAACAACTAATAATTTAAATTTTTGAAATTATACTTCTTTTGGCGCGTTTGGATGATAGTAAATTTGTGAGCTGCGCACGCACGATCCCATAAAAATGACATGATGAAGTTGGCTACAGAATAGAATTAATAATATTTATTTGTATGACTAAGTTAACATATATACTTGTCACTCACATGCCTATTCAATCATTAGCAGAAGAACCTATGTATATAGCTGAGTATATTTTAAATATTCAAAAAATATATTTGACTCGTTCACATGATAATTAATGATTATTTTATTTTGACTGTATATCTATTTTTACTGAAATCAAACCTTTTTGATTAATTTTTATATTTTTCCTCGATTTTTAATGCAGTTTTGTTTTTTTTGAAATTTTATTTTTCAGACACCAAAGAAGTATAACTTCTAACGCGTGTACATAAGTACACACACATTTTTATATATCCGATAGTAAAATTTATTAAATACACTAAAAATGTAGTCCAAACAGTTATTCATAATAGTAATGTCTAATAAGCTGGAATTTTGGTGAATATTAAAAGTTTACGAGTTATTTGTTTTAATAAATGAACATGTTTTGCACTTTTCCTCTAGGTATTATGGTTTCAAAGATGGGCCATGGATTCATACAACACTCCACCAAAACGTATAACCATAAGTTATTTAAATTTCTAACGAATTACACCAGTGTCATTATGTACTATAACCATATTAATGGAACGATGACTTTTTATATGACTTCTACTACATATTTAAATATTTTCTTTGCGGTTTTGTGTTCAAATTGGTTCGTATAAAACACCTAGTGTTATTTTAATGTAATTAAATATTTGCGTGTAAATAAGAATTATGTTAAATAAAATATAATGTAGAGTTGTATGAGTATATGAATTTATAGTGAATTTGTCACAGATATAATAATGAGTATAAAATATACTGAGTCATGGAAAATACTGTTTTATATTTAAAAAGAAAAAAATAGTGAGATTAAAAAAAACTAAATACTTTAAGGTTATACTATAAAATAAGTATCATTGTCTTAAAATACATAGAAAAATACAAAGTTTGATGACAATTTCTTTGATGAATGACAATTGTCGGGTATAAATATTATAATCAAAAATCTAATAACTATTTTTTTTTTTGAATTTTGAAATTTTTAGGTTAATTTATTATTGCTATAAAATGATCGTATTGGAAAGGTTTTTTAAAGATTAAATTCTACTTTTCGCAAGTCATTCAGGTATTTCTTTCAAAATGATATGACTTTAATTTTTTGAGGTTTCAAAATAAATCATTTATAAAATATTGGATTTGTAAAGAATTTTTACCCAAATACTCAGAGATATTAAAAGAAAACTAAAATAAGTGATCACCATATTGGAAGAATGGAATGGAGACCAAACAGAATGCTCTAGGTCGAATTTTGTCAATACATGTTTTTCACTATTAGATATATAAAGAAAAATAATAAATCATAAAAGCGCATTTAAAAAATATCGGAGATATTCCAACACTTTTCCACTATTCAACCTACTTCAACCGTTTTTTCCGGCTTATTTACTGTGTTTATTATTTAAAAAATTTTTCAATTTTTAATAATATAAATTTCATCTTAGTTGAAGAGTTCATACAAATTATTGGACTGAATTGTTGCATATTACTTTCATCAGTTGCCTGTTTTAAAATATATTCATACAAATGTTTTGTAAATATATAAAACAATTTTTTTTGTGCACTAATGTTTGAACTCCCAGTAGGTATTACAAATCTACAAAATGTTACGTTTTACATATCACATTCATTATAAGTTTTATAAGTTTGAACACGCATTATGCAAATATTTTTATTATATTTATTATTTATTAGGTTCATATATTAATTTTTTTTTAATGGTTAGTTGCAGCTAACCACATAAAATGAACACTGATTTTGTAATTTTTAAATAAAAGTAGAAGTACAAAAACTGATATGATAAAAACTATTAGTTCAATCACATGGCAAATTTACAGAATTACATTTTTCATTGCAAATCTCTGTCCAATGGTTCGTGCATTAATAACAAATGCTTATTGCATCGCGTGTTAAAAAGTTTCATTTTATAGCTATGTTTCAAATCGGAATTGGATTAGAAAATTTGAAGTTTGGTTAATATTTTAAACGATTCAACCATTCGTAAGTTGGTTGCAATGCTACCAATTGTTCGAATCTTATGAACGAAAATGGTTTATTTTTTCAATATTTCAATAACGACGCAAAATTAAAGAGCTTGAATTAAAAATCAAGTTGAATTAATTAATACTGCATTATTTTGAAATATCCATATAATACTGGTTAATGATTTACTTCCGAGTTATATCTATGGTATCGATAAGGTATTGTGTTCCTGATTAAAAAAAAATTATTTTTTGCTCTGATTTCAAAAACTTTTGTATATGTCGAAGGTTTGGATCTTGCTAAAGAACTTTAAATCATACGACGTCGGTCTGTAGGTCTCTGAAACTTATTTACACAAAAGCGCAAACTCCAAAACTATTAGACCAACATTTATAAATTTTTGGTAAACCATAGTGAAGGTGTTCGGGATGGTACCATCTATTACTGTTCCGGGGATATAGCTTTCAAAACTTCCTTTTTTTCTCTTAAATGCTGATATACCGTGAACCATTCATCCCATTTTGATAAATGTGGGCTTAATTACACAGTCTGGTGTAATTAGCTTAAGACTTAATAAATTTGAGTATATTTAGGATAATTAAACAATGTTAATTTAATAGTTTTTTTATTGTCTATATTATCTAAAATGAATTATATTTATCCTGAAAAAGACCCATCTTAAAATGTTTATTATCAATATTACTTTTCAATAAACATGGATTTTCCTATAGAATGATTAAAGCAATTTTCTTGAATATAATACGATAATAACAATTGATTGAATGGACCATTATGTATTTAAACAACACCTATAACAAAATACGATTAGGGGTTGAATGGCGAAGCATACTTTGACGCTAGACTGTAAGCTACATACACACGGAGTAGAAAGCTAGCGTATAGTTTTACCATACTCGCATAATTGTTCAAAACTAGCCACTAGTCGTGGCTAGAGTAGTTTTGTGTTCAGTTTTCTGTCAGTTTTTGTATTGTGTTATAAATAAATTATTGAATTAGATTATAAATTGATAATGTATTATACACTATCCGTTTGGCACGTATTAATTACATGTTTTTTGTATGAAAATCATGCTTCGAATTATTTTCTTTCATTTCTATGCTTACAAATAATAAAAAATAGTTATTAAAATACACCTATATAGAATATTACAATTTTTATACATACATACGTAATAATATTTAAACAAATAGGATGTTTGTGTGAGTTCTACAGATTTGCTGTGTTATACAGTATCATTTTTAAACTATTTATATTGAGAATCACTACATCAAAAATATTAAAAAGTACTTTGAATATTTTAATACTATGAAATTTACAGAGATTGGGAGTTATATATTGATTAGGACAATTTATTTAACGTTTACAGGTAGTGACATCTAAGATTTTAATAATTTATTTTTAATTAATTGATCACCTTTTTGGCTTTCATAATATACATGGTAGATGATATTCCCATATCATATTGTATACAGTATAAAATCTAATTTTTTATGCTTAAATAATGAACTTATTAACACTAGTCATTCATTCTTCTCGATCTCATTCTCTTTAACTTGGTATTAAAAAACTAAAAATTTAGAATTCACTTTGGTAAAGTTAATTGCAATATTAAGAAGATATTTCGAAGACTTCAAAAATAAAAAAAAAACTAAATTCAATTTTCTGTTTAAAAAACTTGGAAACAATTTTTTGATCTACTTTCTTTTATAGGCCGAAACTTGTTCCAATTTTTGTACACGACTACTCGACTTAAATACAAAACATCAGAGTATATTAATTTTAGTGTAAAGTTTGTACCACATGAAAATATTTAAGTTCCAAACAAAATTTTGGTATAATCACAATAATAATAATTTTTTATTTTATTTTTTTTTCCAATACAAATGTCGCACAGAACAAATCACGAGTAGGGTTCATATGTATGATTGGAAACGGCTTGGATGGATTATGATGCGCTTATGACCAACTTCAATTGGTACTACTTCGGTATTAACCTTGGCAATCGGTTGGAAAACGCAAAAAAAACCATAGATAGAATTGTTAAAGCTAGAGGTTTAAATTATAGAGGATTAAAAACGATTATAGAAGATTACAAAATAGGTGTCATAGAATTAATAATTCGCTAATGAGCAAATCGGTACATTCTGTACAATGGCTCAAAAAAACCCATGGCTCAAAAAAACGTTAAAACAATAAAAGATAATAATTTGAATAATTTAATAATTCAATAATTTAATAATTTAAATAAAAATAAATTAAAATTAATTATTATTATAATATATGTATTTATAATTGTATAGACTGTATATTTAGAGTATTTTTATTATATCTGAGTATTCAAAACAATTAGCTCTGTTAGTTGTTATTTTATACTTGTTACAATTATTTTTAGAGGACATACA
Organism: Chrysopa pallens; assembly: GCA_020423425.1. NCBI lineage: Eukaryota > Metazoa > Arthropoda > Insecta > Neuroptera > Chrysopidae > Chrysopa > Chrysopa pallens. Next base: position 3,308,167 of record CM035594.1, on the reverse strand, counting down.
ATTTACAGGAAAATAATTATATTTTTTTCAAATACGAATGTTTTATTCTTCATTCTTTTTACTTGTAGCGTTTCGGTTAATGGAGTTGATCCTGTCGGATACTCAGAGTCGGATTTAACCTTATTGTCTCTCCTGGGCACCCTGCAAAACACCGCTCCCTACCGAAATTTTACATAAAATGAATAAATTTTCTATATAATACAATTTTTAAGTAGGACAGCAATCGGCTGAAACATTTAAGAATATTCTAGATCGCTCCAAACTTCAATTCGATGGATCTAGTCGTTCATAAGTTATGTGGGGTTTACATGCTTGTTAGAAATGAGTTCTAGGACCTTAAAACGCCGATATCTGATGACAATCTCTTTAATTCAAGTGGGATGGAAATCAATAAATTGGAATTTTTGAAAATTTTCAATTTTCATAACAGAAAATAAAAAATTATGAAGTGAAATAAAACAACCATTTATCACTGAAACTTTTTCATAACTTTGTTGATGAAACTGCAATATTTGTATAATTTTGAGGATATTCTTGATAATGAAAAGAAATTTTATATATTATAATTTAAATATGTTTTTAACACATTTGAAAAGTATCATTTCAAAGTATTTTCTATAACGCGAAGAAAATTTCTTTACTTACTCTACTAATTTTTCCGCACCTAATAATTTGCCGCCCTGGACACTAGCACCGACTGCCCCAATTATAAATCCACGGCTACATATACTGCACATAAAGTGGATAAAACTATACGGAATACAAACTATTGTGGAACTATAACGTGTATTCGTAGCTGAATTTAAATAGTTTGTTGAGTATAGGGATGATAATGATAATAGTGAGTGCATCGAACTAATATCATAAATTTAATATATGTAAAGGTTCAACAAGAAGGTACAACATTTATTACATACACATTTCATATAATCATAAATGTATTGATTGGTAATGGTATTCAAACCCCAATTGATACATTGTTTCAATTTAATTCAATGAACATTAGAATGGCACTGAATAGATACAGATACAGATGCAGATACAACAGAGACGTGTAGGTAGATGGGGATGGGGATGGTTGATTATGGTCTATGACCTAATAAGTCACCACACATAAATAATGATTCTATATAAATACACTGATAAATTACATATATTTAAAACTTTCAATGTTCAATTAAATCAACTATATTTATTACTATAGTTAAACATTTAATATGGGCATCGCATTACTTCCATACAGAGAACAGTGTACTAATTGGAATACAGTAAACGATAATATTTCAAATTCGACCGAATTCCTAGGAATTCTACACGCTCTATAACGTTATCTTTAATAATACCTGAAAATATACATCTTCATTTACACCCCCTTTCTTTTTACTCGTAGTGTCTGTTTGCATATTGCCTTTTCCCGTTATCAAACGAGTTGAAAATTTGCAGACAAACTCGTTGCGACGATAAAAATGATATAACAAATTTTCGTTTAAAAAATTACCTGGAATAACGTAAAAATCCCACATACGTATGAATATTTTACAGTTGAACTATCAATTGAAGTATGTTACAAATTCGAATATCAATTAGGATCATTTACATCGAAACCAAAATCAATAATTTTCTTAAATATGTAGTCTACGCAAATTTTGAAATAAATATCCCAACTACGGCAAAGCCAAAAATTTATAAAAATGAATCCATGTTTTCCGTGGTCACGCTATAAATTCAGCACCCACATATTACAAAAAAACTTAAATTACAAAGATAAGGAGTATACAAATTTGGTTTTTATATGAAACTTTATGATTATTTTTATTTGAAACTTTAATCCCTTTTGAGATATAAAGATTTTAATATTTTAAAGACACTTTGCTGTGTGCAATGTACCTAAATTCAAAATTCCGTTTCTTGATAATAACTCGAAACTATGTTAAAAAACCAGGACGACTAGCGCTATCTAGTCGTAAAAAATAAAAGCTGTCTATGACAAATGAATTTTGAACAGAAATAAGAGTGCGAATGTGTCAAAAGTTATTCATAATAATAAAAGTTTTGAAATAAATAATAATGACATTATTAAGAATTTAGGATTCTAAAAGATCTTTAGTAGAAAGTCAACATATTTATAAAACAAAGGCTTTATTGCAAGTAGTTTGAAGAAAACAAATAGTACAGAATACATTCAAAAAGCTGCATTTTGTCAATCTTCTTCTCAAGTGCACAAAATTGAAATGAAGCTCAACTTATTCATATTGAAACAAATATTTCTGCAAAATGCTCTTGTATTACGGGTACAGGTGGAAAATTCAAACACATTTCTGCACCATTGGTTTTTCTTATTTGGTTGCTTCTTTTACTCCTTGTCACTAATATATAAACTGACTTAGTTGCTACCTAGTTTATTAATTTTTTTCTAAGAAGAACAATTTGATTATTTTAAGCCATCCAAGTTTAGCACCCGGGCCTTCATCTCATATGATAATTTTACACATGGTGTAAAGTAGTTGACTTTTCCTTTCTAGGTGTGAAATGTACTATTAACCCATAAGCATTACCATAACTTTCTATACTTTCTTCTTTAAATTTACTTGGAGTAAACTTTATAATGGTGTAAAATATAAGTAAAATAAATGCGATGAATATGCAAGCTGGTATCCCTCTTTCTAAAATGTGCCACTTTCAGAAAATTTATGATAAAAGTTGTAACGATATAGATGACAATGCATGTAAACTCTACCCCAAAATACTTATCCAAGGTTTTTCCTGATTTTCTATTACCATGTCCTTCATTATTCATTCAGAATTTTTACTGACCATTTCATACTCAATTTTTTCATTTAATCTACCACCTACCAAGCTGTACCTAAATTTTTCACTTTGTAGCGTGCAATGAAAAATTAGAACGATTTACAATATCTGATAAATATAAGAATAATTTTTATTTTGAACAAGTAGAAATAATTTTTGATAAAGCTGTCGAAATAGCCGTAGGTACTGCTAATAATTCCATTAATATTTGAAAATTAGAAAGAAAATTACTCATTACAGCAAGTCTTTGCTATAAACTTTTTACTTAAACTTATTTAAAAAAACAAAAAATGTCTTTTCTAACACTCTTTCTGGAAGTACTACGTCAGGCCATAGTGTAATAAATGAGCTTTTAGCTCGAATAACGTATCAAGTAAATGTGACTGGTCAAAGACAGCTTTTATTTTCTACAACCAGAGAGCACTATATTTACTGCCCATGACGAATATCCACTTACTGATTTTGGTTCCTAAGGAAATGATGCTAAATGAAGACTTGATCCAGATCTAAAATATGACTGTACGTGATGAGACTTTGAATTTATTTCCTCTTTGGAAAGTGCTCATCATAGCTAATAAAGCTTTCAGTTACATTTATACAGTTCCAAACATATATTACGTGCCAATAAGCGCACGTACTGTATATAGAGGTAAGTAAATTTTGTTTTTAATTGTGATTTATTTGAAAACAATTTCAACATGAGATTTTATGGATCACTTATTTAGTTTTATAGCTCGACCAGATTCATAATATTGGTTCGTAATATCACATAATTTTTTTTAACGAAAAACCATTTCGAAAATAAAATTTTATTTTATATTTAGAAATGGAGTACCATAACAATTGGGTGATCATCATTTGAATTAATTATGCGCGAAAATAGAAAGAAATGTAATGTTAAAGGGAATATAGAGCATAAGAGATTGCCGTTTTAATGGATGTCTGTTATTTAGGTATTATTTCAATTAAAACGCGTAAAAAATTCTAATTTTTAATTATCAAATAATTGGACTCATTAAATGTATTTGCAGCACAGACAATTTAGGATTAACGTTAAATAACGCAATCAGAATGTTTATCTGTACATGTAATACGTTTGCATGTAAACTTATGGTCACACAAATAGAAATTAGTATGTTATTACTAACACCAAAATCAATTTCACACAGATTTAAGTGAAATAATTAATAATTAATGTTAAATTAATTCCATGATTTTATAAAAAGACACCTAATGAACATTCATCAACATATATCATTGAAAGTGTATACAGAGAATTTTGAAAATATATAAGATTTATTTGACAGAAAATTTTATATAACCAACAGTTTTAACAATTGTAGTAACCAATTTCAATTAACCATTGTAAAAGTTAAGGATTTCATGAAAAAATAGAGTTGTAAGACTTATACCAAAGACTTTAATTTAATCCGTATAACATCTATTGAAATTTCCAATTTTGTGTAGTCTTTATTTCGGTAGTAGTTATATTGACATCGATGATCATTCAAGCTCAGTTCGCTGAGCAGTTGACAAAAATTAGCGAAAATTCTTTGTGTTAAATAGGGATATGATGGGATAGCGAGATAAATTGGGGATCTACTATATTTCAAAAAGTCAATCTAATAATCTAGTGACACCATTTGCAGTTTTAATTCGAAACTTTCAGATAGCCAATTGCGAAATCTGAGCAAAACACGTGACGTTGCTGAGAGTAAAAAGCGAATTTTTATTTATTGAATGTTATTTTTAGAGTGTGTACCGACTATGACTGATTCGAAGTTTTATAGTAATGTCTGTACTTCAAAAGTGATTTTAGGATAAATACTTATATCACTAGACAACAACAAGCAAGCCACCTTTAGCATTAGACTTATAAACTCGGTCAAGTGCTTCCAAAATTAATGTCACATTATCTGTCAATCATCCGTCACAACACAACATCAGTGGTAGAAAAAGACAAGGTCCAGTACTTCATTTCACCTTGTTTATCCGAGACTTTGAATGCCGATTCCACAAATTAACCAAAAAAAGCAAAGAAAAGTATGAAAAAGGTTGAAAAACTGTAGGAACAAATTATCTTGCTTCAAAAATGAATTAAAAGAAATACTTAATGAGAAAATAACAACCGCAAGGAAGAGGAACGAAGGCGGTGATAGAGGAACAAATAATAAAACTATAAAAAAGAGAATACAGAATCAAATAGTAAAATAGAAGATACTAAATGTCTTTATTGTCAACCTCATAACCACTTATTTTCCTTTTACGGACGGAATACTATTTAGAACTTTGCGCGTCTCTACAGTCCCTTTTAATTGAACTAGAAGTTTGAATGTAGATTAAGTTATTGCTAAGGAGTCTTTTGTGGGTGTTTTCTGAGCCTCTCTTCTCATCTTTATCCTCACAATCTCCGTTTCTCTATTTTTACGAAGCAAAATAATATAACCAAATTTACTTTACTATGTTCCTAATACATTGTAATTTTTTTATTTAAAATATTTATTTTTTTAGCTTATTTTGATTAAATACAAAAACACACAACACTACAACTTTGTAAATACAAAGTTGTACATCATTTTTATTACGTACAACTTTGCTATTTAACTTTTTCCATAGGACTTGCCGGAATACGATATAAACCGTATATTACCTTTAAAAACTGACCGCCTTCCACTTGTCAAGCTCAATTCGCCCGTATATTATTTTTCCTTTCATTTTTGTTATATTCTCTTCCGTTTCCAATGGGTTTCATTCTACTATAATTTTTTTCATTTTTTTACTATTTTTAAAGGGATCTACCCTGATCTAATATGATTTAAGTAATGGAGCTGTGCTACTCTGGTTTTATTGTATTTAAAAAAGTAAAAATACTAAATCAAATGCTGCTAATACTTTAATATTTAATGAATTACCTGTAATCTGCTTTCAAATTACAACATATCTATAGATGGATAGATAGATGATGTTGGTTTTGGTAAAATTAACTTTTGTTTTGTGTTAAATAAACTTATGTAAAACATAACATATAGATAGTAAAACTAAAGTAATGAATGAGTTATATTCTGCATGCATACACATTACAAATATTATTTGATATATGTATGCATAAGGATGGGGGTGGTTGAATTGCTTTGGTTTGATTTGGTAAGTGAGCAATTCTAGCAAACCAAACAATAATTAAAGTTGGTTTCTCAACCAATGTTTATCAACATTGAACGTCGTTGTACACAATGTTTTAGAATAGATGATATACAATGTCTGCATTCTACAACAAATATCATTCATTCAGTTCACAAGTCCAATATAATGTAATTAGCTTTACAATCTTAAGACCTATTCTCAGATTTCACAAGCAATTTATACCTAATTCAGAATGGAAATTAGTTGTCGGTTCCATCGATGTTTGAATTATGATGTGTGAAGTTATTCTTATGAATTACACAAAACATTCCTTATGACAGTAAGGTTAAATACATCATAAAAAGTGTCTATAAATAATCCTTTTACCTCCCGCCATGTAGTTAAACGTAGTTTTTATCATGATCCTTGGAAGAAAAAAAATTTTATTACTAAACCAAAACAAAAAACTAACTGATTAAAAATGAACAAGACTGATATTTTTTAATGTTCTTATAAAAATTCTGACCCTTTGATGGTTCTAGCCACTTCTGTAAGATATATATTACTTGCCAAACACTTTTTTTCCCTTAAGGATTCGGTTTTTTCGCTTTGACAAAACTAATATATTAAAAAACTTACGGGGCTTAACTTCATCGTTTCTATTGTAAACTTTTATTTAATAAATGTTTTTTATAATTTTTTTCTTGCATTTTTAAAATTATGCATTTGTAATAATTATACATAATTTTAACTGGTGAAATATTTATTGTTATCTTTGTAATGTAATTTAGGGGAGATTGAGATATCCGTGGCGCCAAGATTTGATGATGAATTTTAGTAAAAGTTTAAATTGAAGGATACGAATATTCGATTTTTTGCCTTGTTTAGAAAATATTGACACTTACATTTTCCACTTTCGTAACACTTTTCACTTGTCAAACTTATGTAATATGACGTAATTTTATCGTAGTTGCCAACATACGAAAAACAAATTACTCTCTATTTACACCAAAATTAAAAATACGTTCCGTTTACAAAAAAATTTTATTCAGTTAAAAAAAGTGACTACCTAAAGGTTTTTTGGGTCAAGTTTTCACGGGTGTCTGGTATTTTGGCCCTTACATTCAACGTGTGATACTATATAGGTGATTTGTGGGGATGGAGTTGGTATGGGTTTATGGTTTTTTGGGTTTCTAGCATTAATAATGCGATATTATATATGCGATATTATGCGATATTATATATATATATATATATATATATATATATATATATATATATATATATATATATATATATATATATATATATATATATATATATATATATATATATATATATATATATATATATATATATATATATATATATATATATAATTTTTTTTCCGGGAGAGTTGGAAATGCATAATACACTGAGTGTCGGAATCTCATCGACTAAAACTTCTCTAACTCTTGAAACCGCGTGAGCATTACTTCAGGAATGGAATGCCTTTGGCTAAGATCTTTTTCTCGAGTTCCATTTTTACCTATTTAACGCGTATGTATTGTTTTTTTGATTCTTCTGAATGCAACTTATATAAGTACGTAGTAATTAAAAGTTGAAAGTGTCTTTCAGTGACTAAAAATTATATACTTGTTAATGTAGTTGTAAGACTAATTTGACACCATTATATGTATGGTCGGTCATAAATGAAATCTGGCTTACGTAAAAGCTATAAATGGTGCAACACTTATTTAGATGTTGAGTACTGTTTAGTTACCAACTATTTACTTTTATGTAAATAACCAATCATTATCAATGATGATGGTTAAAACTTTAATGTCGGAGTTTAAGAATAGATTTTAGTATCTACAAGTGTAACTAATAATATTATCTATGTATGTATGGACAAAATATTGAATAAGTTATTCAAATATTACTCTCATTGGTGCAAATATGAAAACTTTTCACATACCAATTCAAAAGACCATAATCGATGACAATAGATGCAGCTGATCTGTTTATAACCAAATAACTATTATTGTTCATCACTACAAGTTCTACCTTTAGAAACTGTTGTACAGGGTGGAAATATCTTTACTAATAAAATAATGTTGAATTTTCATGTACATTTTGTAAATAAAGTAACTGTATTTTAAACAGATGAGCAGTAGATTATTTAAAACTATTCTCTATTCAATTAATAAAAAATTGAAATTCATAAAAATTAAATATAAAAATAATAAAAATTCGTTTTTGTGGCTTCATTTAAGCATAGACACATTTTACAGACTTATATTATATTATTAAATTGTAGGGTATTATTTGTAAAATATAAAATTAGTAATAAGTAAAAAAAAAAACTAATTTTATATTTTACAAATAATACCCTACAATTTAATAATATAATATAAGTCTGTAAAATGTGTCTATGCTTAAATGAAACCACAAAAACGAATTTTTATTATTTTTATATTTAATTTTTATTAATTTTTACCTACATAACGGATTACCGATCTCAACCGATCACCAAAGTTAAGCACACATACGTACGTAATTAGGTATGTAAAAATAAACAATTCTGAGGCCTGGAAATACACCTGTATTTAACCTTACGTTGAGATTTTTATACCATATTTTTTGGAATATAACTCTAATAATCATTTTTGATAGTCTATAATTAATTTTAAACATCAATAAAAAATTTATTTTTAATGTAAAAGAAACCGTAAAACTGATATTAAATAAGAATTTTCATATTATTTAATAATAATAATAATAAAAATTCGTTGTATTTAGTAATTTCATTATAATAATGTGTTAATTAAAACTTTTAAAACTTGAACTTTTAGTGACTATTGAACCAACCAACCAAACAACCATCTATTTTAATTTCTTTGTTTGTTTGTAAGCTGTGGTGTATCTGGTGGTGTTATTATATGCTAACTACCTTTTCCATTCCTTCTTAACTCAAACCTGTACTTTACAATATTCAAGATGAAATAAAACACTGAATTATCAATATTTAAAAATCTGTTACAATTTATATTAGTTTTAACATGAATATAAATAAAAGTATTATTAATATAATTATAGGTATTTTTTCAATTATATTTAGATATATATTTTATTAAATCAACGATGATTCTAAGGAGTGAAACTTTCTATCAATTACAGTGCATCTGTTTATCCAGAATGCGTTTTAAAATTGAATAATCCAAGTCGGATTCTCTTTGAATAAGATAAGAAACTACTGTAATTATTAAAAAATATTAATAAACTTATAAAACAGATATCTATATTTCGAATTTGAACATGCAACACGAATAAAAATTCAAAAAAATATATTTTTGCAAAAAATCAAATGATACTTGGCATTCACAATCTTGATATAAAAATGGTACGTTTGCGAAAGAATCTTTCTCGATTTTTATTTTTAGAATGCTTTTCGTGGAAAACTCTTTGACATGTCCTTGGTTTTGTACATGTCAAATTTCATAAAATTTGAATAAATATGGCTTTATGAATTCTTCTCATCGATAATAAATAATGGATTTGAATTTGAATTATAATTATATTTATTTCATTTATATTGATAAATGAATTTTTCTTTGATTCTTCATCTTGAATCGATTCAACTGGGAAACTTAATTTGACTGCTTTAATTTTACATTCTTATTTAAATCTTTTATTTAAATGCACTGTAAAAACCGATGGGTTTCTATGTTTTTCTATGCACAAAATGAACATTGGGATAGTTCCTTATAAAGTCAGACATAGCTGCATACCTTCCCCTTCGACCCTTCATGTGCCCCATCCAATTTGTTTTTACTTATTCTGTAAAATTATGTATTGTTTAAAAAAAAGAATTAAGAATTGAATTGGATTGAACAATTTATGTAAAATTTACATACTGAACTTTATGCGTAAGCCATAGCCTATTTGTATAATTTTCGCATTTTACTTCTTTGATTTCGTACATTTAGTATTTAACAAAGAAATCTGAAAACGGAAGCTTTAATAGTTAATTTGTTAAATATTCGTTTCCTGTAAATCGATAACATTTCGATCTTAGCTGCCCGTATAATTTAAGCTATTGCTGTTTAATACTTTATCGTAGTTATATTTTTTTCTTCCACTAATATTGCACTGAAAGTTAGTCAATGTCTATTATAATAATTTTAAAAATATCTAAATAAAACAGAATATTTAAAGAATTTCAATAAATAACATTCTTATGAAAACTATGTTGGATATTTTTTAATCAACGCTTTAGTTAGTCATTATTATCTAAGACAAACGACGAGACGTATGAATGAACTAATTAACAGAATACTTTTATAGGAGAATTAATACTTCAAATAGTTCACAGCATGATTTATAAGTAGTTTTCATTGTATATGACGTGTTTGAAACTTAGCATGTAACTTCAATATCTCGACTAATTTTTTTTACCAGGCCTTGTAGATTCTTACTTATCTACAAGATGAAAATTTTATTTTAAAGTTGAATACCTTAATTATAGTGTAAAATTTTGGAATGAAAGAAAACAAAACAAATTTTCATATCTATTATAAAATGGATCATATATCGATTTATTTTATAAAAAAATTAATTTTTTCGTCGTGATTGACATTTTATCATTAATTACTGTTATCATTAATTACATGTTAATATCTTTGGAGGTTTGACAAAATCATTATAATCAGTGTCAATAAATGTTTATCATTCAATAGTTAATAGTTTGCAGTTTATATTCTTCTAGAGAAATTTATGAATGTTTAATAAAGCAGAAAAGACTGCATATCTCAGAAATCGACTAAAAATCAACCTGTTCTGGAAACTTGTGAAACTTATCCATAAAAAATCTTTTGTAACTTATACTGACTAATAACTATCAAAATTTTTCGATAATTTTTTTTTAAAGTGGTTGGGTCTACTTGCTAATCATATGTTTTTGTTATTACGACAAAGTAACATTTTATTGATGTATGTCTATAAAAAATCAATATCTTCTATACTTTATTAATAATTTTCTATTATTGTCATTTAATTCCTTCGATTTAACTTTATTATTATATAAAAAAAAATTAATTAATAAACTATTGTAGCTGTTAGATACTAAAACAACTATAAGGAACCAAATTGAAACACATCTTTTTAAAATTTGGAGTTTTTTATAATTTGGATTTTAAAGGGTTAGAATTTGCAAGTGAAAATAAAAGACGTAGTTTAGCGTCGATTGATTTTCTCCATCACAATTCATTAAATTAAAGTGAAATTTGTGAGTAACCTAATATTAATGATTCAATATTGTGTATGTATGAGCTATCATTTTCGTCAAACAAAACAGTTACTTTTTTCTTAAAACAAAATTGCGAAAAATCGTAAAAATCGTACAAAATTTAGAACATTTTTAAGAACACCTTAAAAATGCGTTTACCATATTTATCCCACAACACTGAAATTACGTCTGCCCGGCAATATGTTTATTTATTTTTAATAGAGACATGAAAATAATAATGATTGTTTATGCAAATTCAGCATCAAAATGTAATGGAAAAAATGGTTAATGCACGAAAATTTGTGAAGTTTATGAATACAAATATTAAATTACCATTTTTGTTGTTGTCATTTTTTCAATGTAGGTTAATATCATTTTTTAATTGTTTTTTATGATTAAAATAATTAAAAATTTTTAAATCAATTAAGAATTAATGAAACAGTCTTACGAGAAAAAACCATTATGACTTCAACTTGGGATTATCAAGAAATTTGATGGCTCTCGACGTTTGAACCTTAAAATCCGATATTTATCACAATTTCAATTCCAAATCTATACTTACTGATTAATCATTACTTTATTTTCAGTAATTTGTGTAGCTGAATATGGTATAAAACAGGTAGGGCAATGAAAGAAAAGAAAAATCGGTTCTTTTTGAATAATGATTATTTTGCCCGTACCTCTGATAAGACACATTTCAATAATTCTTTATGTTTAAATAATGATAATGAATAAACTATTCATTATAAGACGATACGACCGAAACGACTCATCTTCCCAAAGTTTTAAAAATACACTTTGTTAAATTTAATTTATGTCCAAAGAACACGTTATTCTTATAGACAGAGATACTATTCCAAATAACTAAGTTTCCACTTAAATTGTTAAATTTAATTGGATACCAAATGATTTTGACATGGGCTGTTAATATAGTCAAATAACTTGTATGAATATTATAAAAGAGAGCTCTTATAGGATTTTTCAAATAAAGTTCGTAGCAAAAAAAATATTTGTATTTTATAAATACGTATTTAGACTTCAAAAGGGTATTTTGTTAAGTGAGCAATTTATACTTGACATGCAGTAATTTGATAAATACCTGGAAAGTATAAATTGCGCACTTATCAAAATTACTTTACTTATACCATTGTGCAGATTGTCACCAAATTAGTATCAAGTAAAATCTGCTTTGAGAATGGTTATAATAAGGTAATTCATATTGATGAACACTACTTTGTAGCTGAAATACCTACTTGTATAATACAAAAACTTTTGATCTAAGAAATTGATACATAAAATGTAAATTTAAATAACTTGCAGAAAATTTTAAAACAATAAATTTTGTATAAATTAAATCTTTACAGCTAACTATTTTTCGTTTTCTTTAGTAAAAATTCCAAAAACTAGTTTCTTTATTTACCAGGTTATATCGATTTGTTTAATATATTTCAGTAAACTATCGTATAATTCATATGTTAAGGTTTTGTTATTTTAAGTTGCCATGGCAATTGATTTTATAATAATAATAATGATAGTAATGTAACGTAAAACGATAATAGATACATGAATAAATAATGTTCTATTTACTAATGGTTTAATTTTTTAATTTTAAAACTTATATATATTGAATAACAAAGTATTGATTGACAATAACTATTTCTTCTATTTGAATAAAAACATTTTATTTGAAATATGGAAGAAGATTGTATTGAATTTTTAAAAAAAATAAATAAATACAGTATATTTATTATTATGACTATAATTTTTATCCTTATCAGAAATATTCCACGTAATAATAAGAGTAATCGATTTTTGATCATAGTTAAAGCCAGGTTTCTATTTGATTACAGTCAATTACCGGTTCAGTGGCCAAGTGAATAAAGGCGCTAAGACCTTTAATCATTTGACTATTTATTAATATAATGATCATTATATTTAAAAAAATGAAGTTATAATAAATATAACCAATTATTAAAAAAATAAATTAAAAAATGGGGCGATTGTTTGGCCACATTGTCGTCTCTTGGATAAGATTAAAGTAATCGGCTCCACCAACATCGTAAACATTTGGGGGAGGGGGAGTACAGAAGACCAAATGGTCCAGGTATAGGGGGTGCGACTGTGGTTCTCTTTTTAATATACTCTAATTCTGCCAATGAACTTTATTCTAATCCGTAGATTTTAAGAATGCTTGGAGATAATTTCGTATTCTCGGGATTGTAGGCAGATATTGAAATGTATAAAAATTAACTTATACATTATATTTACAGACATTATAATAATATAATTATAAATTGTCAAAAAAGTCAGAAATTAGATTAAGTCTATCAAAATACTTAAAGCACAACTCCTCTCTTTAAAACTAAAATCCAAAACATTTGTTAACTCAAAGTATTCCTGCAATAAACACATTATTCTTCTGCATGGATCAATTTTATTACCACTAATCAATTGACGATGATTGAAAGGTTTAAAAAAGGTTTAAAATTAACATGTATTCTTATGGACATAAAGAAAAATTCAAGATTTGTGATAAGTAAAACCGAAAATTAACATTTAAAATTAACAATATAATAAAATATTTGTCAATATAAAGAAATTATTAAATAAAAACCAAGCACCTCTGCTTAGAGTTCATTGTCCGTTATAAACATGTTATTTTCCAGACACCTATAATTTTGGCAAAACTGAACGACTGAAAAATGTCAAGTGAATCGATTAGGTTTTGATTCATACATTTTATATTAATATTTAAAATTTTCGACAATTCCAATTTAATTTTCGTTAATTACTGGAATTTCATGGAAATATCTTATCACTATGCACTGCAATGCAAGATATGAAGAAGAATGCTTGTCTAGCTTGTTAAAGTCAATTATCTATTTTATAGTTTTTCTCAGGATTTTTATAATTTATTAATAGATTTTATTTTCTGAAAATTTCGGAATTTTTCAATGATGATGAGTATAGTTTTATCATCGAATACTTCAAACTGAAACTAGATAGTTAGAATTGCGATTTCTAAGAAGTATCTCTGAAAGAATCAATAATGCATCATTAATCGCATGCTACTGCAACAATCAAATATGTAATGCTATAATCAAATTGAGACGCAATTGTCGAGACATAAGCAGGGCTTTTTTCGTAAACGATATCAATAAAGGAACTCGTGTATGTTTTAAAGCACGACAGGATTCAAATCTCACCTATACTTTTACATGATCTGTGGATTACTATCTTGCATTAAAAACATTGTCGCAATTTATTAACAAATTAAAATGAATTTATATTAAAATTTATATATAAATATTATTAATGATATTTTTCAGTATTATTATAGTTTTTATTGCAAACCCTACAATTAACTGTCAATTTTAAAAAATTTTAAAGTATGCTATTTGCAATACAATTTACAAAAATTTTATTTTTATAATACGTTAATGTTCTTACTACTTTTTTTGATCGATTGAGTTTGATATATTAAGAGTTTGAAAAAAAAAACAAAAAAACATTAAGACTTTGTTAAAATAGCGTGTGTTTGACGATTATTAATCAATATTGCCAAAATTGTTTAAGCAATATAAAATTGCTAATTGTTTTTTCACATTTCTATAAATAAAATGATAGTACTGAATCTTGTACTATATTTAAAGAAACTACTTAACAATTCTTTTATATAATGATAAATAAAAAAATAATTTTAATAATACTTCAGAAATTATTAAAATTTATAAAACTATTTATATAACTCTGAATTCTTAAACAAATGAACAAAAAAAATAAAATAAAATAAACATAAAAATAAATAAATAAATAAAAATTGTCAAATAATTTCTTCGTACTTGTGAAAATAGTAAAATATCAAAACGTATTATTTATTGTACATACGTTTAAAAACATTGTTAAACGTTCATCGAATGGAATTCAAGTGAATGAATGATTATATTATATGAGAGAGCATAGGAAAACCAAGAAAACGACATATAAAAATTTAAAATAACAATATCATTCCATAAAGTTGTAAACGACGAAAAGTAAATAACTTAATAGAAAAAAAGAACATTCATTGTCTGTGTCTGTTTGTTTGTGTGTGTTTTGTTGTGTGAATTGAGATGTCACACTTAAAGTGTTTCAATTGTGTGAAAAACCAAAAGTAATAGATCACATACCCTATCCTGCTACGACTATACCACTGCTAGCTACTGTATAGCGTAGCGTATGCTCCTATGTACCTTCTTTTACATACATATTAGGATTGTTTTAACTTGCAGGACATTATCAAGGAAAAAAGTTTTCTTAGAATCGTTTAAAAAATTAAATTACACATATTGAGAAGTGTCTTCTAAGCGCAGAAAATGTTAAATTAAAAAGTTTTATACTCGACATAAATGTTAGAGTATACGAATTTTAATCTAAATATTGTAACCCTAGAAAATATTGATCGCACAAACAAAATTTTGATATAGGTATTCATATGAATCATCTAATCAGTCCTTTAACGTTTGCCTGCCCGTCCGTCTGTCTATCTGTCTGTGCATCATCAAGATAACTCAAACACAAAAAGAGATAGCAAGTTGAAATTTTGATGACATATTTTAGACATACACGATGAGTATAATTCGTGATTGCGTAAAATCAAACTATGAGGTTCAAAGGCTTCAGGACCCCATTTTTGAACCATGAAAGAAGAAAAAGACCAAACAAGTTGTTTTTTTAAGCAAACAACTTTTATTTAAAGCATTTTTTTGTATAATAATATAAGTTACCTCCAATTTGTTACAAATTTAGGTATTAAGTACATATATAAATACAATATATATTATTATAATATATATTTACAGATGTATAGATTATATATTTAATGAATGCTAATGATTAAAATAGTTCAAACAATGAGAGTCGACCATATGTCGGACATCTAAGGAATTAACTCTGTTAGTTGTTGTATTTGTATTTGTTCATACTTTGCTTCATTAGTTTTTGAAAAATAGTCAGTTAAAGATTGCATATTTAACACGTGGTTCTTATTCTGGTCGATTTTGAAGCGTCCATAAGAAAACAAAGGCAATTTTTTGACGATTGTCTTAAAACTAATAATTAATTTTTTTTCTAAAGTAACAAATTGTAGACTGATTTTATAAAACTTTAGAAATTTGTATCGTATTTTATAAACAAATAGTAATTATTGAAAACATAACATATGTATGTAGGTCGTAACTGAATTACAACGTTCTTGAGTTAGAAGACAAAATTCCTGAAACTACTACAGTTCTTTTATTGTTTTAAAACAAGTGCATATCTATGTAACTGTAGGTCCGAGATACAAAATTTAAAATGTAAATAATGCATCGAAACTGTATCGAAACGAAGATATAAACGAAAGTCTAAAAAAAAATACACGGGCGAGGGTAAATTTTGCATTTTTTATTTTAAACATTTACTGACCATCCTATTCAACATATAAAAAATTAAGAGCTACCCAACCGTTTTCAAGTTATTCTCTTGATTTACCTCTATTCATTGGACTGTATTAGCGTAAGTGTATGTTCATTTTCTATTGGTAAATTATTAAAAATTGTTAATAATAATAATTTCTTTATTACTTTTAGTATAAATCTGATTGAAAATATTTACAAAACTTCTTTGTACCCTAAACTGTAAATTTAAATATAATTAAATATACTAATAAAAGCCAATTCTACTGTTTTTCAATAGTCACAATGTTCATTGATTCAAAATGACTAATTGAACGTACGATGTACAAACTTATTCTTTGTAGGTTATCAAAATTGGAATCTACTGCATCTTGTTTGGAACTTTAAAAAGAAAACAAACAAACCTATTGAGGTTGAATATTGAAATATACCTACATACATAATAGATACATATGTATATGGATGGAAGCAAACCAAACGACTATCCACAAAAAGAACATCATCAATAACTACACATAGATAGTAGCTACGATGTAGCTATTCAATCTAGTAGGTGGGTGATACAGTTATTTACATATTCAATTTGTAAAATAAAGTTAGAGAAATTGAAACACATGATTTTGGTTTTTGTTTTATGCGTTATATTGATATATATATATACTTGGTATGTGTCACTTATGTTTACATGGTTATGGCACTGGCAGGGATAAAATGATTTAGTTATTTATAAAAGTATACCTTAATCTTTAAACATCATCAGAAGTGAATATTGAATATATGAACGAATTTTAATTATAATTTCTTCAATTTCGTTGGTTTGTTAGCATAAATTTTAAAGTTGAGTAAATATCTAAAATTATTTCATTTGTTATATTGTTTGAAATGTGAGTACAATCACTAAACCTGGGTTGCACGAAAAATCAGAGATAACTGTAGTAAACTTAGTTAATCTGCATGGTGCACTAGAGTATGTGTACCAATTACTGGCTATTCATCAAACTCATTCTATTCGTATTTTCAAATGTTATTCCAACTTATCTCTTAAAATAATTAGTTTATAAAATGACAAATCGAATATTGAAATTTGTTTATCGATTGTATGTTGCTTCAGGTAAAATAATTTCGTTCTTCATAACTACTTCCTGTTGTAAAAAGTTCCATTAGGTACCGATGTATGTAATCATTTTATGATTTTGTTATATCTTTGAGATTTAATTATTTAATTATTAATCTGTATACAACATTTTTACCCATGACATATATATATATATATATATATATATATATACATATATATATATGTATATATATATATATATATATATATATATATATATACATATATATATATGTATATAGGAGTTCATTATAGAATCACCTAATTAGTCCATTTTCACCTGTCCGTCTGTACGCTTACATATATGAAATTTAACCAAAAGTCGCCAAATATTACATGAAGTGTGTTTCTTGCTTTACTATTACTTGAGCGATACAGTAGGCGCAAGTAGTTGCAGCCAAATTTGGTATTATATGAGAACTACTGAAATGTTATGTATAAAAAATATATTCACTGTGATTGAGTATAAACTTTTTCATTATGAGAAAAAAAATGAAATGATAAAGTATAGCCTTGTGTTTAAAACAACCGATCTTTACAATTGTAAGTAATATTAATGTTGAAGATCTGTAGTTAAAACATATTTACCTGAAAATATGGAATCCATAATGGTGTAATTCTAATAGTTTAATTCTAAATAAAATAATTAAACTAAAATCTCATCTAAATAGCAAAAAATTACTCCATAATCAATCATTGTTTAAATCAAACGTGTGGGTAGTTAAATATAAAGTGTAAAACGTTAGATAGGTCACTGATAGGTGGCATCATATGTCTTTTTACTAATTTAGGTTACTACTTTTAATTATTTTTTTCAATATTGGTCATAAATTACGTGAAAATTTATATGACAAATAACTTATTTAATTTTTTTCGCGTTTTAGTTTAATTGTAAATATTTATCTTCGAAACAATTTTTTATGACAAATGTAAACCTGTAAAATCTTCCTTCATAAGTTGAGTTGAATGAACTTCATTTCTACAAACAAGACAAAATACAGTAATATACAAATTTTAGATAATATTAGTAACAGCTGATAGTCAGATTATACGGATCAATTATTAATGAAATACCTGTACGTTTTACGCACTCATATACTCCTACAAATAGTAGGTACATTTTGCTGTACACAAGTTCGTGTGTTGAAAGGCACCTTAACACATACACGGAGAAATAATTGGGAGATTAGATTAATACCTGATAGATTAATAGTCTCAAATGCTGGTACACTGTCATATAAATTCAGTACGCTAGCCACTACACCATTCAATTATTTGGTATGCTATTGACAAGAATTGATTAAATTTGATTTATTTGGTTTCTCGAGTGAAATTTATGTAGATATACTTCGGAAGAAAATTACTAATTAAAAAATAATAATATTTCGAAATTGGGTTTAATAACTCAAATAATTTTTTTTTTAAATAGAGGTATCTGTAGACTTCCGAACCCAACGAGTTTTGGGGTACTTTCATTTATTTATTTTTGTTATACTCGATATATATAATATGAGTATATTAATTTTAGCCTAAGTTTGAAACGCTAAGAATTATTGAACCCAACAAAATAATTTTTCGTATAGATGTTCATAGAAACACCTAATTACTCAATTTTCGTTGGTCCGTCCGTCATCACGATAACTCAAAAACAAAAAAAGATAGCAAGCTGAAATTTTTGTGGCGTATTCTAAACATAAAAAGTGAATTTAATTTCGTGAATGAGTAATATCATTCCATTGGTCCAATGAACCCTTGACCCAACTTTTAAACTATAAAAGATAGAAGAAACTTACAAATATAAAAAATGTTTATTGTTTTTGAAACATTTTTTCGTAAAGTGTTTGAGTTCTCCACAATTTTAGCTCAAATTTCGTTAAAAAATACATATAGGTAATAACAATACATATTATTTTGATACATGTATACTCATATATAACTATATAGACTGAATGTTTGTAGTATATTTTATACATGCTAATTAAAAATAGCCCAATCAATGACTTTCAATCATATGTCGAATATCTAAACAATAAACTCTGTTATTTATTTGTAATTCACTTTTCAAACTTTACTTTTTTTAAAATATTATTGTTAATTTTATCATACCCACATTGACACATCCATATTAGTTCACAATCATATGCACATTCATATATTTATGTGTGTGTTCATGAACGTTAATTGTATTAGTTTCACACATATAATGTGCCTAAAAATAATTGTATTCTCACTATAGATATGTTGATGTATGTTTCGTAAATAAATTAATATATAACTGAGTAACATTATTTTGTGGTGAATTTAGAGTATGATAGATACATCACGTGTATCAATTCGTTTTAAGACCTAGCACACACCGTAAAAATTTCTGATCAGAAAATCTTATGGTCAACGCACACCATCAGCCAGTCGCATCAGAAATTCTTACAAAAAAATCTGATCATACATCAGACAAACATCATCGGATATCATCGTTAATATCAATTAACCACAATGAACTTTCAATCATTTTAAATTTATTAACTACAGTTTTTACCAACGGGTACATTACTTCAGATAACATCGTAATGTTTTCTTATAAGAAATTCTGATGCTATGCGCACATGGTAAGATTTTCTGATCAGAAAACCTGATGCCTTATGTAGAATTCTTACCGTGTGCGGAAACTAATATAAAATACATGTTAAGAGTTACATCAGATTTTCTGTATCAGAAAATCTGATTGTGTGCGCTGCCTATCTGCCAATGTGCGCTATATAAATGTTTCATTTTTACAATGTGTTACTCTCCATAATGAAGTAGTTGCTTAGATCAGTCGGAATAACGTAGGTTACTTGAACGAACAAGAACTTATCCCTATTTTATGCTACAATTATTAAAATTTTTGATAGGATTAAATACATAGTACCTATATTAACTAAAATATCTATATCTACATATATATAATAAACATGCATATTTATTTATTAGCTTGAAGGGTTATGTTTATTATTAGGTTAGGTTTGATATGAATGACACAAACATGTCACTTTGGTTGAATGTTAAGTGTGAGATTGTGTTATATTATGATCACACATGGCTGTTACATGGCTAGAAATACTATGTTATATATAATATACTATACTATATAGTAATATAAATAAATTTTAAACATATCTTTAAGCTATTTAATATGTTTGTTTACATTTTATTTACATATTATCTATCCATCTACTGGATATTCTATGAAATAACGAGATGAAAATCCAAACGCATTCATCATAGCATTTGTAAATAAAGTGTTTAATATTTTAATTATAAATACAGAATTTTGATTGGTAGTCAAGTAAATGAGTAACATTTATATCTTTAACTAATCAATACTTAATACAACGATATTGTCACTTATTCATTGAGGATTCTAATGAAATTTTTGCCAATTTTATGCTTGCCATAAAGTTGGCTGATTAAAATATGTTCAGTAAAAGGGCGAGGAAAGTTTCCACAACAATAATATTTTAATTTTATAAATCACAATTGATTTGATCAAATAAAATTCTGTTTATACAAGCGAGTTTTAAAATGTCAACCCTAGTTTTTATTCAATTATAACTTTTTATTATTATACATAGATATAAGAGATATGGATTAGTAGTCATTGATGTTTTTTTTATACTGACAATGTATTATGCATGTAAACAGCGTCTATGCAATCATAGTTTGCTATTTTTACCATTTTTACACCCATACTTAAGACTCAAACCTGATTATAAAATAATTTGTTTTAGTGTTTTACATAAATAATAGATGGTGTTATCCAACAATACATATAAAATACAGATTTTTATGAAGAATATTTTATTTATTTATTTTATTTTTTTAAAGAAAAAGGAAATTATTACTGAACAAGAGTAATTAAAAATTCACTATTATTTAATTTTATAAGCTTTTTTCATTTCGTTGAACTAATCAAATACGTATTTGACATCGATAAAAGTACACACCAGATAATTTTTTCCAACTTAGTTGATAAATATTCAAATTTCAGATCGAGAACGTGTAAGAATCTGTGCTCTTGCAGAATGAGTTTTTAGAATCGATTTAGGAATTCCTCCTTAAAAAATGGATAAAACTAACTTTAATCCTTTAAGGATTAAAAAAAGTTGGTTTAATCCTTTAAGGATTTTAATTTCAGTTAATTTTGGGCTGTACACTGTTGAATAAATAAAAATTTATTGCACTGTTAAATAAATCAAAATTTATTTCGATTTTACTTATATTATAACATTATAATATGTTCAAAATATTAAGATTTTATTGCACAGCGATTCAGACTCCCCCTCTCCAATATCCTCCCTGCATAATCCTTTGCTACGTTATAAGAGAAAAATCTGTTCCAAAATAAAAGCTTTCTGACTTAACAAATTGGACCTAGATCGAAATTTGCACTTACTTACATCATGTACCCACACACATTTCATTTTTCGCGAAGATGTTTTACAGAGAATTTTATCTTAAATATTTTTTCTTTTTGTTTGTGTTTGTTTTCTTTTTTTTAATTCTTATAAAAAGAAAATCGAGGAATGTGGTCATTATGTTGAAAAAGTGACGGTATCAGAAATTTTTCGTTTTCAAATGGTTTTGCGCTTTGTTGCTTTCGTTATTAATTAATACTATTTAAAGAATGATATCAATTTTAATGAATTCATTCAGAGAGCGTTGATATATAAAAATTGGAATGAAAATTGTATTCATTAAAAATTTCAGCTGAGAAATAATTGAATGAAAGAAAATAAATAACGATAAACATAATCAGATACACCACTCTGGTAATTAATTAAATAAAAGCTTATGATGATTTAATAATTATGGTTCATTTTGATAATTTACAATTGAGTGAATTATAATTTTTAATAATTTAAGTACAGAGACGAACAATTGATAATAATAATTTAACTTTTCAATTTAATAAAATATGAAATTTGTGGTGTGATGTATAAGATTACTTAGCACAATATTATCAACTTTCTGTATAAGTTAATAAATACTGATGCAGAAATATAAGACATATGATATATTTTTATAACATATAAAATAAAGAAATCAATTTGTTTTTGGTTAATATCAAATTAGTAGAGAAGTTAAATTTGTGATAAAAATGTTTTACATTGTTGTCGGGTTGTCCTTCAAAATGGCGCTACAATTATCGTTAATTAAGGACGGGTAGGGTTTTAAAATGATTTATTTTGTATTTTTTTTTTCAATAGAATGCATTATATATCAAGAATATTGTGTCATAATTTCATGCCGATTGGGACAAAATTGACGACGTTATGAGTGTTTAAGAGCCCGTCCGCTGTTTAGCTCTCGTATAAACCAAGCGAAGAAAGAAGTTGGAAGACGGACTTAATAAGACAGAATTTGACAATAGGATGCTTTAGACATCATGGATGATAGCAACATCCTTCATGGATCAGGCCTCGATGATTTAGTGTGATGACTCATAACAGCAAAACTACTGCACCGATCCAATTGAACACTATTATTGTATATAATTTATGATAATTTATTTCACATTATAAATAATTTTCAAAAATTGAGTTATTAAGAGTATCACTCTTTTTCGGGACGCTTCAACTGCTACCATACGCCTTTTTAATATTTTAGGAAAATTTTACAGAATATTCTAATTATACACGAATTAACCCAACCATCCCCTTCATTGAAATGCTATGAATTTATTTTAGTAAATTATAGCAATATGATTCTTTGAATGAATTAAACATCGTTTAAACGAAAATGATGTTATAAAAAATTAACACTAGTTACCAGCTTTTAGTCAGTCACAAGCGCCAGCCACAAGTAATGCTCGTTTAAGAACGCTGGTGTGTGCAGCTAGTACTGAACACAATAGAAAGCTAGAACTGACGTCGAACGGACGTTGGTTTCACCACAGTTTGGTAAAGTAAACACTAGAATGGCAGAGCGTTAAATTCTTAATATTGGAAAATTCTCAGAAATATTCAAATCGTTAATATCTATTTTTAGTAATGGTATAATATCATTCGAGTAATTGCAAATTACATGTTTTACAAAGCATTCGTTAAAAATTAACGAACGGCGGCTCAAAACGGCAGCTCAAAATTTACAAATATAAACAGTTTTCGATTTTAGGGTGAAAACAATTTTTTTTTTAATAAGCAAATTAAGAATATATATTATTTTTTGTGTTTACTAATAAAATAATAATTTAAATTATGAAATATAAATTCGATTAAACATGAATTAATATGTGACAAAAAAGGATTCGGATGGTATAAGAAATATATTTAATGACTGTTAAGTAATTCGCAATAATTGAATGTTTTTACGGAATCTTAATAATAATTATGAAAAAAAAAAAAACATAAGATAAAAACATAAATGATCCTTTTATCGTATATAGTTGCAATATTGTCTAGTATAGTATAGCTATGTATAGTTAGTTAAACTATAGTTAATCCCCAATAGACAAGATGAGAAACACTACGAACATAGAATGAATGTTTGAATGAAAATGTCGTTCGTTCTATGTCGTTAATTATAGAAGTAATTACTAATTAGATTAAAATTCATATTGCATTAGAGATATACATATTATTATTATTATTATTATTGTATAGGGTGATTGTTTGTTGACATCCTGTCAAATTAATTGCATATCTCTAGAAACAGGCACACTATTAGACACAGGCGATGCGGTACAGTAAATTACTTTAAAATAGGATCACTTACATTTTAAGGTCTAATTTACAATTATGAAATATATTCAAAGTTTAAAACTAAAAGGATGAAAACATTATTAAGGCTTGAATTGCGTTGGAACTTGTTTGTTTAGATTAAAGTAGACTCAAAACACAGGTTTAAAGAGATACAAAAAACAAAAAAAAAATACGAACATATTAATGTTTAATTTTTACCACTTTTCTTTGACCACTCGATAAAAACTGCATTGATTTGCATCAAGCAGAACCCAATCTATTCTTTATGCACTCTCTGAGTTGGTTCGAAACACTTTCAATAAGACAGAACATTTTCATTACATATTCCTTCAAAACAGTCTGTAATTGAGATGCTATTGACTGTAGTAGATGTGATCCTAACTCTATTAGAGGCTTCTTTCTAATTGATCCTAAAGTTGATCTATGGCAT
Source organism: Chrysopa pallens (assembly GCA_020423425.1). Classification (NCBI taxonomy): domain Eukaryota; kingdom Metazoa; phylum Arthropoda; class Insecta; order Neuroptera; family Chrysopidae; genus Chrysopa; species Chrysopa pallens. The sequence continues at coordinate 3,283,251 of CM035594.1, read as the reverse complement.
TGAGGTCATGATTTATTGCAGACCTTTGCAATATTGAAATCTTTGCTCTCTCGTGGGCATTGTCCTGCATTAAAACAACCATCACAAACGATCGGATTCATGTCTACAATTAAAATTTCATAAAAACTGTTTCTTCTCGACACGTTTTATACTTGAAAATTTGTTCTTTCATTCTGAAAAAACACACTTCTATAATTATCCATGTCAAAATGTTTTCGTGTAAAACTTAGACGCAATGCAAAATGAGTTTCAGTCAATTTTAGTCGAACGACACATACATCTCATCCCCGTGGAGTAGAGTACAGAGGATCAATAGGACTAGGTACAACGCTTATTATTATTATACGTGTTTTATTATTATCCTCGTGGAGTCAAATGAGCATAGTTTTCCGCTAATAGTACCATAGAAACTGCTACCGCATATATATGTGTAGTAAGTTATTTGGTAATTCATTAGAAGTGTAAAAAAAAGGCGTATTTTTAACATTAAACTGCTCGTCATTATGGGATCACAATGTGAAATTCAATGATTTTATCCTGAGGCTGCATGATATAGCTTAATGCATGTCTAGTCTGATAACTTAAATATGAACTCATTTTTGATTCTAAAATGATTTTTTTTTATCGCCTTTGAACTATTTGACTTTAATGATAAAATAAATATTCCGCAAAGAGATCAGTAAGCTTTGATTTGAGTGAACACGAGAGCGAACACCAATTCGTTCATACTTATTGTTGGAATGTTATAAAGGCTAAACATTTTTGCATTATTATGAATGCGAGATATTTGTACGATATTTCCTCCGAAGACTAAATATTAATTGTTAACTGATTACGCAAAATTTATATGCAATTTAACACTTTAATATTTCAAAATATATTTATGTTTTTCATGCTTCTGTAATAAAGTTTGATTTATTTAAAAAAAATTGATTAATATGGATATTTTCTTAACTTCTACGTAAACTTGTCATTAGTACTATTTATTGTTTATGATGTCTTATTACTGTCTACTATTTGTCTATTCGTCGTATTAACTACTATTTGTCAAATTACCGCATGTAAAGGGAAGTCGTAAATACACATTGAATACACTAAAATGTTATGTTGATTAAACAATTTTTTTAAATTGATAATAATGATATTGCCAGGTTAATTAGTTGTTTCATAAATATTTGCACCAACGAAAGAAAGGAAGGTTATGTTTTTCACGCATATATAAATATATATATATATATATATATATATATATATATATATATATATATATATATATATATATATATATATATATATATATATATATATATATATATATATATATATATATGCTCGTTTGTATATTTTTTTTTACACTTCTTCCAAACGGCTGGATGGATTTAGAAAGTTTATATATCGTTATATTCGTCTTTAGAACTCAAGTGTCTTTAAATGTGTAAAAAAAGGTTATATTTTTAAGTTGAGTAGCAGACGGGATCCATTAATTTATTTTCGGTTCATAATATACATTTTTTTCTCAACTCTACACGGGTATTTTACTTAGCCTTTAAATTTACATTTAAATTTAATCAATCTGGTTTCGGTCGAGCTAGTGCATTAAGTGTCTTTTTTGCATTCGGTTTTTCTATTTTTAAATTATTTATTTTATTTATTTTTAAGTACTACAGGAGTTACAATTGGACCTTGTTTAAAATCATGTATTGTCAAATCTTGTTATACCGCGGTGTTTCTGTTCTGAGAGGGTCATGGTTTTGTTTTTATAGGTATATGACTAAGATGGATTTAGTCCATTACTAAATATTATTGAAATCAGAATTACTCAAGAATTCAATAAACATTTATTTTCAATTTCACGAAGATCAGACATTGTTTTGACTTTCTTTTGTTTGAATGGTGAATTAGTGGATAGTGTTCTTAGGTGTGTCTGATGAAAATCGGTCCAATATGGCCCCTAGAAAACGACGGATAACATATTTTTTGCACAACTCCCTCAATATGGGTATCAAATGAATTTGACTAGTAGAATACTGTACACAAATTTCAAATCCAAAATGGATGCAATCATAAATTTTACTTGTTACTTATTGACTCAAGTCTCCAAACAAGACAGAATATCAACTTAGTAAGTGCATAATATGTAAAATTTAATAAGAATTGAAGGATTATAAATTCCTTTAAATATTAAATGAAATGTTGTTTCGGCTGCTAATATTTGCACATTGGAAACTCTTTATATAAATATAAGAGAAGAAAATTAAATATAGTAAATGAAATTTGTGTAAGAAGTTAAAATAAAATCATACTGTATTATATTCAGTTTAGATTTGAATGAAATGGTTGGGTATGGATATGATGAAATATAAGTAAGTATAAACTTAACCAGTTAGCTACATATTTCAGAAACATTGGTGCATTTATTGCTTGGGTGGCTTGGTTTGCTTCTTTGCTTGTCGCAAACAATGAATGAATATTATAGTAACTATTATATATATAAAGAATATATAGATGTGCTTGTTCTTCATTTTATTATACAGATTGTCACATCATTACCTTGTCTGTCATTTATTTTATTTGAAAAACCACTAGCAAAACTTTTCGAATATACCAACCAACTATTCTGCTATGATATACATTCAAAGTAATGCCCATTAAGATTATCTTATTGATATTTAAACTCAAGCATATGCCCATACAACACGAAACCATCCAAATAAATGTCTAGCTCTTATTTTATATTTGAGACTTACCTGAAACTTTAATGTAAAATAGTAACACAGACAAAGAGATAACAGGTAAGACGTAGAGAATAAGGTGCAAAATAACATATTGGCTTTATTAAAATATTGTAAGACCAATAAATATATAAACGGCATTGCTGTGGTATATCAAAACCATACAAGAAATATGAATGATTAAATTATCTAAAGGTCAAATACTTGTCTACATCTGTTATAAATATAAAATTTTGGATATGGATACGCATGTGGATATTGGATTAATATTATTATACTTTTTGGATGCATATAATTCGGAGTATCCGTTAGATAATTTCGGTTACAGATATTATATTTTATAGGCAATGTTAAGGGAATTTTTTTTTCTGGGAGAAAATAAAATACAAATAGGTTATGATTTGGCTCTATTTCTATTTTCTGGGTTATCATTTTCTAAATAATGGGGTTTTACCTCCATTTTTGACTACTCGTGTATAACATAGGCAACTCACATCATTATTTGTAATCTTTATTTATTTTAAAGTCCGATGTTATTATACATTCACTTAAATTTTTGATTAATTAACTAACCCATTATTTATAATTCATCGGAATATTGTTGTCTGAATTCGAACCCGCAACCTTCTAGTTTAAGTAGTCAAAAGGTTTAAGATGATTGCGCTTTTATTTGCTTAACTGTTATTTCGGATTCCGATACTGTTACGGATATATCTTTATTTTGGATGTCCGATAGTATAGGTTTCGGATACGAAGCTCCTTAAAATTTCTTATCCACAGGAAATGCAGAAAAATTACGGGATACTTGGTCTCGACACTAATCATAATAATGTAGGCTCTTCTAAACCTACGTCTAATGCATATTTACAAAGCAGCGGAGACCAAAGCTGGAGCCAGTTACCTAAAGCCGGTAGATAGTGGGTAATTAAGTATGTAAGTTTATCTTTGTTCAAAGATTAGCATTTTGATAAAATTGGTGTTAAACACCAAAGTCTTTTGTATGATGACAAATCGCTTTTCCAAGTCTTGAGTAAGAAATTTGATTGCCTTGAAAAAAAAAGTCTTTTGGTGCAGCTATTCCTAACATAATTAAGTTAACATATACATCACAAGGAAGTTCTGTGTTAATTATTGGCATCGCAAATATTTGTACACACATTACAATAGATGGCATTTGAACTTCCTTCATTACTACGTTATAATTCATTCCATCTGAAATTCATCGGAGAGAGAGATATGGCAGTACATTACTATTAAATTAGTCATACGTTTTCATTAATATTTAGTTGTGTTATACAAACTGAACCTAACAATGAATATATTACAGAGCCAGCTGACAATGTGAGAGGTTGAACGCATCTACCTACCTATGTTATGTTTTATACAATACGGTTGTTTATTATTAGTTGTCTGATAACACATTATTTGTCCTAGAATTGATTATTATAATTACCATCTATACCGTTTATGATATCTGTAGAAGTTAAGGAATTTGAATTGAGGGAATGAGTTGCAAAACTGTTTTATCAATTTAAGCAAATTGTTAGTTTCTTATTTATTGATATCTAAATTATATTTTATTTGTAGGGATAAAAGCAAGCAGGTTTTTTCCCTTATTGTTTCCTGCAAAATAGTTCTACTTTCGTACAATTTAGCTATAATTAAAACTTAAAAAATAAAAACATTATCGGAAACATTTTTAATATTAGTTGTTAAATCAACTAATGTTTAAATCAACTACAATTTTTGGATTATGGCAAGAATGCCAATAACGACAAGATGTTAAAGATAATGTTGTAATATGTCTACTTTTTATCATTGTGCGTATGTAAATAGTAATCTGCTGGATAAAAAGTTTGTTATGGTTTGAACTGAAATGTGAGGATCTCAAGATTCGAATCACCGTCCATCCAGTATTACTCGACATACATAATATGTCAGAGTATATTAATTTTAGTCTAAAGTTTGTAACGTTACCTAATATTAACCGCACAATTAAAATTAAAGATGTTTATAGAAACAACTGATTAGTCCATTTCCGACTGTCCGTCCACCGGACCGTGAGTCATCACAATAACTCAAAAACAAAAAGAGACGCTGAAATTTTGGTGAGTTTAAGTTCGTGAATAAACAAAATTGGTTCATTGGGTCCAATGGATCATTGACCCAACTTTTAAACTATAAAAGATAGACGAAAAGTTTAATTACAATAATGTTTATTTTTTTTTACACAAATAATTTCTTTTTTTGAAATATTTTTTCGTAAAATGTTTGAGTTGTCCACAATTTTAGCTCAAATTTGACTAATAAATACATATAGGTAAGAACAATACATATTATTATTATACATGTATACTCATATATAACTGTATAGACTAGATTTTTATAGTATTTTATGAATGCTAATTAAATATGGCCCAATCAATGAAATTCAATCATATGTCGAGTATCTAAACTATTAACTGTGTTAGTATATAAGTATTGATTGAAGAAGTGCCATCATTATAGAAACAATAACGAGGGTAGATCGCTCGCCCAGGTCCTTATTATGTCGATATATTTTATAATACAATACATAAGAAAACATACTTGGCAATATGAATAAAGAAAGTTTGTAACGAAACTGAAAATGTATCAGCGTTAGGTATAAATGAAATAAGAATCTGCCATTATTTGAAATTCTGACAATATGAAGAAGCACAGTTTTGAATTCAAACTGTTTGCTTGTTTTTGTAGAACAACGTATTTATCCCATTTGTCTTATAAAAATAATTTACTTGTACAATGAAAAAATATAAAGTAAAAATTACGAAAATCAAAATATAATATAAAAATACTTAGATATTTTACATAAAGATAGTTTGTAATCGCCTTTGTACATTCAAATTTATTATGTGGTTGGTTAATTTGTATAATAAATGATATAATATGAATGACATAGATTATCATTATATCATATAATATAAAACAAAATATTTGGACCATATAATAATCAAGATCTTTAAACATACGAGTACACTGTGTCCACAACTACAGGAATTTAAAACAGGGAAAATGTTTTATCAATATAACTATGGTATGGTCATTCTATATTTATATACTTGTTGTTGTTGGAGTGCTTCAGGACTTTTGTCTCAGCATGTAGACTTTAATACAACTTCAAACAGAAAAATATGTTTCCTTTTTTAAGCTGTCAATTATGGTTAATTTATTTTAGAATACATTACGAATAGATTGAAATTCAATTTATTTTCATATATAAATAAAATATTAGATTATTTTTTATGAAATCTAATCAACACCGTAAAATAGTAATGTAATTTTAATATTTTATAAAATCTTCAAAGATGATATATTGCGCTGTTTTTAATACATTGTGTTTGTTATAACATCCGCTCTTTATTTATAAACTGCCAAATTAAAACCGTTTAAAAATTTTGGTTAATATTTTTATAATTATTACATAAATTCTTAAATAAGTCTAAAAATTATTAAATAAGTCTTAAATAAGTCTAAATCATACATTCCAAATGATTTAAGGCAGAATTGTGTTTGATTTACGTTCGTTTTTATTCATTTCTAGAAAATTACTGACAGACTCTTCGTTGATTACCAATATTAGTTTTTAGTCTCTAAATGGTTTTGCTATAACATACTAAATAATATTAGTTAAATTGAAAATTTCAAACAAGTTATATAAACAAAGAAGTGTCAAAATCAGTTGATTTTGACGTTTGATTTCTTTCAGGTTATGTTTCTGTACAGTAACTCATTTTGCAATAATTTATAATTACTATAACAGCTCATTTCTTTACTATCATACTGTCTAATGATGTCTTGACCATAGAAAAATCTGGCATCTATGTTTTGGTCAAATTACACGCGTAAACTTATAAGCATTTTATGACTTTAGGATCGAATTTACATACTTTTAAAAGGTGGATAACCTATTGATTTTCTGGGGAATTTTTTAAATTAAAAGTTAGGTTCAGATTAATATTCAAATGCCAGTGCTACTTATTATATAAGGTGAGTAACAATATTAACACATGTATTTTATAAATACAAAATTCATTTTAGGCAGAGTTTGAGATGCTGCTTTACAAAATTCTATATAAACCATATTTGAAATTTAATGGAAATTATATTGCATAAGTTTAAATGAATTATATTAATAAGTGTTTATGTTTTGATCACAGATGGCAATTTGAATAGAGAAAATCAAATAAACTGGGAGCACATGTCACTAAACGGGCGCTTACATCACAAAATATGGACTTCATAGTTGTTTATTTTTATTTATACGACCGTGGTCTGAAAAATTTCCAAATTCAACATGAAGATAGCAGCACTCGTCAATAAAAGCTAGTAAATGTAGTTGTGCATCTTTTGACAGTTACACACCAAGATTTCAGTCATTTTGGACACGTTTGTTATTTTATAGTCTTTTGAGTTTGTCAATGTGAGTGATTTTGTGAAAATGGGTATAATTGAGTATTGAGACAACTCAAAAAAGAATTTAATGACAACTCGATTCAATTTTTCCATTTTCTCAAAAACTCTCATGTCGACTTACTCAATCGACTGTCAAATAATGACTAAGCGCCCATAATGTGGATGCTTAGTTGTTATAGTTGTGGTATAAATCAACCCACCATAGTTTAAAACTTTAAAATGGTGAACTTTCAAGATCGTTTAGTTGTTAAACAAGTTTATTATCAAAATAGTATACTGGAAAGAGTTTTTCAATAAATTGACTCAAAGATGCTACAATAAATTTTATAGATTATGTAACATTATAAATGCACTTAAGTGTAATTGATTAAAGTAATTTACTAGAAAAAGTTGAATAGCATAAAACAAGGTAACCTTGAAAATAAAGTGTATATTTGATTGTGCTTAATACTAACATACATTACTAATCAAAAGTTTAAGTATATCGATTTGAAAAGCTGCCTTTATACAATACTTAAGTCCATTTAAATTAATAAAAAATACGTTCAGGTATATTTAAAATTTTGATTAGCAGTGTACATAAACTAATTACTAAATGGATGAAAAAAATGGCATGAAAATACTACAAAATCTACATAAAAACAAAAATAAAAATGAAAGCATGTTGTTGTTTAAGGGGTGACTATAGTACTTACGTCCAGTGAGTGGGTGCATCAGAGTAGGGTGCGTAGTGGCTGTATTAGCGGTCTGCTGTTTGGGCTTGCTAACCTTCGTGTTACTCTTTGCAAACTCCAATCGAATTGTTTGAGGCATGTCAGGATCAAATCTTACGCCCTGCTGCAAAAAATTGCCCACAAAAACAAGTGAAAGTGATGTTCCTATTTGGTTTCATTCTTTGTTTTTATAAAAAAAAATCAATTTTATTTCAAAAATGGTGTTTTATTATTTTGCCAATTTCTTTTTTACCTGGTTAGTTTAAAAATCAGTCATGAAAGACTTTGCCAAAAATTAAAAAACGCGAGTATAATTGGCTATGCTAAAATTACTATCCTCTGCCATACTGAATTTTAAACGAAACTTTTACGTGTAATTTTTATATTTTTCGAAAAAAAATGACTCGGAAAGTTGCAGGAAACGAATTAAGGAAATTTTATTCTACTATTGTCAGAAACACTGTGTTGTCAGAAACCAATTGATCAAACTAAAGGAGCAGTTTCTACATGTCAAATACAACAAAAAATATCAATTCAGTATAAATAAATCAATATAAAAATTTTTTTCGGTACTCAATCATTTTAAACAAATTTTGAATAGTCAATTTTTATTACGTTTTTTATACATAAGGTGGCTTCCGCTTAGAGTTATAACAAATCTAATTGAATCGTTAAAAAATTTATTAAATTCCCAACTGTAAACGACTATTAAATACTATTTTGTTTGAGCTTTATTGGCTTTTAATAATTAAAAGTTCGACCAAACAATATTTAAATGATTGTTTCAGATAGGAAATTTCGTCAGTTTTTCATAAATTTAATCAGATATAATTAAACTTGTAGCAGCTCAAATCAAACTTAGCTATAGGATCCTTTAATATAACAAATGTGATACATAAAAAAAACGATAATTCGGAATTCTCTCCAAAGCGGTTGACTTTAGTTCTACAGGAAGTTTTGTACTTGATATGTAGAAACAGCTCTAATAGTCTGATCACTAACTTTCTAAGTTAATTTTTATTTATAATCTTCTTGTTCACGATTGTAGATTGAAATTTGGTTGTATTTTAATTTGTTCGAATCCGATTTGCTTAGTTAACAATTGATTTTCGCTGCTTTATCACCCGAGTTCTAGATTTCTGACAAAAATAGCCTTCCCATATTTATCGAAAAAAATCTAGTTTTCGTATCCATCCCATTATAATTTTGTCGAACCTTACCAAACACGAAAACCCTACAGTACTCAAGTACAAGTTAATTAATAAATCGAATTATGGCTACTAATTGTATTAAAACTGTTTCATGAAAATTCAGTATGACTGATTAGCATAAAAAATTTATTTCTACACAAAAACGTCATGTAAAGTCTTTCATTTTCAAAAAGAAACCATATTTTCTATAAAAAATTTAAGCTTGTAATGTACATTATAGTGAAGGATCTGGTTGATCACTCTGAATGGGTTACTAAGTCAAGTTTTTCTTTTAAATATCCTAAGAAAAAAATGTACGAAAATATTTATTTCTACCAGAAAATATAAAGAAAAATCCAATCAACTGATGGGAATTTATTGAACCCTGTTTCTTTATTTTTATTCTTAGACATATGCCAAAATCTCGAGAAATAAGTTAAATAAGGAAAACTGTTTCTAACAAATCATTTGAATGGCCTTACTGATCCCAATTGCAAATTAACTTTTGAGAACTTAATTTTTTTAAATTGATTTCGTTCGGGATTTTCAAATGATTACACTTTAAAAAAATTTTCTAGAATAAACTTATTTGTCTACTTTTTTTTTTGCATATGTGAAATAAAAAGCAGCCTGTGTTATTTATCCTAAAATTATACGATTTATAAGGGTTTTCTAAACATATTAAATTCTTAAAATATGTTCCCGATTTTCGACAACAAAATTCCATTTGATTATAAGAAAAATTCAATCGATCTTAATTTAAGTTTTGAAACTGTTATTGTTGAAAGTTCCATGTTTGCATTTGGTCGGTCTATAATTTTTTGAGGCTTATTAATTCAGTTAATAAATTCAGTTTTAAAATAGATAACAGAACGGCCATTATAAAAATTTTGTTTAAAATAAAATCGGTATTTAAATGTTGTGCATTTTCCCTTCAAGCAACGTTACAATAAATACAGTTTTAAACATAAACATAGGTTTTCGTACATTTTAGTAACTCCTATAAGAAAAACTGAACTTGAAATAATAATTCAATGAGTACGATCGACTAGTCCTCACACTATTAGAAAGAGAAAATAATGCTGCGTGTTAGCAAAATGTACGCACACTGTGCTATTATAAAATGTGTATATTTATGAATATTATTCAAAAGAATATTTGCTTAGTTTCTTTTTTTTTTTAATATTTGATTGATAGTAAAATGTGGCAAATTGGCAGCTATTAATTATATAATATGTATAAAATTATATTACGTGCAAATAATTATATAAGTATAGGCTACATTGAATTTTTAAAAAAACAAGCCTATATTAATAATGTTAAATAAATAGTATCAAGTATGTGTGAATAGTTGTGTTATCAATTTGAACAGTTTGAGTTTAAAGAAATATATATAACACTCAGAGATATGACTCCTCTCTCCAGTTCGGTAATGTAGATGACTAATTTGTCTCTGAATTCTTGAATATATGTGTATATATTTGTTCACTATCTCATGTATTTAAAGGAGGATTGTTACCTCTAAATACACTTTTGAATTTCATATCTTTAAATTTTCCAGCACAAATAACTCAAAAAACAACTATCCAAATGTTATGAAGTTTGGTCTGCACAATATGAACATGAAAACGGAGGGCTTGTTGAAAATATTCCCCGAAAAAATTTCTAAGGTTAAAATTAGAATTTGATTTTTATCTTGCAAAGTTTTTTTATCGAGCAAAACTTTACGACCAGCCCTCCGTTTTCATTTCAATATTGAACATACCAAATTTAATAGCATTTCGATAGTTATTTGTGCGAAAAAATTTAAAGATTTTACATTAAAGAATGTGCTTGTTACAGAAGTACCAACACAGCATCTTAGTGAATTATTTAAAATCAATAAATTTAATAAAGTTCTTGGATCGAGGCAAAGAGAATCTGTTTAAATTTCATCAAAATTTATCTAGTAGTTTTTGAATTAAAGTTTCAGTGGCTCTGAAAACATAGTTTCTAAAAAACGCCTTCAATGTTTTAGTCAAGGTGCTAGACTGGGTGCCGATAAGCATATCAAATAGTTTATAAATATACCTTCAACGAAAAATTTGCATATAGTTAAGCTATGATAAGTGTAACAACTGAATCCTCTACAAAGATTCTGAAAAATAGGCAGTTTGTTTATTCGAAATCCGTAAAATATCTTTGCCTCAACTAGCTTCAAATTTACAGACATTCAGTTTTTTGTTATTGCAGTAGAAATACTAATCGATAAAAATGTAAAGAACATCTTGTACACCACTTCATTAAACTGGATGCCCATTGTCCGACAACCTTGTGAAAAATATCAATTTTCAAGTTTTTCAGCAAAACACATTCCGTTTTGTCACATTAAGGATAAAATGGTTTTTACATTTGTTATTTAATATACTTCCTAAAACAATAAAATAATTGTGCGTGAGTATTGCGGAAGTACTCAAAATTTTACGAACTCCGAAAATGTTAACAGCCCAGTTTATGGAATTTTTGTAAGAGAAAAAGTTACACTTATCATAATGAAGACACAATTTTTAGAAGTTTATGTATAAATGAATTACAGAAAACCTTTCAATTAATGTCAGATATCTCAAAAATCATTTGTCGAATTGACATTAAAATTTTCAGAATATATTTTCAAGATACCATTCCTCAAAAATATCAATGTCTGGAAAATTCTAATCACGTGACTGTTAGTTCTGCATTTTATATGTTTTCGGAATATATAGAGCTGTTATATTAAGTCTTATGCAGGTAAAATTATCAGAGCTATGAAATAGGATCAGTTTGTTAGAAATTCTTTTATATAAACAACGTTAAAATTTTAACACATAAAAATATTAAAATAGCTATGTTTCGAAGTTAAATTCTTCGTTTGAGTGAACAAAATTTCTGGAGTTGATTCATTCGATTTCCATGAGTCTAAAACATGCTATGCAACATAAAACGCTTTGAAACATAAAAGTATCGTAAAGTGAAATCTAAAAAAATAAACCACTAGGTTCATTTGGTGACGAAAGATTACATCAAGATGAAAAGGTGTTATCGTAAAGTAGATATGAAAATCGATTTCATTTTTATAATCAAATTGATATAAATAATATGGAATATTTCATTACCCAAACTGTTGAAATTGGTGGAAAATTATGTACATCAAAAAATAAAAAAATAAAAAAGAAGAAAAGAAACAGAAAGCGTATGTAAAATACAGAGTGGTGAGAAATAGGTGGTTACATTTGATTTTTTTAAAGAGTTTAATTATAGACATCTCAAATTATAGCTCTATTTGTGAAATCATGTCTAAGAAAAATCGAAATTGATTCGTTTGTACTATTTCACGTATTTGAAATTTTGATAGTTTGCAATCGTCAACAAAAAGGAATCAATGGAATTAGAATAGCTCTAGAATTTTTCATAACAATATACTATGAGCTATGCGGAAATTTAAATGATTGTATTATGGATAAACATTTTTCAACTATGAAGTTATTTGAAAAAAGATAGTGCTGCAAGAGGTTTAAAATTGAAAAGCAGCCAATACATGTCATTTATAAGCATGTTTAAGCCGGCTTCTACTTTCAAAATTTTTTGAATATGAGTTGTTGGTAACTATTTCTCGAACTTAAGTCATTTTATAGCACGGAACTTGTCTCGAACAAATCAGGGTTCAAAAATGTTAAATTTTGTTCAATATATATAAAATAATTGTTAAAATGAAATCATATTATACATTTTATTGAAATGGGAGAGAACGATGGCACGTAAAAATTTTTAACTAAAACTTGATTCAGCAACATCTGGATTGTTAATATATAGCTAGTTTTAACCCTAGTATTTACAAATGGCAGTTCTTGATTTTTGTTTACTCAAATATCTATCCATAGCCCGTACTCAATATACCTATTGATTTCAAATTTTTGAACAAATTTTATGCCTGTTTACATTTTTCTTAAATAATACTAAACTGATTAAACTATGAGAAATATTTTTTGCTACTTTCAAAAAAGAAATAGATCACTTTTGAGAATTTTCCTAGACGGACTCTCAAACAAAATTTAAGCTTTATTGTAAAAAATATTTACCGAATTATGAATTAATTCTAATAAAAACGACATATAAAGATTGTATTAAAATAAAAACATTCGGTCAAACCTTATTTGAAACCACTCTGTATCATTTTTGTAAAAAGGTTTTGAATAAAGAAATTGCTTTTCGTTATATAAGAGAAAAAAAAAATAAGAACAAGGTTTTCTTCACATGATAAAATAAATAAAGATTTGTTCAAACAATATTTGTTTTTTAAAGTTTCAATGCATTCAGGATGAATTTGTTCCCGTTTAGTTTAATATATTTATTATATATTTGATATATATAGACGAGTTATGATTTAATATCAAAACATAAATTTATTGGATGTAGTCTGGATGTTGGTGGTGTCATATGGATACATCAGAAATGCACGATTAGAAATTCTTCTTGTGTGCCTTTTACATAAAGCCTTGTTCAATTTGACCAAGTAAACTAGTCAAGTACCAAATAGATTAGTAATTAAACGGGCGTGAACAGCAAAATTTTAGTTAAATATAATACTATAAATCATTTACATATAGAACCACCACTATTTTTCAGTCATAAAAACAAGCAAATTATGAAATATTCTTAAAGTTTAACCGTTTTTCCAATATACACTGGCAGCGTATATTGGAAACTTTTAACTGTATACCTGTACAGTTACATTTAATATTACATTTCATTTACAGATCACATTTATAACTTTATAAATAATAATTAATAATTATTACTAAATTGGTCCCAGGGATTCAGGACAATAAATTACAAACTAAGTGTTGATTTGAGTTGAACTTTTCGTCCTTTTGTTAAGACTTCCTCAGCAACTTAATCGGAAGTCCTAACAAAAGGACAAAACGTTCAACCAAAATCAACACTTAGTCTGTATTTTATTGTCCTGAATCCCTGTGACCAATTTAGTTATTTATTAATTTTCTGGACGTGAACAAGATTTTAATATTAATAATTATATAGTCAAGTGAAAATTTATTATGTTTTGATATACACTGATTTTTAATAGCAAACTATAAACAGTCGCACTGATACAATTTAATATGATATAAGTGTTTCTATTATATGATTGTGACTGTACAGGTATACTATTAAAATTCATAGTTATAATAACAACAACTGCAGAACGTCAAATATATTTCTTTATTTGTTAAGTTTTATATGTCACAATTCTTTGTGAAGGTGCTATTTGCATACAAAACATATCACTTTACAAAATTACTTGACTAAACAACTTTATTAAACACTTGACTAAAGTATTGCTGATCACATATGTCAATTAACTAGGTACATGATACTAAGCGAAATTAATATATCAATATGAACAAAGTTTTAGTAGTTTACTAACTTATTATTCTACGGATATTTTCTGTTTAATTTTCTGAAAAATTTTTCTGATTATTTTGTCTAAAGTATCATAAATTAACGACATCGATCTAGAATCTCATGCTATTGCATGAAGAAAATTTTCGGATGCGTGTTATATTAAGCATTATTAAGCCAAACGAAAATTTCTAGTGATTTATTTTGTAAATGATATATTATATACTCTTCAACGCATCATTTACGAAAAGTTTCAAAGAATAATAAGTTGGTAGACAATTTACACACCAATTTTCTAACGGTGAATTTTTTGAATGATGGCATATGTTACCTGGCACTCAGACTAATAAATTTATTAGATATTTTTATAAATATAATATTTTATTATATAGAGACCCACCTGTAAATCTTGTTTAGCAGCCTCCGCACCAGCTCGAGTGTGAAATGTTACAAAACCAACAGGCTGTAACAGAATTGATTTGCGTTAATAAATACGTTATTTTAGTTGTAGGGAATTTTTTAACGTAAAAAATTACATAAATATCAGCAAGGTGTGTTTGGGAAGGCATGGTATATTCAAAGTATCATTATTTGTATTGAATGTAAAAAAAAAATTTAGAATGAAATTTACAAATAACGCCGAGAGGTCGCAAACGTATAGAAGTTTTGTATTGGAATATTCTATTTCACACATGTTTGAAATTGAATACTTATGGCTGTTCGCAACAAAACATACCTTAAAAAAATGTAAGCGAAAATATATCCACGTAAAACTAGGAATCGAAAAAGAAATTTATAATTTGTATATAACCACACAAAAATCCATCAAAATTTATAGGATTCTAATAAAATTGATACCAACTTGAATGAGTGTAAAAACTGCAACATGACACATCTATCGGGAATTGAAGCCGGGACCTAGCAATTGCATATCGAAAGTGCTATAAACTACAGCACAGATGCTGAATACTGAATAAAACAACATTTTTATGTATTACATTTATAACAAACATGGTCCTGGTTGAATGTTACCTGCTTTAATGTTTTGAAAATGTAGAAGAAACAGTAATTCGAAGTTTTATAACTGCTAAGATAAACTTGCAATTAGTCCCAAAATGACTAGTAACCATTAATTTTGTGCGATATTCACTCAACCCAATTAAAATAACAAATATGAAATCTTAAATTATACTTACTGATGCTGTCTTTCCATTTTTGCTTGTGACTTTTAATAATGAACCTTCATATCCCTGAAAAAATAAAAATTACATTATTAGTAAAAAATGAACATACGTTATCAAATGTTTCTGAATTTCATGTTTTGTGTGATTTTAATATTTTCCTAATATTAACGCAAGAAGTAATTTCTTTCGTTTTCACAAAATACGTTTTCATTTCAACTGAATTTTTTTTTTTTTTTTTGGTAATAGATAAAATAAAATATAGACTGTATATGTGGAATAGAATACAGGTAATTTGTTTCCACTAGATCAGTTGACACTATATCAATCAAATGTCGAGTATCAAAACAAATAGCAACGTCTGCAGTTATTTTACTTGTTTTGGTTTTATGAAACGAAAAGTTGAATGGACTACGAAACAATATCAACTAAAGGCTGATATTTCGAACAGAATAGTGAGCCTTTGAATATATGTTATCATTTAGGAACTTATTATTCGAGAATCAAAGCCATTTGTTTTTAGATCATATTATATGCAATTTCTTCAATTTGAATTGCTTCAGTTAACTATCTATATGTCTATGTAATTCAATTACTTTTTCTTTAATTTCATAATGTTTGATTGAATTGCAAATATGGAGGCGTGCAAAGACCTGATGAAAATATAATAATTAGGTATTATCTATCTGATTCTATGCAGGAATTTGAAAACCCCATTCAAAATAGTAATTTGAATAAAAAGAAACGTCAAGGTTACGGGAAATTTTAAGTTTAGTTAGTTGATAAGAGTTTTTTGTCTTTACTTTCAAGTATAAGTTTAAAAATCTCGAGAAAACACGCTTTCTTCATGTGGACTAAAAACAATCAGATAATTTTGGTTGTTATGTAAAATAAATGTTCAGAAGTGTAAGGTGCTCGATATCTATAAAGTTGGTTAATTATAACAATGCATGTAGAGAGAGAGCAGCCTACGCTTTTTTATCGACTGTCAAAGAAAGTATATGGTTTTCGGTCGTATATGTATAAATTTTAAATTTTCTTGTTTGTAGTCAGTTTTTTTATTTTTTACATTATTAATTTTATTAATATTACAAAGTTTACATTAAAATCAAAATTATTTAATTTTTTCTGGTCAATAAAAAAAAATCGTGATATTTTAGGTTTTTGATACTATATTTTACTAAATTAAGACATTGTTTCGGAGTATAAATATTTCTTTCCTAATAAAAATATAAATATTTCCGCTTATTGCAATTTTTATCATGATTGTGACAATATTAACACATAATCTGTTTGCTTTGATACTTGCGACATGTGTCTGAACAATTGTACTTGTAACTTTTAGACAAATAACTTTGAACGAACATATGAATGAGTATTGGAAAATATTTTTTTTCCTACCCATTGAAATAAGCATTACATTTTACTAATTATCTATTGTATACAAAATTCGAATGCCATCTGCATAATAAATTTACTGTATAAGTAAGTAGGTAGATAGAGTCGTAGTATGCGTATAATAATGAAGACACAACCATGAATAAATAATAAAATAAAACGTAACATTAAATAATAAACACAACAAAAACAAGACTAATAATAAATATATTATTATTTTTGAATGGGTTGGCAAATGGTTCTTTTTCACATGCCAAAATGCCATTATGTTTTCAAATATGTATCAATCAATTAGATGACAAAAAACATTAACGGAAATGGATAAAACAAGAAAATATGTGTGTACAAGGTGACTGTAAACAATCATTTTGTTTTTATAAGACATAAATCAAATTTTAAAATTCGAGTTAATGTCGTTTCAGTTTCACGAGCTTCCAGGTAATTATCTTCTCAATAGAAAACGCAACAAATCAGATGAACAGCTTACGAGCTTGTGCTATTTAAGTGGAAAAGTAGAGGTAAATTTTCAGCATTGTATCCACAAAACGCTGATCGAAAGGTTAAATGTTTATAAAATGTTATCATCCCAAACTCCTCCACTTTTACTTACTAAAAATATCCCTCTAGTAGTTTTGAAGTTTTGCGCGATAACCGGAATGGCGTTAACAGACGCAAGACCGCCAGACCGACAAGAAATGGAAGTTGTCCAAGAGGTTTCAAAACAATTTTTGAAATTGAAGTAAAGACGTATTTTCTTTATTATACATGGAGATTTTAGTTTATTTGACTGTTACAAAAAACAGCCGAAGACAAATCCAAAATACTAAAACTGGGAATCGAATTTTCTATTTTATATAAGTTTCATAAAACTCAGTAAATTGTGTAATAAGCATTAATTTGTTCAATCATCATTAAACCATTACAAAATGGTTCAAAGTTATGAAATTCAAGAGTATAAAATGTATATTCGCCGTTACCTCTTTGAATATGATTATATTTTTTCTAAAGACAACAATAATTAGTAGCACGATCTAATAATTATCAATAAGCGCTTCACGATATCACTTTTATTAAGACACCCAATACAAAATGTTTTATACATTTTTTCTAGAATATTTTTTTATATTTTAAATAATTTAAAAAATTGCGTAATAAGCATAAATTTGTATAATCACCATTCAACAATTACAAAATGGATCAAAGTTATAAAATTCAAGAGTATAAAATTTATATTCGTCGTTACCTCAACAGGTTACAATTAACTTTTACAATATGATTATATTTTTTCTAAAGACCACAATAATTAGTAGCACGATCTAATAATTATCAATAAGCGCTTCACGATATCACTTTTATTAAGACACCCAATACAAAATGTTTTATACATTTTTTTTTCCAGAATATTTTAAATAATTTAAAAACCATTCTGTTGTTTTCACTTAAACAAATTTAAAAATACATTTTAACGTAGCATTTAAAATAAAGTAACATTAAAAATAAATAAATAAATTATGTATAGACTTATTATATACGTAGATAGATACATAATAGCAAAAGAAAGATCTGTCTTCGCGACCAGCGCCTACAACTTATATTTTTAAGTATGCCAAGACTGCCAATGTCGGCATAATTAACTTTCAAATATCAGTGCCCACACTGGTCTTTTTTAAATTTTCAACTATCGATAGTTTGTATTTATATTATCAATGATTTGTCTTTATTGTACCGTGTAAAGTTAATGAAAGGGTCCACTTAATCGATTTATGCATAGCCAGAGGTAAACAACATTCGTTTCCTGATAATAAAATTGTGTTCAATTGTTTGCATGTAAATTGTATAGCAATTGCAATACAAAAATTTCTGAATAATTACAAAATAACATTTTTAATTGTACTTACTGGATGAAAAATTATAAGAATAATCGAAGACATTTTGTAATTAATAAATTGTAAGAAATTGCGTATGATAAATCATATACCATTCACTGATTGGTAACGAAGTATTCGTTTAACATCGTGTAACGAAAGAAAACAATTGATGCACGGTACCCGTAACAAAAGTTTTCTAATCTTTGTTTATTACAAGTTGACAAATGTATATAAAAAACTCTGCGAATATATAATCAAAGAAAATAGAAAATTGAGATAAAAAAAATCCATCGCATTAAATATTGTAAATTAATATTTAATACAGGATACATAATATTGGCAAAAGAAAGGTACAGAAATGTAATTATGAGAAAAACAATGTTAGCATTTTTGTAAATAAAATTGCAAAATATAATTATTTAATAATTTATGTAATTATATTTTAGGACTTTTCAAAAAAATTAACTCCAATAGTTATAATTGTTAATTATATAAGAATGGGTATTATATAAGAAATTCGTTATTTTATTCTTCAATCATTGAAATTTTAATAGATGACCTGGCATACGTTTTAGATAAAAATTATGTAAGACAGCGTCATCTGAATCAATAATTTTATCATTCTTATACATTTATTTTATAAAAAATTTGTAAAAAGTGATAAAAATGAAAGCAATAAGAGTAATATCGGTTTACTTAAAAATTTCATAAAGTTTAATGTTTTAAATTTTTTAACGTCTGTTATATTATCGTAATTGATTCAATATAAAATAAATAAAAAAATAAAATAAAACATTTATCTGAATTTGTTTTTCAATAATTTATTTTTCTTATAAATCTCTAGTTTTTCTACTATGTAATTGAAAATCATTTAAATTTCGTGAGTACTTCTCTTATGAGTGATCATCTATTAAATTAAAAATAGAATCAAATAAATATATGTAAGAAATCCCTCAACTCTCATATATACATAAAAATGCAGTCATACCAACAAATTATAGAACGACTACCGGCAACTAATGTTTATATTTATATAGCCCAGGACAGTAATATTACTTGAAAATATTCGTTACGGCGACGGTCAAGGAGACACTTTCAATAGCATAATACGATTATTCTTCACATTTGAAATCATTTTGGTATTTTAAATAATAAATAAATTATTGCTATTTATCTAAATTATTTTTTAAAAGAATTAAATAAAATACTTGTATCATCACAAATTTTATTGAGTACCGATTCGTGCATGTCACTTGTTCATGCCTATACTAATTGATTACTTGTATATTTTGTAATAAATTCCTCATAATATTTAGACAAAAATTTGGTGATTTTATTTGTTACTATTGAATCAATATATGAATAAGATAATGCGAGATATCACGATTATAATAAATTATTATTTTAAACATGATATGCTAATATCGTTTAGTAACGACATAATAATAATGGAATCATTAGAAGCATCAGTTTGTCTATTCTTTACCTATGATAGATATAATAAAAATCAGCCATATATAATAACTATAATTATTTGACTAATTGACCGATCAACTTTTGGCCAAAAGCGTTGAGGCAAAAAACAATATTTAAAATATTTTAAATATTGTTTGTTTATTCTTTACCTATGATAGATATAATAAAAATCAGCCATATATAATAACTATAATTATTTGACTAATTGACCGATCAACTTTTGGCCAAAAGCGTTGAGCCAAAAAACAATATTTAAAATATTGGAAGACGATTTCTTATTTGGTGTAAGTGAGCATGGATTGAGATAAGAATAAGACAAGAACGGTTTTATTAAAAGTATGAAAAATGGGTTGAAAATTTGTATGAATCTTTTAACCCCTCGAATGTATGGAACTTTGTGCAAAGACAGTATAAGTAATGAAGAATATGTTAATGAAACTTCATCTCCCTAGGGGGAGGGTTGTATGGAAGAATTGATTGATTGTTCCAATATTGTTTTATTTTAATTTTTTTGACTAAAATATTATATATATTTTTTCATTTTAATATATTGACCTTCACAAGTTTATGCTGTTAAGTAACTGAGAATTTATTGTTTACCTGTTTATGTTTGATTGTTTCATCTTGTCGCAAAATTTTTAGTATATTAACAGATATAAGACCAGTATAATTTTATTGTTTGATAATAGCCGTAATGATCGCAGTTTTCGCAAGATAATTTAGTTTTATTATTTTCTTTGTATCTCTTATTTTAAATCCTTTGCGGACGCGTTAAAAAAAATGTTAATTAACAAGTTTTACTATGTGTACTATCTCTCGTAGTTCAAAATTCTTACTCGAAAGTAAGGCAATAGGATAATGATTTATAATGAAAATTTGAAAAGCGGGTTCTTATACAGCGAAAACATATCTAATTTTCACAGTGATGCTGAAATTCATTTCTACAAAAGCGGACGCAGAGAGCTGGGCTAGTATTACAACCCTCGATTGTAAATTAAGATATATTTAAATATTAGAATATAAAATGTCATTCTTAAACTATTAGCGATATACAGATAAGGGACATATAGATATAAAACAACTACAAAAAAATTAATTATAAAAAAAATTTTTCAAAACATGCTTTTATTTAATTCACTAAAATGGAGAAAATAAAATTTTATTTAAATTAAATCTACCAATCTATTACATTATACAATTTATATGATATAGAAAATTCATCAGATTTTTACGTCAGGTAACATACTGCATCATTATTTACTTTTTTCTTTTTAGAGCATTTTAATAAAATATTAAAAAAAAAATAGTTTTCTACTATAATTTTCTTTACAACCTTGAGAAAAAAGTTTCTGGATTATATGGCGCTAAGAAATTATCGCAAAGCAGTAAAATGATAATTATTTTCTTTTTATCATTTCACATCGATTGCATCAACATCTTATTAACTTACATAGGAAAAAGTGAGATTTTTTGAGTTTTGGAAAATTTGTAAAATTAGAAGGAAATTGTTCGAGTTCAGCTTGCAAGATTTGACATTAATAAACATACAAAGTTAAATTAATGCTTTTTAATAAAATTATATTTAATAGATTTGATATTCATTCAAATAACTGGAATATCTCAGTTTGCATTGACAATAACTAAATGCAATGAATTAAATATCGATGATCATACGATCGTAAATTTACATAACAAAAATTAAAAGTAAAAACATTTTGAATAAAAGAATCGAAATAGATTCCTTCCTAGAAAAATTAAGGTAGTTGTCCTACTACATTAGTGTAAAATATTATTATGCATCATAAAAATGAGTGTAATTTATGTCTGCTGGCAGTACTGTCTGGCTGTGTATAATACTGTTTGTATTGTTTTTGTAGGTTAACCACACACTACTACAATACTTATATATGTGTCTACACGCAAAACTGGTATAATTTTTCACGTATTGTTAAACTTTTAGTTGTCATATCTTATACAAATATTTTTTTTAATTTAGTAATAATTAATCATTACTCATTAGTGTATTAGTTTTTCAACAGTTTCTGACTGTTAGTTTTTTTATTATAATCGCGAAATTTACTTAAAATGCATACTCCCCATTGCTCGTAATGTTAATTATACGAACTTTGATTATAAATAATTCAAATTTAAGACGGTCAAATGAATTTTAATGGTATTAAATTAATTATTTTAATTGTATCTTAATACCCTTAATGAGTATACAAAGAAGATATAAAATTTTCTCACACTATGACTTTAGCAGCACAACTAGCTTAAGAAACGATATTGTATTCAGTTTAATAAAGAAAATCTTTGTATTATAAACGACAAGAATAGGTACGTCTATATATTATTCTGTTGATTTTTCTATTTTTAAAGAAAAATTACAATAATATGTGTTTTATGACATACAATGAAGCTTTAAAAAGGATTATAAGTTTTTTTTATTTCGTCTTACAAATAATTTTTCACATTTAGAAGAAAATAAAAGTAAAAAAATAAAAAATAAATGTTCTCCAAGTACTTAAATAATGAATAACGGATGTTATTTGCATTTCATTATACGAGTCGGTGTGGTTGGGTTGTTTCACAAAGTAAGTCAATTATATCCTGCAATTTCTAACATAACAATACTAATGACAAATAATAGAATGTGATAGGGACATTTTAAATTAATGGTTGGATACTTGAGGCATACAAGACCCATTTAATTTGTAATAAGCAATGCAATTTGAAAAAAATAAATAAATGAATCTTTTATTGATTTGTGTTTTTCTAAAAATTAAGAAAATAGTACAAAACTAAAAACGTCAAAAATAATTTGATCTTTTAAAATCCCTAATTTTGAGTTTTATAAAATCAAAGAAGCGTTATAAACATATGCTGCGTATGTATATATTTATTATACATTTCCGTTAATAATTAACTAACACGAGAACTACAAAGCCTATTCAACAACTTTTGTTAACTACAAAATAATAAATAAAAATGCAACAATAAAAATGTAAGAAAATGTACACTATTAATAAATACTCTGCCAAATGCATCATAAAATCTATAAATCGATTTGATCTGCAAATCTTAAAAATCGCTAGATTAAATGATTTTTTTGACTTTTATTCAAAATCGGACTATGATACAAAAGTTTTGTGTTATTAAAACCTTATAAGATGCATGAATCATAGGTAATGTTTGTTAAGCATAGCACATACATCACGTGTTACCGTATCTAATGTCCAACATAAATAATGCGTTTTAAGTCTTTCGTCCAACAAAAGGTTACTTAAATCGAAAATATGTTTTTTCATATAATAATAGAGAAGTACATTAATATATTTCCATTACAAGCAAATTTCATCAAAAAAGAAAATAAATAAGCCAATGCCCAATTGACTTTATTGCACGGTGATAGAAATGAGGCAATATACTTTGTTCTATGATTCAATCGATGATAAAGTTGGTATATAAACAAACACACCGTAAACAAATACGAGTAAGCTCAATGAAAACTGATAAAAACTATTGACATATTTTTTAAAAACATAAAATAAAAAAAATAATAATAAGAATAAATAAATAAAAATACATTAAAAAAAACAACTCTTGTTACATTTTCTATGAAAAACATTTTTTTGTTTGTTTATATAACAAGTTATTTAAAGTTATTATAAGTGAAAAAATACTTTTTTAAATACAAGCTTTAATACTATTAATAGGTAAAAGATCTATTAAAAAAAGTTTATTTCTTGAATTTTTAATATAAAAATTAAAGGCGTATTTATTAGCAAATGGTGGAAGCGCAATGAAATACAGAAGAACTAAGTTTTTCCAGTTTTACTATATTATATTTGTATTCTATTATGCCATAATATTGTAGTGTCATCTGATTTACTTATGTATGTCCAATTTAAGCTCAATCAGCAAACGAGCAGTGCGTTAAATCTAGCTAGCAAGATTTCATTGGGATAGATGAAACTAAATAAAAGCTTCTAAAATTTTATAAAACCGTATGTAACAACTAGCAGGAATAGCTGAAATATAAAAAGTAATAATAAATTTTAAAATTTCCTTTAATGGAAATATTGACTATATTTTTATTTCTGCAATTGAAGCCTCTTTAATTCAATGAAGAGAGATTGAAGTTTTTTTAAGCATCTTAAAATTATGCAAAATAAAGGTTCAAAACAATAACATCTCTATAACATCTGTATCAAGTATCTTTATAGGGATTACATAAATCGCTTATAAAATCTTTGTAT
Source organism: Chrysopa pallens (assembly GCA_020423425.1). Classification (NCBI taxonomy): domain Eukaryota; kingdom Metazoa; phylum Arthropoda; class Insecta; order Neuroptera; family Chrysopidae; genus Chrysopa; species Chrysopa pallens. Next base: position 3,258,564 of record CM035594.1, on the reverse strand, counting down.
TGAATCAATTTTAATATAATTTTCGACTTTTATTAAGGAACAATTTGAATCTAGTCGCACATTTTGATATTAAATAATAAAAAATTTAATATCAGGTAATTTTACAGCTACGTTATCCGGAAAAAGATTTAATGTAAGCAAATTAATATTTTAGAAAACTGCACAGAGCAGTAACTCATTTCTCTTTAAAAATTTGTTCTTTATTAAACACTAATAGCTTTATTTAATTGATCGCTGATATTATACAAAATAAAATAAAATAAAATAACAATAGAAATTTAAAATAATTACAATTTACAATTTAATATGATAATGCTAGATGTTAATACGTTAATTATGTAATTATATTATTGTAATTTTTGATGTATATAGTTGTCGATGCAGAATCTATCAGTTGGATCCTTTGGGTCCATGACCCATATTTTAAACCGTAAATGATAATACAAAAGTTCAATCACAAAGACATTTTTTCGTTATTTGTTTGCCACGCAACTGTTTAGATTAGCTGTATTTTGAATTCTAGCTCAAATACAGATAATTAACAAATTATATTATCAGGCATTTCATCCAGGTGAATGTGATGAATTTCTTATAAGTTCTTGGCACGAGTTCTTCATCTACAGTCATCTATTACGGTTTATTCATTTTTTCATTTAACTAGATATTTCAAATATTCGTTAACGATAGATGATAAAATAACTATTATTCGTAGAATTTGAAGAAATTCGTGAATGAATACATATCCTAAATATGCCAGAATCTAAAATAGCGGAAGTTATGTGATTTATTATACAACAGTATTCTATTCTATTCTATTATTTTATTTTTTTTATATAAATATACCATTTAGTTTGTTAGTTTCGATTGTGTCATGTTTTCTTCCTGGATTGTTAGATAGTAGCTATACTATCTAACTACGTTTGTAATAGTGAACGAGAGACATGAATCGGGCGATCGGGTACCTATAATATATTGTCATTGCATATATAAATGATGGAGTGTGTCTATATACCTATATAAGTAATGGTAGCTATGAGTTTTATACTCAACACCAAATTTTCTGATTCAGAAAGTATACATTTCATTGGAAATATTTGTAATTTTATGAGCATGTGTTGGAAGTACTTGAGAATAAATAATTGACGAACACTTTTAGTTAATGTATTTGTGTCAATATTAAGGATCTGGATATTGCTAGAACAAATTTAACGATTTATTTGCTACACTTTTTCCAAATAATCAAAATCTATTAGCTCTGAAAGATCAACATTTCTTTGTAAGCACAAGACTTACAGAATTTTAGATGTTAAAGAGTGACAGGATATAACTAATATATAGTCCGATAATGGAAATACTTATAGAGGTAACGGCATGCCATTGGCTTATGGAATAAAAAATTACACAATAAATTCACTCTTGTTTAGAATACAAGGTTGTATATGAGCACAACCCACAGAGTTTGATGTATATTTAAAAACATATTCTACATCTTTTATTGAGTATAATATTTTACTTGAAACATTGTAATGAAGCATTGGCATTACTTTTTCAAATTATTGGATGCCATGATGGATTTAGTTCAATGTACCCGTAAGTCATTAGCTCATTTCTTTCATAGAAATCTTAATTCAAAGGTTTGAATCACCCTAAGCGATATTAAATATTTGTTAAATGTGGTAAGAAAATTTCCAGTGAAGTGAAATGAAGTATGGCAGTGATGGACAACACTTTGATTAAAATATTACAATATTTTGATTAAAAATATTGGAAAATATTAACAATTAAATTAATTTTCATTTCAAATAATTGAAAGAGTTTTATTGAATTCGCGGAATCGAAATCGTACAGATCTATTAATAGATATATATGATATTAGATGAAGGACGTTAATTGTTTAAGTTTTCTCACACAATAAATATAGGCACTGAGAAAGAAACCAAAATATTGTATAATTTAATCAGTTTAAAAGTAATGTTTTACTTAAATTAATATCTTAACACTGCATAAAAGTTGTGTATTTCATAATTTTCAAAATTTTTGGAATATTGAGGTGTATTTTCTGTCGTTACCGAAAATCTCTTTAATATATACATAACATTGTAAATATACGACTACGAAAACAGGTCAGTAAGTCCATAGACAATCTAAGAGATGGCACTCATAGCATTGCTGGTGGTCAGTTATTCGTAAGCATCATTCTTCACTAAGTAACTCTAAATGTTGCAGCCATAAGTGTAACTTGATCTTGTGTTCATCACCAGTTGAAATACACTTTGACTTGTTGAGATAATGAAAAAAGGGAGTTAGAGCGGTCATTAAATGTTATTTAAAAGGTTTAACAGCAAAACAATAGATGCAGTTCCTATATTTGCAACAATTTATAATTGGATAAATGAATTTAAGAGGTACATCAGCAGAACAACAAACATCGTTCAGGAATGGTGTCCCGTAGACGTGAATATTCCAGAAATGATGGATAAAATCCACTATATCATGCTAAGTGACGAAGGAATACAATTGTAGGAAATAATAACGTCGTTTCAATTTTGCATCATAAATTGGATATGAAAAAAATACTAACGAAGTAGGTGAACTATTTTCTCTCAACTGAGAATAAATACAAAAACGTATTCTTTTCAAAGGTTCTATTGGAGCACATATGTCGCACTCAGATGTGTTTCTACCACAGATTAGTAACTGCAGATGACACATGAATACACTACTACACTACTGAAAAGGAAGTATAGCCAAAACAGTGGATTAGTAAAGTTGAAAGGGGTTCAAAGAAGGAAAAGACATCGAAATCCGCTGGAAAGGTTTTGGCTACTGTATTTTGGGATATGTGTTGGTATTATTTTCATTAATTATTTGGAAAAAAGATGATAACTGTACAATATTATGCGTCATTATAACGTCTGCTTACTGAAAAAATACAATGAAATTCGTCATCATTTAAAGAAAAAAAAGTTCTCCTTCCTCAGAACTGCACAAGTATACTTGTGCAGTTTGTATGGCTAAAATGAATCAGTTGAAGTTTGAATTGATAGACCTTTCAACGTATTACTCAGATTTAGCCCCAAGTGTTTCCTTTTTATTTTAAAATTTGAAAAATGGTTCAGTACATAAGGACTTCAAACATAAAATGAGGAGTTCATTGCACACACAAATGCGTATTTTGTGGAATATTCACGATCATACGGATTAAAAAAGTTGGAGGGGCTTCAATCAAAGTATATTGAACTAGAAGTGTATTGTGTAAAAAAATAAATTCTTTTTCTAAAAACTTATTGACTCGCCCTCGTATCATAAATTACATATTTATTATTTTCGGGGACAAAACAAAAATGTTCCATCATCTTGTTAACAAATGGTTATTTTTATGATATTGGTGTATAGTCGAATGGTATGGCGTGGTATCAGGCCGTGATGGTCCCTAATAAATATATAAATTATAATAACTTTCCGTTCATTCGTTCGTTCAATTTTTTGTTGTTGTGATTACGGAATATCATGCAAATATGATGGCTTTGGGTTTATATGTGGATATGATTTATTGTTTAAAATCCATTTCAAAATCCCTCTTAAAATACAAAATTTGTATAATAGGTATATAAAAGGAATGATAGATATTTTTATTTAGTTATTTTTTGCTTATATAATCACATATAAAAACATTTATATGCTTCGTTTAGTCTTTCTTCTAACTAGTTAAGATATTCATATATGGTTAAAAGTCATATTTTTATAAGGGTTTTGTATCTTTTTATTTCATGGTTTAACCCAAATAGAATTTTTCGTTGATACTTTTAATTTTACTGCTTTATTTGTGTTATATTCACAAAAATTTTTGCTGATTTTTGATACATAGTTTTAATTTAATTTAAGTTCTAATTTTACCATCAAGGACAATTAGAACTTAAACCTCCGTCCTATCAAAGCAAAGTATTTGCAATTGAATTAAAATATACTCAAAATTGGGTTCTGCAAAATTAAATTAGGTGTTCAAATTTTTAATTAAGAAAAAAGAGCCATTATGATGCACTAGTGCCGTTAGATCACGCTTCAATATGAAAAAATAACTTTTTCAATATAACGTAATAATTATGTGAATAATTTTAAGTGATTTTATGGTGTGCGTTCAATAAAACAATTTAATTAAAATTACCAAAAAAATAAAGTCAAGGTAGCAGAAAATCTTGAAATAATAGAAAAAACTATTCAAAATTGAATTTAAATAATATGCTCAATATAAGTCGATGTTTAGGTACTTTTTAGTAATTAAATTTGTAGGTTCTTAAATTTGAGCCATTAAGGTACACTACTGCTATGATATCACGCTGGTAGACGATTTCCGAAACAAAAACTATAATAAGTACTAAAATTAGGTGCTTTTATGGTGTGACTATAATAAATCAAAAATATAATGAAAATCACCAAAAACCTTACCTTGAATTCTTTTTCAGGAGTGATTCATGTATCACGGATTTTTTAGGTGATTATTTTTATTAAAATGATTTATTTAAGATGCACCATTAAAGCATCTTAAAAGCACCTTATTTCAGTACTTGCATTATATAACTGCAGTATACTTATATTTCAGAATTGCGCTGTCAGGCAGAAGTGCATCTATTCGTCATTTAAAAAAAAAAAATCGAGCACCTAATTTAATTTTGCATCACCTAAAAAGCATTTTATCTTGAGCATATTTAAATTCAATTTTGAATACTTTGCTATTCTAGCTAAATGGGAATCAAAATTATGTATTTGCCAATTCATTTACACAAACTATTGTAAATAATGACCCATACAGTAAATTTTTAAACGAAGATGAATATTATTTAACTTACGAATCTCTGATACATGAACAAATTTAATGTTTAATAAAATTTATTAGTTGTATTTAAATGAATATTTGGTCACATTAAACATTTTTTTATATGCGTTTATAATTTGCAATAAAATAACTATTACGGAAGCAATTTATTGTTTTCAAAAAGTTTCAAGATAATCATATTTTAAAGATTATGAACATACAATAAAAAAAAAACATGCGTGTTTAGAAATAATATATTTGGAAAATGTTTGTATTAGAATTAACGTTACTATAGAAGGCAATATTGCGTTAATAAATATAGTTTAAACAAAACGAATAAGTTGACTAAATATTACACTACTCGGTAAAAATAGTTAGAAACAAAACGAAAAGTAAAATAAGTGAAGATAACAACCATAATAGTGTTATTTGTTTAAATAGTTGACATAAGTTTGAATATCAATGTTTGAACTATCATTAGCATTCATAAAATACAATAAATAAGCAGTTAATCATACTTTTATAGTTATTAAAAGTAGTTATATATATATGGGTTCATTAGATAAATTTGATCTGTAATTGTAATGAACTTTAAGGAAAAATGTTTCAAACAAAAGTTATTAGTTTTGAACAAACGCACATTTTTTGGTTGTAAATTGTTCTTGTATCTCTTATGGCTTAATGGTTGGGTCATGGATAAATTGTATATAATTGAAAGATTTTACACAATCACGAATTTTAAGTCACTTTTTATATCTAGAATACGCCACAAAAGTTTTAGCTCGCCATTTATTTGTTTTGAAGTTTTCATGATGAAGAATAATCGGATGGATGCACGGAAACAGACTAGTTAGGTGATTTTTTAAATACCTATAGTAAAAGCATAAAGTTGTGTTTTTGCTTTCAATATTTGATAGCTTTAGAATCTTGAGACTAAATTAAATATACTCTGAGATATTCTATAAATGTCCAGACAATATTTACTAGCGTTACAAACTAATGGCAAGGGAGAATAAGCGGGGATTTTTGGATCTACTCGATTGTGTCAGTTTAAGATATGGTACCACGCGCAAAAAAGTAGCCTAAGGTAGAATATTAAAACAAAAAAATCGATAGTTGGATTTAATCGAGCACGTCAGATTAAGATATGATAGGTTGATTACGTGCTGATAAGTGTACATTTTACTTATCTGACGCGGTCGATTAAATCCAAAAATCCCTTCTTTCGCTCCATAATATACTCTAACATACGTATTCCATATTATTTTGAGTATAAAATATAAAATGTTAACTAAACGGTTATGAAATAAAATAAATTTGATATAAAATAGTAAAAATATGTCTGGTAATAAATCAAATACATACCTCATAAGCTCGGAATAATAAATATAATTCTCGTGGCTTCGCATCCATTGGCAGGCCACTGACGAACAATGTTCGAACCTGTAAATAAAAAAAGATTTATTAGAATATTGACAGTTATATTTAGGGTAAAATTTAAAAATAGTTTACATTACTACAGTTTAATTAAAGTCTGATTGAGTCAACTATAGATCTAATCCTAAAATAAAAAGTAAAAGTAAAAAACCTTTTTAGATTTAAAGCTTTTAATTAAATTTACTGAAAAGAACTGATACTATCAACTTATAACGTCATTATACAATTTATATGATATTAAAGCTTGTCGTGAGATTTAAGTATTCATATTTCCTTACTTTGAGAATTTTAACAGTTTAAATCAATCACATCGAGTTATTTCATTTATACAAGTTTATCTATACATTTTATATTTTTCATAAAAATTGTTTAATGATTTTATAAGTTGATAGTAAAAATTTTTTCTTTTGTTTGTAGGATTGCCTTAGAAATAACCAGTCCGCTATCTTGGGCATGTCGCCATGTTTGATTGAAAAAGACGTCACATAGTTAACCATACATTGTCATCCAAACTGAACGTGTATACAAAATCTTAACTCAATCAGTTAAAGATATCTGCTTCAAAATTGAGTTGCAAAATTCCACCCGAACAAACATTCATTGTAAGTTAAATAACAGCTTTAAAAAAGAAAAATTTTCGAAATTATTTCTGAAGAAATTTTGGTACTTCAATATTGTCTTTTTAAATGGTCAAGTCTTATTTTAGTGGCCAATTTCTCGTACATAAAAAAAGGGAAATTTTTAATAATTATAATATTAATTAAAGCAATCGTTTATTTGTGGAAAGCCATTTCAATAAATAAAAATTTAACTAATTATAATCTCTATTGTTGTAACTATATTCTCTTAATTAGAATTTTTAATTATTAAAGAAAATATTGTTTGTTGAGTTTTCATACAATTTTAATATGCTAATTATTATAATAATTGTATAAAATTAAATAAACATTTAAAACCAAGTAAATATTATTATAATAATATATATATTGTAATTATATATGTTTTTTTAGCAAAATTTCAGCGTAAATTGGGGTAAGTCTAAAATTTACGAAAAATTGTTCACACAAAAGTTAATTAATTTGAAAATAGAAACCTTATATTTGAATTTTTCTTACATCACTTATGATTTAAAAATTAGGACAAGGATCCATTGGCCCAATGAATTGACTTTGCTCATTCACGAAATTTTTACGAATTTAAATTCGGACATATTATATAAAAATTTCCATTCGGTATCTTATGTTGTTGTTTCTATGAACACATATACCAAAATTTTGTTGTCTTCTATATTTTCGTTAGCGTTATAAATATACGCTCTTATATATTGAGTGTAAGAAATCTGAAGATACGAGTAGATTTGCAAAAATTTATTTCAATGTAAACAATTTGTGTGCATTTATCTCCGAAACGGCTCTTCCGATTTCAATTATACTTTAATGTTACCGGGTGCTTATTAGGATACTTTTTTTTTCACCCAGATTCAATCGCAAAAACAGGAATGACAACTAACTCACTTCTAAAATAGAAGAAAGGAAAACTTTGCAGACACTCCACCAACAGTGGAACAAAAATAGATGATCAAACATGTGGAATATTTTATTTAATAAATAATTTCAGTACGATTGAAGTTCTACGTAGAAAACATCACGGGTAAATCTTTTATAAGTGAAAAAAATGAACACTACATAAGTAGGTTCCGACACGAAAACAATATTTGTTTAGATTTGAAAGCTTTGATCGAAATATATTTCTTTTGGAAAACATGAATATGTATTTTTTTCGTAGATCTCGAATATTTTCAAGAATCTCAAATATGACCCTATGATTTGATACCTAGATTTTTAATCATTTTAGTTCATTTAGTGGAGCGCCGTAAGACATAAAAATGGTAAAATCTCGGAACCCAGGGCCAGTCAATGAATCTGTATAACAAGTGTTTGACTGCATTATTAAAACCGCAAATAAAAAAGTTAAAAAAAAAAAAATTGGCCGATCTCGATTACAACAATTTTTATAAACAATTTACTGAAAAATGAAAGGCGCAAGGGGGAAAAAATGTTTACAGTAAAGATATTAATTTTATATGTAATAAATTATGTTTGCAGAGTAAATTCAATGTTAATTTATTAGATTTTCGTAAAAAAATTATTTACAAAAGAAAATTTAACCTTAACTATATACATTATTGTTCATTATTGTCGTCGTCGTCGTCGATTTCGTTGATGTAGATTGTAGGTAAAGGATTAGTACAGCTATCACCATTGCATTCTGAGCAAGCTGCAGTGCAGTTTAATCCACTTTTCCTGCACCCACAAGATGCTCCACATCCTGTTTTGCATGCGCAAAAAATAATTTTTAGTAAAGATTCTGGAGCTGGTCGCTGCGTCATTGTTAGCGGTATCAATATTCCGCGTTCATCTTTCCAACCCCATTCTTCTGGTGATATTTCTTTTCCGAACCATGTTTGAACTTGTAAATATACTCTTTTGAAGTGTTCAAAAGCGGCATCTGCAGTAGGTGGTAAAGACGGCAGTTTAACGCAGGTATTTTTGGCAGTTGCTTTCAAAAAAGAGTTATATCTCAATGCATTAAGATATATCTTTGCCGTCTAGTGTGTTGACGTTAAAATCTGCGTTATCGTGCACAAATTGTACAAAAGTACCTGCTTTTATTTTCACAGGACTTGTGAATGTTGCAGAAGCTTCATAAATTATTGCTTCTTTGTATGATCCGCAAAAGCCTAAAGCGTTACATATTTCTATTATTTTTTTGGAGCCAAATTTTCTATGAAGAGTAACAGCTAAAGCCACATGCAGTGGTGATATAAATGAACGAGGCCTTACTGCAAATATTATCGCATGAGCTATTGAGGCGCATTTCGTTTGATAATGATTTATAAACTCTGGTTTACCTCTTTTGTCATTTAAAATTATTTCTGATAACAAAAATGACAGAGATTTTGGTATTGTCTCATGAACATGGTTAAACATTTTATCACTAGCCGGATACATTTTATTATCATAAACCTGCGTCCGAATGTGTCGTCGTAAAATTTCACCAGCAGCCTTCAAAATACGATATTCTTCTTCTTCATCATCTTTTGACCTCTGACTGTACCAGTTATCGGACAATATTTCATATTGTTGTTTTTTAAAACATATGATTGTATTAGATCCAAATTTACTGGAGAATACAATATTATCCTCATAATGGTTCATTAACCTCTTTTTTATCGTTTTATCATCAGGAATATGATCAATTGTCACAATACTTTTTAATTCTGCCAGTGAAAACTGGCAGTCATCATTTTCTTCAATATATTTGAAAATCTGCTCCATTGCTGCATCTACTTGTATTGTGACTGGATGAATTTTTTTATCTCTCTGGGTCTGTTTTACGGTAGTTTTCAAACGCATATAACAATCCGCGTGATACTTAGCGTCCTGAGCTACTAGATCTAACACACCTACAATTTTTTTATGGATATTGCGACAATATTCGCTTTTCTCTTCGCTTACCAAATTTAAAATAGTTTGCTTGAACTCAGAAGTAGTTACGTAGCTGATTTGCTGTCTTACCGATTTGGACTTTCTTCTTTCCTTCATTTCATCCGCTTCTTTTTCACATAAAAAGCACTTATTTCTCCAATCAAAATCAATAGAAGTAGCCGTTCGCAGTTTTTTTTTAGGTGGAGAACATGTTGATGTGGTGTTCTTTTTTTTTAAATAAGCATTAATACATCCTTTATTGATATATTTTTGTCTGCATACTGAATGCACGTAAACAAATTCGCAAGTATTTAAATACTGAGAAAGTCCATCCCCTCTTTCCACAGAAGCAGCTTTCAGTGTTGGTATTCCTCTAGTGACTTTTATAATATCTCTTAGCTCAGAGCTTAATTCAGAGCTACATCCAATTTTGTCACAAATGAGGCAATCATTATTTATATTATCACTATTGCATGGTTCACCCATTTTGATACGAGGCTGTAACAACAAATATTACTAATATCAATAACTAACCTTTATATCACAATTAATTAAAATTTCAGATGTAAGGATTGGAAATTTTTTTTTTTTAAACAAAAATGTGAAAAAATCGGAATATTCACTATTTTCCAATAAATTAAATTATTATTTCTGCATAAAATACATAAAAATAAATCAACTGTTTGCGTAAGCACTATCTTATAGGAAATTTCATGCAGATTCCAAATATATATTAAATTTTACCATTACATTCGAACTTTTAAGATCGATCTATTATAAAATATACTATTGGATATTCACAGTTGTTTTCAAAAGCATGTAATATAAATAATAAACAAATACTTACTATTTATGCCACTATTTTCAAAGTTTGTAAAACTCAGTAATTAACTTTTATCACACTCACTCCACAATAATATATTTATTTTTTAATTATTTTCTTTTTTTTTTTTTCGAAGCAAACAACAACTACATATGAAGCCTAGTAAGTTGTCACGTGTACTATTCTGCTAGGGCCCGCGTTAACAACACCCAACAGCTGCTGTTGCCCCCTCTATTCCCCTCCCCACCCTTCATCGTTATACCTGCAGTCCCTTGAGACCCAACATGAAGTTTGTAATAGTTCTTCTTTTTAAAATCTAATTTTACACTAATATAACTTAAGGAAAACTCCAAAAAAATAATAATTATTTATAATAATTATTAAAAAATTAAGATCGGACAAAATATTTTTTTTAACATTTTTCTATATGCTATTAAAAACACATTGCCATAGTTTATAAAAAGATTTATTTACTGGCCCTGGATTCCGAGGTATAAACCTTACGGCGCTCCACTAATTATAAAATTAACAACAGTATAAAATTATTAAAAGACAATTTTATTTCAAAAAAACCATATGAAATAAAAATAAAGATACATTAAGAAATTAATAATGCAAAAAATAAAATAAATAATAATTAAAAAAGCATTGGTGAGAGAAAGCATTTTCATAAATAACTTTAAAATAAGTTTTGTGTAAAGTATAATTGTATTGTCTAAAACGTTTTGTTCTCTGTATTATTACATGAATAAATAAAAATGGTTAATTTAGTGAAAATAAGAATAATATAATTAAATATAAGATCATTATCTTTACATTAAATATGAAATTTAACAGAATGTGATGATAAAGTTTTGTAAAAATATACATAAAATTATAGTACTAAAAAAAATAATACTTATAACTTTCTATGTGGTATGCTTTAAGTATTTTACTAGTGTTGCGATATAGGCTAACCGATTTTCCACCAACTCGACATATATTTTCCCCCAAATGGAAAATGAAACCCTTAAACCGCCAATTGAAGTGATTTTTCAAAAAATTAATAACCATTTATGTATTAGGTATGGTGAATATAAATTTTGTGTATATTACTAGGTTATGTCAAAAAAGACTTGTTCACATGGATCAAGTAATTTAGTTATTTAGTACTAAACACTAAACACTCGATTAAACATCGCTCACACTCATAATTTGATAATTGAATCAAGTAACAAGTAATTTATTAAAACTATGAAAATAGCCACAGTCATGTTATATAATTGCATATCACCATACTGTTTATATAATTATCTGCGCCTGAAAAAATAATTAAATGTCAAACACATTCCTTTATTTATTTATTGTTATATGTTTGTGATACAAGCAAGACTGGCGAAGGTACTCCTTGCAGACAAAAAATAGAACTGTACTAAACTACTTGACTAAATAACTTTACTAAACAATTGGCTAAAATGTTGCAGTTCACTCACGTCAAGTAACTAAACTTCTAGCTATTTGACTTAATTGCTTATATTGCCAATGGTCTTTCTAAGTGAGCATCATTCCTTAATAAAGCAAAGAAATAACTATATTCATAACATGGTAACATTTTTATCAGTCACAACCATACTCATAAAAGCTGAGTTGGATTCAGTTCATCGCACATCTGTTTTTGAATTCACACAGTTTATAATTAAATAAATGAATGTAGCCTTAAGTCATCAGAAAACCACCATTGGTCCCATATACGTAAGTACTCTAGTAATAATAGACAAATTTAACGATATGATTTTAAGTCACCAAATAATAAAATTCCACAAGAGTTCCAAACAACACCGTCTTTCAATTTTTCATGCTAAATTGGGTATAAAGTAAATATTTTCGAGATGGGTGCGGTATTTGCTCTCAGTTGAAAAGAAACATAAATGCAATGGCTAAAATGGAGCAACTGAACTTTGAATTGATAGGTCATTCATTGTAGTCTCAAAATCTAGCCACGAGTGACTTTTTTATTTTCAAATTTAAATAAATTTCGTGTATTTTAGTACAGACAGTGCTCCTGACTGAAGCACCAGGTATAAAGTAAAAGACTTTTTATTAATTAAATTTTAATAATTAAATTAATTAAAAAATTTATGTAATAAATAGTGTAAGTACAATTTAACACGTAAAAGCAGTTAGGAAAATATATAACACATCTTTTATAAAGAAAAAAGTATGTATAAATGATTTTAATAGTTCTAAAAAACATTTTATGTCTAATAGAATAAAGTTAAATAATGTGTTTTAAAAAATTTCATTCGTAATACGTCATGGCCGCATGAAGGCGAAAAGCAGGCACATCTTTTTCTTCAGGCAAAAGATTCCTTCTCCCCTTATCCGTTATTTGCATTCGAAGAAAAGGCATCAATAGCGAAATTAAACTAAATATTATTAAATCTAATATTTTTTTTTGCACTTGAGTAGCGGCGAGTTCCAGCAAATAACATTATATAATACGTGTTGTAATAAATGAATACATTGCATCTGGTAATTACTTCCACATTAATTAAATTATTTTCGAAACTTCTTAGAACGATTATATGGCGTCTTACGGAACTATAACGACTGGTTAGAAATTTGTCTAACTTTCAGTTTATTTTCAGAACAATTGGCCTACCTCTATTGGGAACAATTAGGTATTTTAAAGATGCTAAATTTGCTAAATTTTACTGTAAAACTAGCTTTAATATCTTAATAAATTTTCAAAATAATTTTTCACCTCTTTATCATTATATTAATATTGTTTATTAATTTAAAAAATGAAAATTTGCGTGAGATTTTTCACAGTCAATAAATAATTTTGTTTAAAATATAAATGAACATAAAACTAAAACGTAACAAACATGTATTTCACATAAATATAATAAAGTTTATAAGAAGTGTAAAGACAATAAACTATAAGTATATATTGACAGTATTTTATGTTATTATACGATCGAATCGAACATCGATTTCAATTTAAATTGCATTGCATGCTTATAGACAATGATAATTGAACATAAACAAAGGAACTCTAAACAACAAATTTATATATTATATATTAGAACAACATGAAAACCAAGTTTCAAACGATTTATGGCAGGATCTGGAAATACATGACTATGTAAAAATCGAGGATCGCATTCTGTTAATGGATTTGTTATATGGTAGGAGGCACAAGCGGGATTATTGGATTTAGTTTTGTGCGTCATATTAAGATATGCGAGATACCTTACTGCTTGCTGAGTATCTCCACCAAATCTTAAACCATTATATGGGTGCCACGTGTATAAGGAGGCTCATCAGAAAAGTAAAACAAAAGTGAATAGTTTGATGATTTCAGCGTGAGAGATTGTTAGGGTCACAACCTACAAAAAAAAAAAAAAAATATCCAACCTGAACATTTTCGACTGTGGTCGATTTTTTCCTTTTGAAGGAAATAATACAAGAAAACAGGAAAACACATTATTTACAGATTATAGCGTGACGAAAGAGGGCTGTAGGAACGCAAACTTGTAAAAAAGACTCTCCACGTGGACGTTCCCAATCGTGATATGAATTTCTCTTATTTTGAAGGAAATAACGGATAAAAAATAATATTCGGTTTCTAAGCGTGGCATAAGTAGGTGAAAGGGTCACAAACTTGTAAACAATCAACGTCACCTGAAAACACTGGAATGTTAAAAGCCAAAGGAACGCAAGGAAGACAAAAACAGTAAAATAAGCTAGAAATGTTATGAAAATTTTTTTAAGGTTTTCGTAAAACATCTATTTAGAGAGTTGCGTGCTGAAGATAAGGTTCCATATCAGTAGCGTCCTTAGAAACTAAATTTAATATACTTTAGACTAAATTTTATACACTTTTTCATATATTTAATATTTTTTGTGTTATAAAAATTACTGCAGTGAATATAATAAATTTTTTGGGTCATTTGATTGTCACTTATATTTCGATTCAATAATATTGTAACTAATTCAAAATCTTTTATGTACTTAAAAACTATAATATTAGAAGGACATACAATAGAATTGTGTATGTATACAAAAACAAGAGATTCGTTAAAAAAAATTAAACTTTAATTTTAGTTTCCGATTCATATTATTGTTTATTCATACACACATTCATAGTTTTATTGGACTTAAAAATAATCATATTGTCGCTAGTCATATTTTTCGTATATATAAGATAAGTATACATCTGACTCAAACACAAATTCATTTTCGATGGTTTTTATTTAAAATTTTTCCATTTCCTAAACGATGTATTAAATATTGTCATATCAATGTAACTAGTATATAAGATCGATGTATTATAAATAAAGCTCAGACTAGGTGCTACAATTTTTAAGTTGACTTGTATCATTATTATGATGTAAATAAAGACTTATTTAATAAACATACAAAACTCGTAAAAATAATACGTAGTGAGTTTGGAGCGTCACGTCTCATCTCATTTCTATGCGCCAGTTTCCTTTCAGGTTTAAGTGTATAAATAAAGGCACTTTCTTCTAATATAAACTTCATACTAATGTTAATAAAAATATACAATGGAATTCGCAGATCGTTCCATATTACAACGTTACAAATGACATTTATGGATATATCAATCACATAATAACATATTGGCTTTACTTTCGTCTTATATAAATTGCGTTAAATATAACTGTGACATCTTTCATCCAGCACATAGATAGATAGAAAGATAGACATACAGATAAAGAGATAGAAATACTTGACGTACTAAAAAACTATAAGAATAAAAAGTGACTGAACGTTATGTTTTTGAGTGAGTGCTCTTTATGTAACACAACTATTATACTTTAGCCAATGCAATGAACAGAGAATACGAAAAGATTATGTATATGTGATGTGTGATCGTGGAATCTTGAAAGTCACAATTTTGTATATTATGTTGGACGAGTACGAATAATAAATAGGTATGTTCGTTCGTTGGGTTCGTTTTGTTGGTTGCCATATATAATATAAACATGCATACATACATACATAGACATATGATAGACTGTTTCATGTCATACTGGTAATATATATTTTTTTCTATCTTTGTTTATTATAATATTAGTGTAATGTTTTGATATACGATATTATGAATTTAAATACTGAGTGTAACAAACAAATACATGTATATTGATTTAAATCAAACGAAAGCTTGTTACTGTGTACCACGGGGAAGCATTAGTACAGGAAGTGGGATTATTAGAAAAGTTAAGCTATACGAAGAGAGGACTATTTCTATTAAATTTTCTTTTTCTTGACACAAATATTATTTCCAGAAGAAAAGGATCCTTTCGTTTTCAGCGAAAAATCTAGTTGCCAAAGAACTGATAGCTTGAAATAATGGCTAGCGATAATATTTGAGTCACAACGTTTATAACTATAAAAAAGATAACAAAAAGCAGTTTCGTTTTTTAATGCATTGTGTTATCGAAAATATCTTCTGGGTCTGTTAAAAAAAACCTACGTTTAATTCGAGGAGGAGGACTAAAGAAGATTACGTAGGGCTACATGGAGGAATTGTGATGTTTTGTAGGATCTGGAATCGAACCAGGTAGCTCATGTTCAAAAAACCGAATAATATGATTTTGATTAACTCCACTAGAGATTTATGATTCAATTACTGAATCAACATTGATATCACTTAATATTTAATGAATTTAATATTATTATGAATAGTAAGTTTAACGACTAACCGACTTAACAGTTTAAACAGTCGACATATGGTTTGATAATTGTTCATAAAATACTGTAAATATGAAATACATAGAGGTATGCATTATTATTATTTATGTGTTGAATTATGTAAATTTTAGCTGAAATTGTGGTCAAATTAATCAGTTTACGAAAAAGAGTTACAAACAAAACTTCTTTTTTCAAAAAATTCAACATTTTTTGTTTATAAATTGTTATTGTCTTCTATGGGTCATTTACAAGTAGTGTAATGGATCCATTGTATTCAATATACCGATCTTATTCATTCTGTACTTAAACTTAATAATACCTTTTAGGTCTAGATTTTTTAGTAATTTTCATGGAGGAAGGAAGAACGGGCAGATGGACAGACGGAAATAGACTAGTAATGTGGCTCTATGAACACCTATACCAAACTTTTGTCAGACCTTAATAATTGCTAGTGATACAAATTTTAGAAAAAAATTAAATAATTATACTCTGACATATTCTATATTTCTGAAAAAATAGTCAAGAATGAGTTGGTTTCAGTAAAGCGTCTTCTTTGTTTCATGTGCAATATAAATATTTAGAAAAACTACCTATAAAAATCAAGTTCTTTATATTCCATTTTTTACACGAAAATTTGATATATCATTCTTATCATGGCAACGAACCTGCCTATTTTTAGCTCGACTGATCACGGGAAAAGAATCAAAGTTCGATGTCAAGTGTTTTCAATAGACAAGCAGACATTAGGAGTTAAAAGACAGGGAGTAAAAAAAGATTAATGAAATAGTTAAAGTCGTTCTGAAGTGATTTATATTTTAAAAGCCAAAACCATAACTCTTCTTTAAGGCTTACACGTAGTCGAGATATTTATTTCTAAATAATTATTTAATCATTAGTAAGTACTTTAAATATTAATTAATCATACAAAAGTATTATTTTTATGATTTAATAGTATGATTGGAAACATAGTATAAGAGCGAGGACAACATGTTTTAGAAATTATTCGAATATAAAATTTGATTGATTTTGATTTCGATGGAATTATGCTAAATGATAATCGGATTTGTAACATACATACAAAGTGAGAGTTTGTAAATATAGGGTTTTTACAATTTTCAGGAAATTGATTCAACGTAGAATTGATCTATCATTTTTATCGTCACAACGCCAGCCTACAAATTTTCAGTTCGATTGATTACTGGAAAATGGTTTAAATTCAAAAGTTTTTACAACAGAAAAACATACAAACATGAGTTAATAGAAAGGAAGGAAAAATAAGAAACAAAATTGAGCGTTCAATAACTAGATCAAATGTTTACTTGGCTTACAGTTTTAAAAGCCAAAAAGTCAAAAGATTCGATTCGATTCATTCTGTGTATTTTTTAATACAAACAGAAGTTGGAAATGTTTTATAGTCATTTTGTTTAGAAAAAAAAACTGAGTAAAAAAGATAAAAAATAGTAGGTAAAAGCAGGTGACTACCTACTACATATATACTACATGATGGTGGTAGGATGATACTGCTAAGCACACCGGTCGTTACAACTGATGATTTATGAAGTCGATTTCAAACCATATTCGTACTCTTTATCTATGTCATATGATGTATCTCTAAGCTGTATCTCTCTATGTGTAGAGATAGATACAGTAGTCATATAAACAGTGATTCAAACATGCTTTCCACATATCACTTTTGTATATTTTTAAAATAACAAATAATACATTAGTGTCATGGGGCACCATACAACGTTGATTATGGATCAATACATAACGTCAAATTAAAATCCATCACAAGGCCTGCAAAAACTAAAGCAGTTTTAATTTTAGAAACATTTAATATCATTTGTTCGTTTTTATGTCAGTATGATATTCACTGTAATTCTTTTCGATTACAGTATTAGAAAAATTATAACTTATTAAAAGTTTCCCAGTGTCTGTCTGTCAGTCATCAAACCTTGAACGTTAAATTTGACCCACTTCCTGGTTTTTGGTTTTTATTGAAATTGAGAATACATATGTAAGTCAGCTTCTGGGCACCCATTTATAAAGACATTTTGATTAAAGTGCCTCTTTACATAAACTTTAGCATTTCTCAAAAACTATATGTTTCTTAGAATTTGGATTTTGGTAACTTACTGGGTCTATTAAGACCCGTTTATTCCGAAACAATTAAACCTTTCAAACAATTATTGCAATAGTTATCAAAATCAACTTGAAAAATTGTTATACTTGTCAGGTTTTTTTATAATTTACAAGAAAGCTTATAATACATGAAACACAGTTTTCTTGTTTACATCATTTTATAGGATTTATATTCCGTAAAAGATTTGCATTTAATCTTTTTTCTATTGAAAACCTAGTTCTACAGATAATATGAAAATATCGAAAAAAATTGTTTTCTGGAAAACTAGGCTTTTAAAAGGAAAAAGCTTCATCATACAAACCTAACATAATGACGTATGCAAAATTAAAATTGGTCCATTTCTCGTAAATTTCTCGTAAACAATAGAATACTTATCAAAAATGGCGATTTTTCATAATTTAATAACTTTTGCAATAATTGATTGGAAATTTTAATAATTCTAGATAAGATGCACCCTAATAGGATTACTAAAATTCGGATTTTGAGGAATTCATTCTGAGAAATTCGATTGTTTATTTAAAAAGCAATTATCCAAAACCTTCTTTATCCCTCAGTTTGAGTTAGTCCGATTTTCATTTTGAAAGATGTATTCTACACAGCATATTAATATGAGAAGCAAAAACTGTGTACCCTTTTTTAAGAAAATTGGGCGGACGAAGGAGTATGAAACTTGGCACTCTAATAGTTTATATACAGAAGGACTGTAAGTTTTACATCAATAAGGCCTGATTTATATTACACACGCATATATACTATTTTGTTTAATATACTATTTTGTTTAAAGGAACGCATATGTATATATTGTTTTGTTCAAAGGCAGTGAGATTCACTTTTAAGTGATTATGGTCACATTATACATATATTTTTCTTATTTTTTTAAATGTAGAAATTTACTCATGTAAAGGCTTTTGTATTTAAATAATTACTAAAAACAAAATTTACATTCACCGCGCCCTATATATTAAAATGTTATTGAAACAATTCTTTGATACTTATTTACATATTTCTGTAATTTTCTGTCTTTATAAATAATAATAATTGAATCATCCTTTATTTATTTATGTTGGTGTATATCGTTTACATTTTGTAACATATAAAGGAAAATCTACGACTACTGCATGCATCATTCTTATTTTAAATAAAATACTTAAAGCTTAAGCTCATTCAATGGATTTTCTTTTTTCTATTTAATGTCATTTTTAAATCATACCAACAAATATTGAAAATATTACCTTTAAGGTATGAAACATGCATATTAAGTGAGAGAAAATCAATTTTATTTTTACATATCATGAATATGTAATGCTTATAATATGATACCCAAGGGCTCTATTATATCAATATGTTTTAATGGTGTACATATGTGAAAATATGATTGTTTCTGAAAACGATTTCAAAAATATAAGATTTTTTATACATAAGGTCCAATAAACTTTAAATGAAAGACAGTAGAATCAAGAAAGATTCAGTAGAGCGAAAAGTATCCACACTAATTAACTGTAATGGAAATTTTCGGGAACATTTAGGAACGATTAAACAGATTATAGTACAAGTAATGTGTCAGTACAATGAGAACAGCAAGTTTCTCTCTTTTCAACAAAACAACTAGTCGAAAAATTTAATGTCAATTATATTCATGTTAAAATTATTACTACGACAGAGTTTGTTTGGATCTTGTTTAAGAAACTCAAATTGAAAATATTGAAAGAAATTTAAAAATAAATGTTTTTAATTGAGATTTGACATAGAATCGAATTAATAGAACAGCTGTAAAAGTTATCAGACCGTCTCTTTCAAATAAGAAAATTTCCATTTTAAGTTATTTTATTGAGATATCTTTTATGATGATAATTCTGTAAATAATTTGCGAATTGTTATTTTAACTTACAAAATATGAAGATATATTGAAAATATCGAAGGAACTAACAAAATATTGATACACGTAGAATCACTTTATTAATTCATTTTTGTCATACTCAAAAACATGCTTTTCTAAAAAATTGTTGAGCTATCCCGTTACTTACTCATGCCATAAACAAGATGGGAATAATATGAGAAACGAAAAAGTAGTGGAACATGTTTTGCGCAGGTTTTTTGGTAAGTAGTTTCGTAAATATTCTTGTTTGCATTTATTGAAAAAAAAAAAATTAAAAACATAAAACATTTTTTAAAAATTTTAAGCCAATCCGACAAATAGTTTTCGGGGTATGCCATGTTTAGTAAGGAAATTTCTGCAGCTTTTCTGGTAATACTGAATCCCTAAACGAATTTGGACTATTTATTCAGCTTATGTTAAACATAAAAATCATTCTGATTGTTTTAAATAAATAGTTATTTTTTACTAGAAAATTAGTATTAGCGTCGATTGAAAACAAGATTAACTATTAAACTAATAATTCGGTTGGTTTAAATGTTCTTAAATAAATCAATCAGATGCTGTATTGGTTATCGCAAGTTTCTTTCGGAATGGGATGCAAACAAAGATTGAATTGTTTCCCGTCAAATTTTAATAAAGTTATAAAAAGCGAATATTACAAAAAGATAAAATTATTCTATGTTAGGTGAGATTTCTAGTTGTTAGGTGTGTTTTTTTCAATTCACTATTGGAAATAATATTTATATTTAAAATTATTTATAAATATATACACAAATACTAATAAAAATGTTAATAAATTTAAAAATAAATGAAAATGTTTCCTCTCAATAAAAGCACAAAAAATAGTAAAACAATATTTATTTCCAACAAGCTTATCATTTGTGTGCTTCATACAAAAACCAATATTTGTTCACTATTGAGCAGTTCATTCATGTTGCCGGCACGGCACATCTCATATCCGGTGACAGTACACTGCAATAGAGAGGGATCTGGATGTATTTGAGTATGTTAAAATAGAGTATTAATGTAAAGAATAAATGAAATATTAATGGATTCTAATCGATATTGTCGGATCAAGTTTTCATTTACAACACCGTTTCAATGTTTAATGTCAACTGGCCAAAAATTCGAAATAAATACTTTAGAACACTTATGATTTTTTTCGGAAAATCGCCTGTTTTCGAGCTATGGGCAATTTTAAACAGACAAACAATCAACAATTGCTATTTCACGATGTTTCTATTTTAAACTTTCTAGTATGATGATGTCTGTCCAATGACAATGCATGAAAATGTAAAAATAAAAAAATGAAAAGGTGGGTGGGGGGTCAGCTTTAGAAAACGAAATAAAGAGAACAAAAGATTATATTTCGAACATAAATCGAACCTAAATAGTATGAAATTAAAGTATTTTTCGAAAAAAATCATAAAAATTTAAATGTGTTTATTTTTTTCCAATTTACATAAAGCACAAACTTCTGAACTGTTTTGATTATATTGAAAAACTTCGTTTTCTTACTCTTAAAAGTTCAAAAAACAAAAAAATTCAAAAAGGAAGAGAAAACTTTGTGAAAAAGACATATATAGCATACACGCATTATTTAAAAAAAAAAAAAAAAAAAAATTGAACAAAAATAAAAACTTAAACAATCACGTGTGTTTTATAAAATATGAGATTCTAAAATATGCATTTCTTATGAGGCATTTCATTCTGCGAAAGTTGTGATAGTTTTGAATCCAAATATCTTTAGTTCTAATAGTTAAACTTCTAAAAACAATCAGTGACTCAGGATCTATCATTTGAGTTATTAATCATTCAAATTGGATTAGATAGAGGAGAGACAGGTGCGAACATTCAACTTTTGATCGATTTTTTAAATATACATATATAAAAAGGATATAAAATAAAATTCAAATTAATGCAGCAGGATTTGAACCGAGTTCTTTTGAACTAAAACTCTACTAGTTATAGGGCTGATGCTTCTATTAATATCTTATATGTACGTATTTATATAAACATTATTTTTGTACAATTTACTAAAATACTTAATAAAAAACCATTAAAATGATTTCCTAATATTTAATGGGTCGTAAATGGGACCAAACATTGATCAGACACCATCCGAATGCTTTACACTAGAGATATTCTCAACACAAAACTATTGACAGAATGAATGCATTTCACGTTTTTTGTATATTCAAGTACCACCAGACCTTGCTTTTCAACGAGAACTACAAATATTGAATATACTACAATACAATTAGATTGCCATATAGAATATGTATAACTGTAACAATATCGGTATTATAGAGTTTGATTGTTCTTAAGAACATTGTACTATTATCAGGAAACAAAAACATAGTATGAATCACAATACTTCGAAAATAATTGGAAATAAATCGAAAATGTATTGAACAATTTATATGGCGAAAAATTGATCTTCAGTTTGTATTGTAACGTTCTTAGTGAAATTATGGAAAACCTTTCACTTGGTACCGGTTTTGGTGAATATCTATACCAGGTATTTTTCTAAGTGGTAGCAGGGCAGAAGGCTTGAGATATAATAATAATATTTACAATAATCACGTTCGTTAATAATAACTATTAACGAACAATTGCACATATCATTTAGACATGTTGGTATATTTTTGGAGATCACTTTGTATATCTTCTGCTGATAATTGATTGTATCACTATGACATTTAATTCTAGGATTCTATATAGAAAAGCAGACGTCAAACTTTTAATGTTCCAATGTTTACCCGCTGTGATTGTCCCAATGATAAAAAGAATACTTGTTTTCGGATCCATAGACACTTTATACCTGTAAGTGTTCATAGTAACATGAATAGTGATGTTACTTGATAGTTTCATCATCCGTTAACTCTATCTATGGTATCACTTGGATTTCACTAAATCAATACAAAAAATCTGGAAACCGGTTGACCCTTAAGGCCATCTCTGCAACTTTCCGCTAATTCCATACCTAGCACTTAAAATTTAACATATTACATTAACGTATTTATATATTTCGTTATCGATATCTCTCGAAACAATCAACCGATTTTCACGTTCTTCGCGGCGATCGACGTGGATTTATTTATCTTTAATAATTATTTTCTTTCATCAAAACCGATCCGAAAAGAAATGTTAAAGTTATTTAAATTATTTTTCTTGAAATTTTTTGTTCACGATATTTGCAAACTGGAAGATGAATATGTGCATATCATCTTTTATTTTGTGCCTTTTGATCCGGGAAACGTTTGTAGAAAAAATCATGACTATTATAATATTGAATACTTGAGACTATATTTATATAGATTGGTTCTTCAAAACATTTATCAAAATTAGCTGCATAACTAGTCAAAAAATACAAAATCAATGATAGCCTTGTTACTAAAACGTTCTAAAATGTCTTCTTAAAATACAAGTATATACTTTTTTTTTATTTACCAAGTATTAGAAGTAAAAGTAGTTATACGATATTACAATTTGAGTTTTGAGACCAAGTTTAACAATGCGGTCGGTATATGTCAAAGTTCACATAAAACCATGTGTACAAATAATATTCTGTTCACACAGAAATACCTCAACTGTCGAAGTAAGTTTATATATCTTGTAATTTTCTGTTATTTTCTAAATTTATATTTTGTATTTTTTTTTCTGATAAGAGAATCGTTATGTAGTAACTGCATAAACTAAGCAAATTCTAATTAAACATTATTTTACGTGAATTATTTACAAGCAAAAGTACTGAATTTTTTACATAAAAAATCTTCACTCATATACTTAAATGTTATATACCTAAATATTTTTCACATTTATTTTATCTGTATAGAAAACCAAACGATGGACAAGCATAGCACAAACAGCTAAACGGATTGGATTCATATTTGGCACACAGTTTATAGCGTAAACAAACATCCACTAAGAAAGGATTTTTAAAATTCAACCCCTTAAAGGATGAAACGGGTAATCAAAATTTGTATGGAGAAATACACAAGAGAGATGTATCAATTCGAAAATTTGCTGCGGTATTCTACCGAAAAAGATAAAGACATGTATCCTCCTTCTTCATAAACAACCGCTTTTTCAAGGGGTACATATAGGTTAATAGTTTGAAATCAACAGTAGCATAATTATAAATGTTAATTGGGACATTGACGTAAATGACATCAATTTTGAAATTTATTATTTTTAAACAACAAAATAATTTAAAAGTGTCCTAACTTATAATTTTTTATCGATCTAAAGAACGAATTAGTTCCAATATGTGTATTGGGATATTTGTGTAGATAATATTATCCTATCTATAAGTTTGATTACATTCTTTGAACCAAAAATTAAAACAGTAAGCTTAAAGGCTAAAACTATAACTTATCAATCATAATAAAACTTAGCATGTACGAAGCTACGAAGAAAATCTAGTATTGTATTTTATATAAAACCATTTTGATATTTCACTCGTCATCAGTTCAAATTCAAGAGCTAATTTTTCTTGAAGACGTAATCGCCAACAAACACAATACAACACAGCGACATGTAATAATACTAATAATAATAATAATATTGGTACAATCTTATTATAAGGAAAACATACACCAAAGTTATCTGATGTCAAATGTGATTTAAACGTGCGTTGAATTTGTTATCAAATGTTGTTAAGACCCAACACATGTACAGGTAGTGTTTGAAATACCGAAGGTAATATCTATAATCCACAAAGGAGTATTTTTAAACAGTGTATATATTTATAGAGTTTAAATTTTTATTAAATATATGCTTAAATTAAACATTAACAATATTAAAATTTAAGATTTTTAAAATTTATTGATTTATTAGTAGAGGCAACATGAACAAAAACATAAATATTTAGTATTCGAAGAATCTTAGGTTTGATTTTGAATATTCAAAATTATAAATGTATGAAGGTATTGGAATGATTCCTTTAATTAAAACTCCCAGCGCAAAGATCTTGTAATGGGTCAAATTTTCCCAAATTTTAAATTATCTTTACTTTTCAAGATCACTTCAACCCAAATTCAACGTTTTTAGATAAATCTCTATGTATGTACGCATGTACATACATAAATTTATAAATTTATACTACCGGTGTGGAACCGCTTTTATTCGACGCCTAACTACCTTATATAAATTCGGATGACTTCAACAAAATTGGTCAAGGCGTTTTTTGTGTTGTGGATAAAAAAACTGAAAAAAAGACAACAAATATGTCACTTGTAAGTGACGTCACTTTATTTTTCGAATAATTCTTAGCAAGTCCTTTCACCGATACTCATTTTGTGGGCGTGCTTCAAAAGAAACTAGTTCGCTGTCTTTGGTGTGCCGCCATGTTAGGTTTAGAATGATGTAACACAAGTTACCATACATACCCAAACTGAACGTGTATACAAAATTTTAGGTCAATCGGTTAAATATATTTGTTTCAAAATTAAGTTGGAAGAAGTTAAATATCGTTCTCAACCTATTATTTATTAATTTATCTGTAATTTTCGTTATTCACATTTATTTTACAAAAATGCACAATATTTTGAAACTTTACCGTACACTCAAATCAAAACAGTTGACGGATTCAATATATAAAAAGTTAATTTTATTCTTTTTTCATTCACAATATTCTATGAAAACTTCAAAATTCCACCTTCGGTATTTTTTAAACATTAAACTTCTATACCTACAATGTTTTATATTTCTTGTTATGTATTAATACCGAAAAAAAAATCCAATATCAAACAGAAGGCAGCTTTACAGTTGTATTTGAATATTTCAGAAATAGTCATTCAACAAGGATCCGTTTTCAAGACAACATTGTTTTTATGTAAAACATCCTACAAACGTGTTTATCATTCTTATCTAAATGAAACAAAGACACAGAAAGCGTATTAATTTTTTTTTTGTAAACATACATTGATCCAAAAACTTTTTACAACAATAAAAGTATTCTATTTTTTATTCTTCTAATTGAAGAATTTACAAAATTAAATGTTTTTTTATATTATTTATATATTTGCTACATTTTTACTAGAATGTATTTCACATTTTTTACTTTTGTGAATTATACTTTTCATACTTCTGAAAATTATACGTTGAGAGCGTTCATAAACCACATGTTTCAATTCCAACCTTAATAAAACTCGAACCTTTTCTCTAATGATTCCTTATGTACCCTTGTTTCCTTTATAAGAGGATAAAATTAACACTACTCACTTTATGGATAAAAAAATAGCTCTTGATCGAATAATTTTTATTTTTTAAACAATAAAGTAGTGTTTTTTGCCTGAAAATTAACGAGCAACTTTCAGAAGCTGAATTTTTAAAATTAAAAAAACCAAGTGAAGATAACAATTAATAGAGTTATTTGGAAACTCAAAATATCTTGTAGTATCATTGTTTATAACGATTATTACTGATTACCATTCATAAAATACTTTAAATATACAGTCCATACACTTATAAATACCGATATAATAATATGAACTGCAACTAATATATGAGCTTATAAACCGAATTTGAGCTGGAATTTTGGCGTATCTAAACAGTTTATGAAAAAATGTTTCAAATAAATTTTGTTTTTTTAAATACAAACGTTTTATGCCCCTGTATTTTTCTTCTATCTAAAATGGTTCAAAAATTGGATCATGGATCGTAATGAGTTCATTGGATCCAAGAGATCGATTTTGCTCATGAACAAACTCGATCTTACTTTTTATGTCTAAAATACGTCAACAAAATTTCAACTCGCCATCTCTTTTCGTTATCTTGATCTGATCACGCACGGGCATCCGAAAATTGTGTGATTAGATGAGTTTATGAACATCTATACCAAACTTTGTACGGTCAGTATTTTCTTCAATGTTTCTTATTATCGTAATGACATGTAAAATAAAAAAAATATGTTTTTGTAAAATTTTGATAAAATCTTAGTTAAAAGATATTATGACATTTCTATATAATTAGTTTCGTGAAATAAATTATTATTCAAAAAACTAATTTTTCAATCCTCTGACTATCCCCAATATCTTCAGAAAATGTGTATTAATTATCTTACATGCTTCCAAGGAAGTCATTTGGTTTGTTTTTAAATCATGTTTCTGCATTTGTCTTTTGATGAATGATCAAATCATTGTTCACAATAACTATATATTTAAAGTGACTTAGTGAACTTTTTAAAGTGGATATACTTACACCTATATTATATCAACATGAAGTATACTTATTCTATTATTATTAATAGTCAAAAGGCTTTTAAACAAAGTTAAAAGTTAAAATAAAACAACAAGTTTTTAGGGTAAGTGTGTGTGATTGTACTCTACTATGGTATAATAAATTTATTGTGTTGGTCTATTATTATTATACCTATATACATATATATTATATAAATTTTTAGTTGTTTGCATATTGTTATGTTATGCATATCATATCATATATATTATAACTTGTGGTTTATTTAATATGCAACCATAAATTTTATCATAA
The DNA here is from genome assembly GCA_020423425.1 of Chrysopa pallens. Taxonomy (NCBI): domain Eukaryota; kingdom Metazoa; phylum Arthropoda; class Insecta; order Neuroptera; family Chrysopidae; genus Chrysopa; species Chrysopa pallens. Next base: position 3,230,787 of record CM035594.1, on the reverse strand, counting down.
AATTACTATAATTGTAAATATATTTTGGTTATGTTTATTATTTTAGTGATGCAAAAGCAAGCATTACTTGTAAACATAATTACCATTTTGAATATTCGACAACTTATCATATTTGTGTAGATAAAAATTTTATGTAAAAAACATGCATTTATGACTTTTTTATTCAAATAGAACTGACAGAAATGGCTTAGCTGGCAATGTTGTTGATTGAAACGTACGCAGTTTACCCAGATCGCGGGTTTGATCTCTGTCGTTATGAGTTGGTGTAGTGGAAGTATGTTTAAAACAGGTGCACTCAGCCTATCGTATTAAATAAGGAGATGGAATATTCAGTGATTTTAGATTTGGTCTAGTCTCCATTCTAGTTTTCTAATTGCAATATTTTTATTAAGAATATTGCAATTATTAAAAATGTTTTAATTGAGTTATACAATCGGTAAAGCCGCTTAGGAAATATAAGTAGCTATTTCAGTAAATATTTTTGATAATTTATTTATTCATAATTTATTCAATTTTGACGACATTTTGTATGATATAATTTTGTCAAAACCGACTATACTGGAAGATCTATAAAAAACGGAAAACTCCTGAAAAAATCTAACTAAATTCTGTCATTTAGAAGTATAAATTGCTTTAATTCACATACTATCAAAATTTTGAATAAATCAGACAAGTTATTCATGAATCTTTAGTATATGTATTTAGTATATGAGAGTATAACGTTCATGTGTGTAATACGTTTAAATAGGTAGTTTAAATTAAATCCAATTATAATAGACATCGATATATGGTTAACTATTCCAATTTTGTTAAAATTTTTTATGTAAATAAATAGGTTTGTTTATATCATTGATTTCTGGATATTGTGAGGGGGGGCGTGAATAGGAAGAATAGGATAAATTATTATAAACACGAAAGTTTTTATATATCTTTGTTTGGAACTCTTTCACGAAAAACTACTGAATGAATTTGATGATGTAGCTTATACGTATGAATAACACAAAGGCTAAAATTTATAAAGATATCATGGATTTTAAGTCCATTTTCTGACCCTAAGGTGGTGAAAATAAGAGGCAATTTTTTGTAGCCATTTGTCACTTGAAGTATGTTACTAACCCTATTAGCATCATTTTCATCGAAACCAAAATTTCAATTTGAAATGGAAAATAAAAATTAGTTGTCTCTTCTCAATAGCAGTATGTCAAACTGTCAACTATATAAAGTGTGCATGTCGCATCGTTCAAGTATCACCAGGTCTATATACTTTTTATCCAGTATATGAGTACCACAGCCCGAAGTACTTGTTGTCACAACCAAGTAGGTTATATGTACATTTTTGTGACGCGGCTTCAAATCTGAACGACGCTCCTGGGGGTTAAGGAGGTGTTCACACCAAATAAAGAGGGTAAAAAAAGGGGGAATTTTTTTTCAAACTTTTTTCTGTGAAAATTTTCACAGTAACGCGTGACCGGATCTGCTTGTATTTTACATGATTGCAATGTATAAAATGCCCTTTTTTTAAATACCATATCCAAATAGAAACTCATTCGATGATGACGTGTGGGAGCTATTTAATTAAATATATTCATGTATCAACAGAAGTAATATATCCATTATTAGGGATTGTATTTTTTTAATGTTATGTTATTGAATTTATATTTTCAAATTAGTGTTTGTGTTCTTCAAAGTGTTATGATCCTTGTAGAAACAATAGTTGTTATAAGTCACATATTGTCATTACAAGTTCAAAAGATGAACTACTAAATACAAAATACTTATTCATTAGACGATAGAGAATGCATTTGAAGTAATTACAATATAAATTCATAGTGGTAACATTATATGAATGCAACGTAGATCTATGTATAACATATAGTTTATATATTTGTAGAATATTCAACTGAATTACACTGAATATGTACTTACAATTAGTCATATATCATCAATTTGAACTCCTTGGTGTAATTATCATGTATGAGAATTCTATATGCTTGTATATTAATGGATTCGTTTATTCATTTATATAATATTCAATTCAAGAAAAAAATAAGAAATTACAACAATACCTAATATTTATAACATATATCAAGGAGTTCGAGCTTTCAATTCGACTTCCGTCCGATATTATCAGTACGGTAAGATTATTTTAAATTGAACAAAATTTATATTGTAGTACTAATAAGGGTTAAAAAGAGTTTAAGAATTCTTAAATAGTTTAAATAATTGAATCTGCCTGATAAATGTTCTTCTGTAAACACGTAAATAAAAATATTAAAAAAAAAGTAAGAATTGAAATAAAAAATTAGTTATCACAAAAACGAATCTATTAAGAAACATACAGTTAAACTACACACTACGAAAATAGGCAATAAATATTTAGCATGCGGACCATAAATTGTATAAAACATACGTTAATGATAGCAAATGGTCTAAGGAGAATAAAACTACATATTATATAAATAAAAATAAATGTTCAGTTTCCCTAAAAAACTTTAATAATTTTAGATAAGCGTTATGTTCGTTATACATTTTTATTTATAATAAAAAAAAAAGTGAATTTCATTGCACGAAACTTTCCTCCTATAATTTTTGTGGGTTCATGAAGATACGAACTGGGTTCAAAGCTGTGTATTTACTATACACCTGTTTGACTGTATATATAATGTAAGAATTTAAAAAGTTTATAACTTGTTTCTTAGCCTATCTTAGAGTCTACACACAGCATTCAACTTTAAATTGCTTTATTACATATTTTTATGGAGTTTGTGTAAGACGATCTATATACAAGTTGTTATGCAAACTATGTTTGTTGATATAATGGCAGATATCCTAATTCCGCAGTACATCCGCAGTTTTAATTTGTGTATCCGTTATTTTATCAAATATATTAGAGTATACTAAATTTAATCCAACGTTGTTAACGGTATAGGTGTGGGTGTTGTTCATCCCTTATCCCATCATTGAATCTCATCAACATTACTCAATAACGAAAAGAGGCAGGAAGCTGAATTGGTGGCGTAGTTTTGCGAATAAACAGAATCGGGCCACTGAACTAAAATTGATTTAAGGGTCATATGAAGGTAAACTCGTACAAAAAGAAACATCTTTCTTAAAAATAAATAACTTTTATTCGTAACATTTTTTTATAAACTGTTTAGATTCGCCATAAATAACCATATTTACGGTATTTAAACAATTAATTTTTTTAGTTATTATTTTAACTTGTTTTTAAAAATTAAACTACAATTGAGACATCGTTATTTATTAAGGAAGCTTACGAAACTTATAAATGAATTACTCTTATAATAAATTATCTTAAAAATTTGTCTAGAATTTTATAATATACAAATAATAGTTATTTTGGTCTTGATTATTCAAATTTCAAATAAATAATTTTGAAAATTTTGTGAAAAATTTTATTTCTTATCATATACTTTTCATAAAAAAAAATGTAATTTTGAAAGTTGCGTTAAAAAAGGTCGGAGTAAATGAGTTCATACCGATTTAAGAGTAATGAATTTATGTGTATAACTATCAATCAAAAGCTCCCCAGTCGGAGATTAATATTGTTTAGTAACTTAAAAGATAATAAACTGCCTTCGTGACTGTCGCCGGCGACGAATATTTTTAAGTTATAATTGCTGGTGCAGATAATTTTATTTGTAACCGCCAGTTGATATATAATCTGTGATATTGTTAATTTTGAAAAATCTACGGTTGTGATTTTAAACCTATGTTCATTTGATTCTTTTTTAATATTATCAATGATATCTACTCATACATACTACTCAACGATAATAATCATTCTTCAACATGAAATTTAAAATATGATAAAAATTTATTATTTTGAAGAATTCGTTGAAAAACTATTGATTAATAGGAAAAATACATTCAATGGAAATTTGATGGCTACTTTAATTTCGTATAAATTCGATAATGATAATATAAAGAACGTTGTAGCTATGGAAATTTTAAAAAAACTAAATACACCTGAATAATTTTTATTGTTTTGATTAATTATTACTATAAATTACTCTATCGTGAGTAGTAACGTCTTGTCCCAATGACAAAATTGATTTTAGTATTTTGTGCTATAAATAGAGAGAAATTTATTATGTTTCTAATATAATATAACTATCTTTTTTTTTTTTTTTTGAAAAACTAAAAAACTGCAGTTCAAATTACAAGCATTTAAAACAGCAATACTCATGCATGAAACCTTAGATGAGATTTCCAAACTCGAACAAAGTCTATTTTTTAAAACTGTGACATGAGGTATAAATAATTGAATAATGAAATAATGGATTATTAATTATATTGTATTCATTATTTTTAACGCATAGATACATAAAATTAAAAAATCACAATAATTTGTTTTTTCTCCTGAGTTAAACAGATATTTAACCACAGATGGAAAAAATCTGTTTGACTTCTCCATTCAAATAAATGTAATAAAATATTAAATTATCATTTACGTAATTAATTGTCAGTGGATTCCTTTTGATTGCCAATTTTTGTTTAAACTTTTCATAGCTATTGAATTTCTCGCATAATTAAGTTTTCATCATCAAATATTATATTAGAAACTATTCAAATTATTATAGGTTAAAAAAAAAAAAATATTTTGATTCATAAACGTAGAACAAGTCTATATTATAAATATATTTGAACTAGCACCAGCACACTATTTAAAATAACGAATATTGCTGGCTATTTCTATATTGGAATACTAATTTTGCCAGAGTCAGAATTACTAGTTGAAAAAATTCGGTGCCGTCGCCGATCATGGAGATAGTTCCGAATAAATAATTGAGTAGGGGTTCATTTTCGATAGTCTACGGTATACTTTAAAATAAATTATGATTTTTCTTATAAAAAATAATTGGATCATGTTCAATTTAATTATCGCTTACAATCTTTTTCCCCATTTATTTATAGTTTTTCAAGAACCAATACAGTCTACTGCTATCGATGTTGATATGAACGAACCATCTTGTTTTATATAATAAATATACTCTACACACATCACATATATCGTATTGTATGTAGTAAATGCAGTAGAAGGTTTTCATACCTCTTGTATTCATATATAATAAGTAATGTAAAAGGAGTTGACTTGAGAACGGGTAGAGCAGCAGCAGTGTGCACCATCTTACGTCCATTCATAATTAATGCGTGTTTATATAACCTTACTTCTATACAATGTGTGTTGCCTACCTATGTACTTACTTCACTAGTCCATCCACATAATATAAGGGTGGCTTATAAATGTAAGTAGTACAGTAATTCAAGGCTAAAATTTCGATATATATTCCAAATACTTTGATAATAGCTTCGAAATTATTCTCATTTATAGCCAAAATAAAAATTGAAAAGGAGGTAAATTAATAACCTTGGTGAGTAACGTTTATATAAATATTTCATTATTTATTAAACATGCAACATTTGGTGATTGGATAAGAGTAATGTATGTATTATATATGTAACTAAAATGCATAGTAATTTTGATCATGGTATCAATATTATCAGAAATATATCCTACAATTATCCTACTCCTATCTTACTCCTGTATTTCTATATTTGCCTCCTTTCCTTGATTATAACTTAGCCCATTAATTGTGGATTATTAGTATCGATCGGAACTCAATGGCAGAAAAGTATGAAGTCAATATACTGAATAATCTGAACGTTATGTTGGTATTTCTTATTATGTCTCCTCCATTCCCAGTCCACACACACACACACACTTACATATATATATATATATATATATATATATATATATATATATATATATATATATATATATATATATATATATATATATATATATATTTATTAATTAAATATGTATATATCTATGTTGACTTCACAAATACATGTAGGCTCAAACACATATACTAACCTTGTAATAAACACAGTATAATGCCTTCTGTAAGTATGTATAATTTTACCGTAAGTTAAATCCTATAGATGCATGTGGTTATCTCCCTTTTACTATGGCTTTTTCGTTTCATCGAGTTTGAAATTAGGACGAAACTAAAGAAGCTTCACTCCATAAACAATAGTATGTATTAAAATAAAATAAAAATCAAATTTCAATTCAAATGACAAGAAATGTTAAAACTTTTGAAATTATTATTTTGAAAATTTGAAATTATTTAAAGTATGCAATTGTATGCAATTGTCTACAATATCATGTTTTCGAATATCATGTCCGAAAAAAACTTGGTGGCAATATATGAGCTAATTGTTTCGCACATTTATTGGGACCAATATTAGTTCCTTGGCATGTATGTTAAGAAATATGATTAATAAAACTGGTCTATACTTACACTAGCTAAACACAACAAATTCTGTAAAGCAACCGCTATGGAGGTAATAGGATGAAGCATAAACGACGACCAACGACGACGTATAAACTATGGGAATATGGTTATACATACTATACATGAATATTTTAGTAGAATATCTTGATACTGTATAGTGAGTCTATGTAGATAGGTAGTACAGTGTAGTTCTTGCTTAGGTAATGTTACTGTAGTATAGGTAGTACCTACGGATAGATAAAGTGAGTCTCTTTGGTAAGCAGCCAGTGTGTGAGGTTGCTTATTCGTTAGTTATAGCCAGTCTTGTATACCACCGATGTGCTATTGTTATGAGTCTAAAATATACTGAGTATTTGAGTCATGAATTTACAATATGAAATTAAGATTCAGATTATTATTATTATTAATAAGTTACAAATCATATTAACAAGTAATTCGTAACCTTAACTATACCCTTGAAAGTTTTATACTACTCTGATTATAGAAATTCTTAAATAATGAGCTTTAATAAAACAATGCTGTCATGTTATATGGCGTTCTCGTAAGTTATAACACAATAAATAAAAAAAAGTTTTATATAATTTTAAAGGTGCTTTAACGAGTCAAATTATACTTAATTTAAATTTTTTAACAATAAAGATATTGTACGTGATTATACCTGACATAAATGAAATATATGTGGGTATATTATTTTAGTTTCCAGCATGTACGAAAATACTAAAGGTACTACAAAGATTTTCGTATGGATGTCCATAAAATCAATAATTAATATGACTATGAAGCAAAATTGGTCGACTTTATTTCATGAATACAAGAGTCCACGTCAGATATAGGTACTTAATATTATAATATATATCATATAACAAAATAGATTTTTAGTTTATCATTTTATAATATATATGTGTTCATATTTCTGGTGTATTTTTTTTTTTAAATTCTATAATTATTGATACTCAATCATATGTCAGGTATTTAAACTAACTTAAAATATTCATGGTGATTTTCTCGGCGTTTCCCAGATATTTTTAATTTATTTTTTTGTAAATATACGTTAAGTTATGTTTTCATGCTATATATTTCTTTTTCTCAAGAGCTCAAGAAATTTTTTCTTCCACAATCAAATCAAGGGTAGATCTCTCATAGCTCGAAAACGAAATATTTTCAGAAAAAATAGATCAAATTTTTAAGACAGCGTGTTTGACCTTTTCGATCTGCAATCGTTAATAGTTTATTTTTGCCTCATATAAAATCGATTGTTAAAATGACTGAATACCTTCTACGTTATTGAAAGAGAAAGGAAAGTAGCAAAACAAAAAATTAGACCAAAAGTTGATATTCTCCAACATTCGTATCGTTTATATTTGAGTCATCAAATAATACATACTGATGTGGCTTCAGCGCTGGCAATACGAGTAATATATTCGAATTTTATATAGTAGCGTCCAAAATTTCGCAACAATTAATACAAATAAAAACGCTTTTCTTTACACTTAAAATTATTATTTGTCTCTCACCGATATTAAAGAAATTAAATTAAAAAAATTAATTATTTTATAAATAGATGCAGCAGTATGTAAATGGTGGAGACGCAATTAATATACAATATACGAATAATAACTGTTTAATATGAATTTATTTGTGCTCCCACCATATTAAGTATTTTATTATATATTTTTTTACTAAAATCTTTATTACGTGAAAAATTGGTTTTATAAAGTTGAAAATCAGATTCAAATTAATTTTAAAAGTTATATATATATATATATATATAAGTGGATAAAAAATTATATACATGTTGGGCGTATCAAAATATCTCCTGGTTCATTTTTCAATATACGAATATCGATCCATCCAACTCTTGATAAACAAATTTTTTTAATTCCTTGCGTTAGAAGAGGCGTTATTGAAATCTTCATGAAAATCTAAACTGGGAGTCAGTCATTATTTTCATGTTTCAAAGTAACTCAAGTTTTTTTATTCGATATTACATAAAACTGTGTTCTGTGTGTATGTGTGTGTGAGGGTTTGTTGGGTTGTTATTTGGGGGGGGGGGCTGAGTGATATTGTTGTGAAAAAAAATTAAATTTCTGTTCCCAAGTGAAAATTGGGTTCAATGACTCAAATTTAAATCCATAAGAGATAAAACAAAACATTTTTCATAAGCTGTTTTACCACAACTTTAGCTCAGCTAACTTACACTTTAAATACAAAACATATCACTTTATTTTCTATGAAAATTTTTTTTAACGGAACAAACATATTTTTCTTACAAACAGATAGTGAATATATTACGAGAACTTGAGATTGTTTTAGTGATCTCTGTTTACAAATAATGCATTTTTTGTTGCGTACGATTTGCACAAATGCATACTAAAAAGTAATATGCTATGTTAGTTAAATTTAAAACATCTCTTTACAATGTAATATACATGTTAACAATTTTATAGTAGTAATACATTGATTACTTCAATATTTACATACCAAAGAATAACATATATGTTTATCTGGAGACAAAGATTACATTGATCGCTATTATTCACTTTATATCGTTGTTGTTCATAGAGATTTAAAATATAATCGATATAATTAATAATTTGGAAAACATTTATTAACAAATTTATAAACGAATAACGTAAATGTACAGTTGATTAGATGTACAACAATTTGAATGCATAATTTATGCACTAGCTTTTATTGCTTCATTTTTGAGTATACAAAAGTGAACAAATTGTCAATATTGTGAAGAGTCCCTTCAAAAACATAACCCATATTTATATATTCATTTGTTTTGTAAAAAGAAATAATTTAAACCAATACATTGTACTTGAAACTAACATATAGGTTTGTATATGCAGAGGCATGATGGTGCAACGTTTATCACATACATACACATGTCTGAATAAGTTGAAAAACTAGGAAAATGTTTAAGTATATTGTATCAACTAGAGTATGTAGCTTTGTATACAAGGCGAAACAGTTTAAACGTCTATCAAGATCGCTTTAATACTTGAAATGAATAAGATAAGAAACAGGTACACTTTTAAGATTATAATATTTGGACTGAATCAGATGATATATATAATCATCAAGGATAAACTGATAATATGTTACGATAGCAATATTGAAAAATATCTATAAAACTTGGTATATTAATCATTCAATGTATAATTAGCCTGCTATAAAAATTTGATGAATATTCCCAAACATGAGATAATTGCAATGAAAAATAATATTTTTTTCTATAAGAAGCATAGGAAAAGTATTGTAAAATATTGTAAAATATTGGAGTTTTATCATTATAATGAAAAACTAATATTTCTTACAAGTGTATATTTTGAAAATTATAAATAAAAATGTAATGAATTGACCACATATTTAAGATAAACAAGAAAACATTTAAATTATAATTTCCAAATATGTACAAACTATAGTAAGTGAGTGTGTGTAGAAAAAGTATATAGTCTGAGTTATAGCTGTTATACTTTATAAAAACATAGCCAGAAGTCTTGGTACTGCATATATGCTCTTCTTACATTATTTGTAGATTAAAAGTTTATATTTTGCCATAAATTTTGTCGTGAAAGTCCCTGAAATAGACATATAATACAAGAGATAGCTGTATGAATATTTAAGAGCGTGTTATCATTTAAAATTGATTTACCTTTAAACTAGACCGAGCTTAAAGTAGGTAAGAGGATTAAAAAATATTAAACGTGCACAGTTTCTCTAATTCAATCAATGCACTGGATAAAAGCGATTATCTTTGAACAATTTTGTGCAAGCAACCTTATACCTTGACAAAAAAGGTTACCCAATTAAAATTTATGTACGTTGTACTTTTTGTGTCGTTAATTTAAAAAAGAAAAAAGTGGAAGAAATAAATGTAAATTTTATAGTTTTCTAACAGGCAGTTATAATGTTGAGCAATAAGAAAATGTATTATTACCCTTAAAAAAATATAGTATGTAGAGTTGAAAATAACAATTAAATATTTGTGACGGGACATAAAAATGTAGCGATTACAATTGTAATGATTATTTTGCTGGATGCCAAACATCAAAAGAAGGCAAAGCATCAGTTGTATACTTACAATTTTCTCGTAAAATTCTATGAATTACAAAAATTACAAAAAAAAAATAAATATTTTTCAAATCTGATGGGTAGAGTTTCATGCACAAATAAACAAACTTTTCAGCTTTATTATATTAGTATAGATTAACCATAGCCTTGAACCATAGCTTTCTTTGGTAATACTATTTGATAAAAAAATAATTTACATTCGGTAAACAGACGAGTGATGGATGATTGTAATTCATTAGACAATATGAAGATTCGACGTAGAAACTGATTCGTGCTGTATTATAATATTCGTATATTATATCACAGTGGATACCGTAATCATACTCTGTTGTATTACCACGATGCAAGGTATATAATGAAAATGAACTAGTAGTGTATACATGCTTTAAGAAAATATACTTAGAAAAATGAAAATGCTTCATCCATTCAAGTATATTAAAAATATTAAAAATATGTTATTGTATATAAAAATATTACTAAACATTATTACCAAAATATTCATTCGTATTTGAATAAACTTTTATATTACCTACATAGCCCAATCTAAACAATAAAAGTCCATAAATTATTTTATTTCACAAATAATGGGCATCTTTGTCCTAGTAGACGATAAATTTGGCACAAACAATTTTATAAAAAATGTCAACTTATATTATATTTATCTTTTCTACTTAGTTTTTGTTATTCAATCAATTTTATTTTTATACTGATAATTTGAAAAAAATAAGTACAAGAAATGATAAATTAGTATATTAGAATTAATTAATAATTGGTTATGGTTCTGTATGTTATTTAATCAAAAGGGATCAAAATCTACGCTAAAGGGAAGCTGGCGTAAGATGGTTAAATAGGCCCAATAATCCCTCGATATGCGTTCACTCGTCGATTACCAGCTCCTTGGAAAATGTCAGATGATTTAAGCCCTTTCAGCAAAAATTGAAGAAAAATCAAAAAATTATTTTAAGTTCAACAGATTTAGATTTGTTAAGAAATATTTTAAAGTTTTAACAATATGAATTTCTACAACGTTTGGAAATTTAAATTATAAACGATTAATAAACATTGCCTCAAAAATTGAAGCTAAATTACTATTAATTTTTTCCTAAAATGAATAAATTATAAACGAAACAATTACTTACAATAATTTACCTAAAAAATATTATAAATAAATTTAACGAATAGGTTAATTTAAATTTTACAAGCCCTAAACTATGTATTCATAATACAATAATAAATGAAAGTTTAGAAATCTCATGAAAGACGATTAATAAACATTGCCTCAAGAATTGAAGCTAAATTACAATTTTTTCTGTAAATGAATAAATTATAAACGAAACAATAACCAACAATAATTTGCCTAAAAAATATTATTTATAAAATTTAACGAATAGGTTAATTTGAAAGTTACAGCCTTTAAACTATTTATTCGCTATACAATAATACATGAAAGTTTGGAAATCTTATTAAAAACGATTAATAAACATAGAGTCAAGAATTGAAGCTAAATAACTAAAAAATGTTTCTCAAAATCAATAAATTATAAACGAAACAATAACAGACAATAATTTGCCAAAAAAGTATAATTAATCAATTTAACGAATTAGATTATTTTAAATGTTACATCATTTTTAGCGATTTTCTAGCAACATTTTTTTTTCTTATAACCAAAATAATTAATTTCAACAAAATATATCATATATATATATATCACTGATGTAAGACTATATCATGCATGAACGTACAAAATTTTATCAAAATTGGAAATAGCTATATTTTCGACAGACTAGCAGAGAGTGGGAAACGAACTGGAGATATTTCAGCCGTTCCAAAATGTCGACATACATTAAAAAAAATAGAAATCGGTAGAAAAAATTGGTTGATTAAAACAGGTAGACAATACTCCCGATATTGATAAATATAATTTGGAAGTATTATTATCAATATATGTATGTTCAATTGGCAAATGTAAGGGAATTCTGTTGCATGGTTGATATTATTATTACAGGAGCTGAAAAATCTCTCTTGTGTGTACTAAAATTGGAAATAGTCTGACCATTTCATGTACATTGGGTAAAGGTACCAATGAAATGAGGTACATGAATACATCAATAAACTTACTATATGTACAATGTATGTATGATACCAACTATACCAGACCATATCGACATGTTATGTTATGTTATTTATGTTTTTATTTATTTAGAAAAAAACAACTGTTGGCATTAAATTTGAAGTTAGATATTTTAACGACGATTTAAAGTTTTATATTTTTAGTAATAAAAATGTACTCGCTTTTATCAATTTATATATGAACTTAACATATAGGGAATCAATGACGGACTGACAAAACAGTTTACAGGCTATGAGAAGATCAACATTGATTCATATTCAAACTGGAAACATCAGGAAAAAAAAACGATGTTAAAATGAGAAAAATTTAAGTTTCTAAATTTCATCAAATATTTAATTTTGTCTTTATTAACTTTTAATATAAGAGTATTATTAGTGTAGTACCTACACTTAAATATAAGCTCATAATTTTGAACGAAGCATTAACAAGAAGTACCCTAATTTTGGTAAAATATGTAAGATACGTGTATCTAGCCGAAGACTTTCTATTAGATCTAAAGATGTAGAACATTTTCACGCATCTCAAACGGTTAACGCAGCGTACGCATGTAAAAAGGACTTTACCAAATGTTTACAGGTGTTTGATCTGCACCTTGATGGATATATTAAAATTTGAACAACCCGGTCAACCATTTGGGGGTGTAATTTTAAAAAATCATCTCTAGATTTCTTTTACGTGTTAACCTCTTTGGGAGTTTAATTAAGATACTGCATACATATTCTTTGCTCATGTGATAACAAGATCCTGTGTTCGAAGTTTCACGTTTGCTGTCTAAGCGACTTGGACTGTACCTTGCACTACTGCAGTCTCGTAGGGGATGAATTACAAAAACAATCATTTAGATAGTTCTCGACTATTTTATTACAGCATTATCACTACGTTATTCAAAATTGCATGGTTCCTCACTATGGAATTGGACCGTACCCTGATTTAAATTTCAAAATTTGAAACCTATCTTCACCTCTTTTGGGGTTGTATATCAGGGCCCTCTCGTCTTAATTTGAAGATTTTTTACTTAGCAGTTTTGCGGTATATTGTTACATATTTGAAAATTTGAACTTTCTCTTCACCTCTTAAAGCAACAAATTTCGAAAAGCCCTTTTTTAGTGCTCGCTTACGACTTATAATACACCCTAATACGAAAATTTCAAGCTTCTAAATGAAACGGTTTTGGTCTTACGTAGTAATGTCAGTCAGTCAATTATTCCTTTATATATAGAGGTAATTAATAATTAATATTGAATCAGGTTATACATCCAGGAGAATGCGATTTTCTTAAGTTCGTGGCAGAACTTTACGGCGTCTATTACGGCTTGTTCAAATTATTTTGATTCTGTTTTGTAGAAAATCCTATCAAGATATATTTATATGAAAAGAAACCAGTTTTAAGAAATAACAAAAAATTATAGATTAAAATATAAAAATAAAATTTATGTTTATTTGAAGAGAAAATCAATTTGTTGTTGTTGTATGTTAAAGGGCAAATGTAAATAATCGTTTCAATTCATGTGTATAAAATAGAATCTAAAATTGTATCATAAATATATTGAAAGGGCAAACAACCTGTATAAAACCTACATACATACATACATAGTGTACGTATATTTAGGGAGGGGGGAGGGTAAGCTTTCATTTTATTTCCCATAACATTTTAACTTTTTTTTTTCTTGTATTTAATGTATACGTATTTAATATTACAAACTTTTAAACATAATAATACTGTGGAAAATATTTTTATTTAAATTATAGGAAAAGTGAAAGGCGGGTGATTAATTTATTTATGTTTTCTAACATTTTAAATCAGTCAAACAATTTTTTTTATAACGAATTTCAAAAAAAAAAAATAAAATAAAATTACGTATCAGGAGAAGACTTGTTGGAGTTCTTATATTAAAGTTTGAAATTCAACAACTTAAAACTGGAGAAAAAATATTGATTTCGTCATCTACTTGTACTATTCAATAAATAATATATGTAAAAAACAATTTAAATTCATTCTATTACTTTAATATTCTAAAACAAATTTTAATATTGGAGTTTAAGATGAAAAATTGCTTTCAGGCATATTTGAGCAGGATATAATTGCATTCTTACTCTTAAAAAATATTTGTTCCATGTTTAATAAATAAAATAATTATCTGTTTCAAAAAAAAAAAAAAAAATTGTTGATGAATGCCTTTTAGCCTATAAAATTTTTGTACCTCATGAATTAATAGTTATTAATTATGTGAGCTTGTGCTATTAATTTAATACTAGCAAATCCATAGTAATAAATAAAATTATGACAATTTAACACTTTCATAAATTTCCAAAACATAATTTGGTATTCTATAATCTGATTTCAGTTATGTTAAAAATCTGTATTTACGATCGAAATTACAATATTGCCTAATATATACTTCTTAAATTTTATTTACGGAAGTATTTTGATTTCTAGGAAAAAACATAGTCTTTTGTGGTTGGATTTCAAAACTTTGACGATTTGGAGCCTTCTCCAAATATAAATATAAAATTCTGACAAACTGAAAAACTGAACGGAAATTTAAATTTTTGATTAACATTACAAAAAAAAAGTTTGCTATTCAAATCTGAATTTACTCATACCAAAAATCCTAAATTACAGTTTTAATTACAATATTTGAAAAATTTGGACTGTACCTCAATTCACTCTTCTAGTGGTTTTTTACTTAATAGTTAGGCAGTATATTGATCGCCATTTTAAAATTTGAACTTGTCTTATACAGAAATTTTTTAATCGATTTTGTAAAAAACATAATATTTATGTTTCAATTTCAAAATTTTTGTGTATATTGACGATTTGGAAGGTTCTCTGCAGCCATTAAAAATCTGATAATCGAACGGCATATATCTCCAAAACAACTGGGCGAATATTTCAAAATTTTTGATTAACAATAACTACACATTAATTAAGAGGTCGCAAGTTAATTCGATATGTTTCGATATCTCGTAAACTGTACATTAAATTTTGATTAATTGAGACTGATAAGACATAGATCATTAAATTTTCACTTAGTATCCAAATTTCAAGTTAATCCGCCTGTCATTCCGTACATATAGCTACAAAAGCAAACACATTTATAAATCAAAAGGAACTTTGGCAGTGTATTCATTTTGTAAAACCGACAATGATATTTGTTAAACCGTTTAAAATTATAACTGTTAGAGAGCTTCAGTTTAACAAAATTTGTATTATCTATGGAGATTTTGCCATTGTGTTGTTTCATTTAAGATAAATTAAAATTTAATTTTTTAATTAAAACGCTTTATTTTATCAACATATTTCTAATGAAATCATATAAATTATAAAAGCTTGAAAATAACAGAATTATATTTATGCAGTGCAGCTTGTATGGGTTGTAGGTATTCATATTAATAACTCAAATTAAATATTTTTTAAACAAACTTACCTTTTTCTGGGAAAAAAATTGTTTATCCTCATTTAAAATTATTTAAATAATGGCTATAAACATTTTTATAAAAGTTTAAAATAAAAACAATTTTTTAGATTACTAACTTTTTTAATCATATAATTTGAACGTAGGTTTTTTTACTGACTTTTGAGAAATTGTTATTTTTTTTTTTTTTTAATCTCTAGGTAATTAAAGGTAGTAATGAAATAAAATCAATTTAAAAATACACTACCAATAATGGATGCAGAACTTCCTCATTATGCATGAATATAAGTTTATTTAAATATGTATATTTTCAAAATGGTTTGGCATTTAATTCTGGATACAATGTCTTCTGTAATTAATTAATGTTGAGATATCTGTAAAATGGGACCATCAAGAATGCTTCCACTTATTTTTAACTAAAAATTGATCAATGTGTGTCCAGTGTTTTTAGAGTTTTACGCGTATATCGAAATATCGAAAGTAATAATTTTTAACATGGGTTTTTTCCGACTTGAAATTTAAATTTTCATAGCAATCTTTCATAACGGATTATATTTTTTTTTATTTATAATCATTTTTATATTTTACATCGAATAATTTAAGTCTCCAAAATGTGTTTATGCAAAAATGAAACTACAACTTAACGCCAAAACAAGACAGAGAATTTTTATAAAAATTTTAATCGGCAACAACAATACTATGAAATATTATCTACATATTACATTAATTTGCCACTTATTATATTTTTGTGTCCATGGTCAACTATAACTTGAATGCTAATGATAACTAATGTTCACCAAAAATTTATAAATATTAGTCAAATAGGTTTCGAGTGATGAGCGTTCGTGTAAATGAGTATCACAGACCGATAGACCGACGGACACGCAAGGAAAAATATTTTAAGAAGTTATAAAACGTCTGTATAGAAAAGTTTTTGAAATCGCTGCAAAAAAATTTTTTTAAATCACGAACACAATACTTCCGATATCGTAGATATAACTCGATTAATAAATTATGTTCGATTTTCTATTTTTCTTCTCAATACGTCTACTTATAGATGTCCTATATTTCCACATTAATAATCAGAGATTTTGGTATAAGTGAATGACAAAAATCTTAATCCTGCCTGTTTTGATAGAAATTGGAACGGGACTACCAAAGTTGCCATAAGACGAGTTTTGGACGAATTGTAACATTCTTAAATTCATCGTTTATAAATTGTAAATAAATTGAGTATAAATTGAAATTGTTTTCAATCATGGCCATTCGCTTACACCGTAATACATTCAATTCAGCTCGCTTTCTATTTACTTTTTTGAATTATCTTCATGTCAAGTATAAAAACGTTTAATTAACTTTATGTTGATTCTAAAATCATTGATGGTTAACTTTATAAAAAGAAGTATTATTACTTATATATAAAACAATATAAATAAAATACAGTCAAAGTTATATAAAACTTTGTGAAATATTAAATTTTTTTAAATGTCATAAAATTCTGGAAAATTATTATTTGTATCTGTAAAACAAAAATAAAATAAAAAAACATTTGAAATATACAACGTTATTTTAAGTCAATGTATGTGCAGTTTTAGTTTTTCTAATCATTTTAAAAGCTGTCGCGTCGCGTCAGATATATATGTCTGAATTTTATATCATATCTATCCTACATTGCATTGCATACGTACTCTAGAATTCATCACGGTTAATGTTTCCTTGTTTTTAAATTAAAAATAAATAAATAAATAATAATAATGAAAATATTTATTTATATTTTTTTGACTGACAAACGCTGTAAAATTTTTTATTTTTATTTTAAAGAAATGAAAAACTGAGTTTTCATTTGTCAAAATAGCTCTATTATTTAACATATTTTTATAAACTTCCTTTTTTCGTTGTTATTCCCGGGTGGAATTTTGTAATTGCTTTTAAACTAACTTCCCGAAAATGGAAATTTTCACCAGAA
This sequence comes from Chrysopa pallens, assembly GCA_020423425.1. Lineage (NCBI taxonomy): Eukaryota > Metazoa > Arthropoda > Insecta > Neuroptera > Chrysopidae > Chrysopa > Chrysopa pallens. The sequence goes on along the minus strand of CM035594.1, from coordinate 3,212,865 downwards.
CTAAGAATTTGATGACAATGAAAATAAGAATATAAAGATAAATAATGGAAATGAAAACACAACTCTAAAAAGCAGTAAATATTAGTAAAATGAAAATTATTGTTATTTAATCATGTTTTAATAATGGACTAAAAACTATAAAATAATTTCAATATTTTTTAACGAAAAACATGCTGCAGCAATAGTTTAGCTACTAAGATATCAATTATCTGCAGCATGCGCCCGTTGTTTGAAATTAGAGAAATTATTTTATACTTTTTAGTCCGTTACGAAAACATGTTACATATTAAATTTTATTTTTATTTAATTCACTCCTTCGATTTAGTAGCCAACTAGTAAAAAAAATATTATGTTAAAATTATGATCTAGTCAATATTCACATAATTTGAAAAAAGAATTATCACAATTTAATTTTACAAAGGAATAAACTGTGATTGATTTTAAGCGTAACAAAATGGGTGGGAAAAAATCCTCAAAATATTTGTTTGATTAACAACCAACACAATAAGATAATCAAGCTGAACTCCCTGTATTAAAATCTGAAAAGCTCAAACATTTTAAAGTGGCGATTTTTTTTCAAATTTTTCAAAAACTACCACGAGCTTGCGCTACATTCCAATTGTCAGCCATTTAAATTGGTGCTTCGTTTACGTTCACTTAACATCCCCTATTTTTAACCCTTCTGTATGGCATCTTGGAAACTGGCAGATTAAGATCGTCTTCATGACACCTCACTATTGTTTATCATTTTTGAAAAAAAATGTCTGTAGGTCCCAACGACGCTGTAGTACATACTCATATTGTATCTTTGGCGCATTTAACAATCGCAATAAAAGTGAGTTATATATTTTTAGTGAACAATTCTGATTGGATTAAAAATAAATTAGTTATTTTATGAAATTTGAGAAGCATCAGTTATATATTTTACATTGTACATTGTTGTTATAAATATTTAAAATAATTTTCTATTTCAATTTTACATCGTGCATCATGCATGCCATTGTGTAATTTAATATATAAATGAAAAAAATCTAGTAACAAATGAATATTGTAAACAAATTATAAATGTTTAATAATAACAAACATGGTATACAGTAAACTGGGTAAGCTGGGTGAGTGACCTGCGCAATTATTGGAAAATTTTAAGTGAATTACAGTATTGTTATTTAATAGATAGTTGGGGTATTTCCTGTGAAGTTAGCAACGAAGTAAATTTGACAAAAATAAATTAGAAGGTATGATTGTGTTCACTTATTTTATTTTGTTTTATTTTTTGATGAGTTGTAGTTTTCAAATTTTGAAGACCGAAAAAATTAGTATAATTGATTACCGGAGTTTTTGAAAGATGATTTTTAAACCAATCAATCAATCAATTAAACGTATTGGATGTATTAAAAGATTTTTCAAAAGGAAAATTTTATTTTCTTCAATTCAAAACCAGGAAATAACATTTTATATACTAATTTTAAGTTAAATTATAAAAATGGGTACTTCATCAGTTTGTGAAACTGTTCAAGTGAGAGGTAAGATACATAACTGCATTTATTATATATTGGCGTCCAACATCAACTATTTTGTCTCAATTTTATTCCTATTAGCTATACACTTCAATTTGTTTATTTCTGTAAGTAATTTAGATCCCATTGATAAAATTTTATTGGAAAATTAGCATATTTTCAGCTTTATTTGCAATCAAAAAACTTTAAATATTCGAAGTTATTGAAATTATGATTAAAAATTTTACTTCCGGAGTTTGAGCAGAAATCATTGAACAAATATTTATTTGAGAATCTGAAAAAACATAGATAAATCAATAAATAGTCTTGATACACCACCACGTTTCCGTAATTGTAATTTTGCTTAATTCCAATAACATATTTTCAAATATATCTTACTAATTGATGTAAATTGTTATCATAATTTGAAAACTAAACTTTGTGCATGGCAAAGATAAAAAATGGTGAATTAGATTGAGTACAGAATACACCTCGATAGATCCCGAACCAAAATTTAACATTGTTACGTCACATGTTGATAAGGCCTATGTTTCCAATGTATAAAATCATAGATGATGTCATCAATATTATATATTAGCAAATGTTTATGACGTTATTTCTGGATGCTCATCCATGACGATACAATTTTGAAACACGGGTATTATTATTTATAAGAAAATTATTGAAACAATAAAATTATTTTAACATTGTTAAGTTATTAGTTTTCTAAATTCATCTTCCCTAGTTTTTTTTAATTTTATAATAACTTTTAAAGTGCTCATAATTAATTTTAAAACAAGTTTTTCGCACACTATCAATATTATTTATTATAAACTTGAAAAATTCATCAAATAAATGAATATCTTCAAATGTCCAATTTTGTTATTATTTTCCCTAAAGCTGTTTTCTTTATACGATTTATAAATAAATGGCAAGCTACATTCAGCAAATTTATCCGAATGGTGTTTTGATTTTTAAATATGATTATTATGTTTAGGGATTTGTACATAAAACGTCAACTATCTTTAAGTAATTTTTATCGTTATCAATAATAAGTGAAGATAACAACTCAATTGTTTATTGTTTAAATATCCTGACAGATAGACATGCAAGTATAGTAGACTAATTAAGTGATTTTATGAAAAATTTTGCAGTACTTTCGTAGCAAACTTTAAACGAAATTTAGTATACCCTTATATATTTGATCCGAGTATAAAAACTATGTATAATGAAAAGCAGTATACGTAAAAACAACATAATTATTAAAAAATATGTTTAAAAGGAGTAAAACCATCCTACGGTAATGTGTTTTATAAATAAGTAACAAGAAAAGGTTCTTATCCGAAATTGGAAGTGATATTCAGAGCATAGTCTTAGTCACGACTTAAATAATGTCTTCGTTGCTGAAATTATTTTTTCTTGATTTTATCACAAATTGAAAAATCAAATTAATTTCTAAAAGAAAAATTATCACCATCTTTTTGAACCAACTCCAGAAGTTGAAATTTTCGATAGCCAACACAGGAACATTTGGCATCAACAAACTTAAGGTAAAATTTTTAAAAAGTCGTTTTCCAAAAGCATATTTATTCATATTTAAGATTTCAAGAAATTACTGATAAATTCAATCAATATCGATCTGTCTAGAAAATTTGGAAATATACTGGTCAATAACTTTGCATTCATAGTTTTGAGAAAAACACGTTTAAGAGTTTTGTCCATAGAGCGCGGTAGAAATGCGATTTTATCAAAATTCTTACTTCATTTAACTGCCTGAAGTAAATTAAGTTTAGAGTTTATATTTGTTGTGAATAAAAATACAAAAAGAATTATGGTTCTAACATTATACATTTTTTCGATACACCTTGTAGATTAACCAGATTACAAATATTTTTCTTCGCCTCAATATTAATTTTTTTTTTTTTCCCAAAAGTAGTAAAATGTTTTTTTGTTTCTCTGCTCTACAATAAAATAAGCTGAACCACACACACACATAATGTAATGGTGGTGTTATGTAATTTTAAAAAGAGCACGAATTAACAATTATCATTATAAACATATGTATATATATGGATGGTGTGTATCTATCTATGTTATGTTGAACTAAACCATGAGACGACCATGAGTATGGATGGGTTCAGGGTAGTACACATGTATTTATAATAGAAATACGTGGTCTATCTATAATCAAATGTATTACACATATATATGTATGTTGTATACTAACTACATTCATTCACACTGACAAAATATAGATGAAAGGCATAGAAATGGGGAGTTTAGTGGTAACAGCAGAAATTATGTAATAGGTATTTAAAGAGTATTATAAAGTTAGTTTGTGTAAGCCACCATATTACAGCAGGAACGAGAGCTACTTGAGTCTGTAAATAAGGGTACCACATTCTGTCAATGGAATTGTATTCAGGGTGGCATAAATACTTTTTTTTATAGAAATTTTCTTCCCTCCTCTTTGGGTGAATTATGCTTCTTGGATCTATTTTAATCATTATGTTATGTAAATTGAGAAAATTATACATACTTTTAAAGTCTAGAACTCGTTTTCTTTGCGTGAAACCAAAGTTGAAGTGGATTTGGACCCAAATGATCGATTCAAGATTAATAGTTAAACAAATCCGAGAATCAGTTATTTAAAAACCACCAAAATTACAATTCACGTACTTTTCTTCATGAGCTGGACACACAAACACATATATGGTTTATATAAGGTTTATATAACCATAAATGCAAAAAAGACAATTTTTCTTAGTCCTACTTTCTGGTCACAACGCCTGATGATTTAATGCTAACGATGCAGCGTAACCATGATAGTTTTGGATGTTAAATAGACGGTATACATTCATGATCATGTGTGATTGTAAAAAGTCAAAATATTATATGCAATTGTCATAATATTGAAAGTTTTAAAAATAAATACAACAAACGCAAAATTAAAAAATATTATGGTTCGATTTGACATGGAAAATAAAATAAGCAAGTTATATCATTTTCGGAAAATTTAAGATTCAAACTATAAAATGGTAAATAAAACTGTACGTTATGAAAATAAAACAGTTACATGCCATTAAAATCCGTTTTTTCAAAATGATTAAGAAGTTTTTATAGACGAATGAACTAACAACATCAAAAATATGATCATGAAACATCCGAATATGATTGATTGGTTCTTAAATTTTACAACAGTTCGTTTTATATGCAATTTGTACCAGGGTTTCAGAAATTTTGTTATTGAAAATATTATGTGCAACCAATTACAACTATTGTTATAAAATTAATTAAGAACTATCTCATTGAACAATAATAATTAGCACGGTTAATAAAATGCTATATCCTGGTTTTGAACTTAATAATTTTATGAATTTTATTAATAATATAAGTTTTACCAGGCAACGTCAATTTCTTATATTTATTGGTATATTTTCTATATTATTAGTTATTGATAATCAAAATTCAGAGTCTTTATATGTTTGGCAGAGAACATAAAAAATTAATTGCTTTCTAGCATATGTCAAGTGACACACTTCTGTAAAAACTTGCAAATCGATATTCTAAACATGTACGATGTTATCTTGCTTGTGTTTATTATACATACACCATTTAATTATAAAATAAGTAAGAAATAGTTATCATAAATATACTTTCTATGAAAAAAAAAAAAAAAAAAATCAACCTAAAAATATCAATTAAAATGTTTTATTTTCAAACGTATATAAATATTTTTTATAAAAAATAGAGTTGAATCGAGGTGCGTAATTAGTAAATAATTTATATATTGGCACCGAAATTATGTAAACTGTAATTATGTTAACTAAGTTCGGCTTATATAAAATAAGCAAGAGTGAACATAATTCCAGATAGTCATAATAAAAATACTTATGAGAATTTTAAATAAGGCGCCTTTTAAACAATGTAAATTGAAGTTAATTGCACATAAATTTATTTAGCGAGAATATAGTTGAACATAAATGTCGGACCAGTTGCATATCTTTGATTCTAAAAGCTATATTCGTACTTTTTTCTACCCAGCTAGGTTCAATTGAGTATGAAATATGAAGAAAACCAGATTAGAAAAAGCCAAAACACACCCATTTAACATAAGATTTACATGACTTTAGATTTTACATAAGATTTACATGAGTATAGATTTTACATAAGATAAAAAATTTTAAAATTTAATTTTTTTATTTGTCAATATTTTTAAGATATGCCGTCTTCTCACAAATTATTTCTTCGTCATAAATGGTTTTTTGGTCACTGTTTTTCGAGCTTATATCGTTTATAACACGAAAAAGAAGATTTTTTTTTAATTCCAAGAGGACACTTTCGGTTTCTTAATATTTTAGATTTTCTTGTCATAATTCTAATGACAGAATGCGGTACTCTATTTTTTGCAAACTCAAGTATCTTCAGATTCTACTCTATTGTGTAAACCACCATTATATTCTACATAATGTATAATGTTGTATACTAACGAATAAGAACGGTTGATGGGGAGGGAGGGGTAGTGAAGCAATGTAGACAAAATGTGTAACAACAACAATAACGAATGTGAACGTTCTATTGACTGACCATATCACAATTATAGCCGGATAAAATAGTTCATATGTGATATCATCCATTTTAATAATAACGATAGGCAGTAGTAAATCCTTATTATAGTCAAATCAACCACAGATATTATCCGAAAAAGAAAATAAAAATTCGCTGTCAATAATAAATAGTAACAGAACTTAATATATTATATAATTAAATAGCCATACGCACGGATCATCCAATTGGTAGCAATTTTATTTGACGTTCAAAAATTTTCTTCATTCCAACATATTATTTTCTATAGCAATAAGCTTAAGAAGCTAATTTATATCAAAATACAATTCACTGAAGTAAAACTAAATCTTGCGTTTACGTACAAAATTTCAATAAAAGCGGATGAATGGTTCAAGATGATATGTCGGAATTTAAGTGAAAATACCCATATAATCGAATAAATTAACTTAAATTGACAAATTGAATTAAAATTTGGATATTAAGTAAAAAAATACATTTTCTACATCTTAATTACAAAATAAAGTTAAATTTTCGTTGGTAGTAAGTTGGCAGTAAAATTTTTCTCGATTTCCGTAATCATTGTTCGAATTTTTCTCAATAGAACTACCGTGTGACCATGTAGTATACGATTTCGCAAAGTTTAGACAATATCTGTTATCACATAACTAATTTTGTTCAACTCCAAATATCTTGAAAAATAGATGAAATACGTTCCATTATACCCTAAACAATGGAGTCTTTTAATTAAATAAAACCTGATATACAATTAATGTATCTTAATTATACGAGGTATTGAAAACGATACAAAAATCAATGCCAGTATTGCTAGATATCAACAAATCCCTAAAACTTTTGGATTCTTCTTTAAAGTTGTACCAGCGTGGTATAGTATAATAAGAACATACCTACATACGCTATGAGACACAGAGACATAAAGTTACTTATTATTGACAAAAACATGTCAAACAAACAAGTTTTATGTTATATATTTTATGATATTTTTTACCTATGAAATGAAAAATTACTATTTTTAATTTTGATATGTAAAAACTTATTCTTAAAATATTTCCCCATTAACTCCTATTTTATTTTTTTCAATTCGGTCGACAGTTGTGATGAAATAGTTGATACGACCGTAAATCGCGAACTTTGAGTCTGTTTATCTCGCGACCCTAAGAGTCAAAAAGTTTTACTAGATCGCTTAGATAACGATATTCTGAGTCCGTGAAAAAAAATTAAAAACTGTCAAAAAGTAGTTTCACATTGGAACCACTTTAAGACTCATTTTGAAGGAATAATAAGTCAGTAGTACACGTGCACACATGTTTGTTGATATCTGGATTTACTCATGAGGTAAATTGGACTATTTGTGGTATTTGTGGTATAAAATGGTCAAATGGACAGTTATATAAAGACATCTATGATATATGTATTATTGTGTATGTTGTTTATTTGGTATAATAAAATGTGAGATATTTGTACATTGTTTTAGATACGTTCTATTTGTACGGTGTATAGTACGTCGAAGTGACTTCTAAATCGATTAATGCATCACGATTAGCTAAAATAAAATAAAAAAATATTTGAATTCTAGAAAATATAAATAGTTGTTTGTCTGCATGTTAATTGTATAAAAAATGTCAAATTAAAATTATTTAATTACAAAAAATGTCATTTATTTACAGATATTGGGTTGAAATTTGTAAAAATTATATAGATAATAATTATTCATCTATACTTGAATAATTTTGATTAAATGCTATAAAAAATTCATTCCAAGATTTTTAATCAGAGAGTTCAATTTTCTTCTACGGTTTTATAAATGCCTTCTCCATATTGCACCAACAAAATGATAATTCTACCTCAAAATTTATTCATTTATTCTCAAGTCATTCGTCCTGAAATATTTTCTAATATTCAACTTGACGATTTTTATTACATTAAAAAAAACATTAATTAATAAAACAAGCTCAAATAACTTAAGTATTTATTAATGATTAAATTATTCAAAGTTGGAATTATCATTGGGTGTTCGTTGCAATATTAAGAAGACAGTTTAAAGAGTTTTGAAACAAATTTAATTTTTTGATTAAAGAATTGGTTACAATTTATTATCTAATTCCTATTAAGGTTAAAATTTAGATAGGAAGATAGGTGCTCTATTTTCACAATTATTTTCAAAGAGATTTTTTCCTTAGTGGATCCTGAATAATTTTTTTCGGTGTAACTTTTTCCGATCGTGTTTTATGATTTTTATGAAATTTTGGTTAATATGTGTATCACGTTTGATATTTTCACAGTAATAGATAGATCATTCAGCAAATTCACTATATTATATTTTTTATTTCATTGCATCATCAGGGTATGGTAAAGTTTGTAGTTTATAGTGAATTGAGTAAGACAACATATAGTAGAAATTAATTACCGAGATTTATATAATTATAGTTCTATGCAATGGAATCATGAATGTTAAGCGTCATTTATCAAGACCGCTTGAAAATTTTTAAAACATTTTATTTCTTACCATTGTAATCACTTTATTGAATTTGAATAAATGTTAGAATTACCTGTAACAAAACAAAAAAATTAATTAGTAAATTAATAAGCTTTTTAAAAAGGGATATAATTACTCGTATATCCAAGTAGAAAGAAGTGTAAATTGTTCAAAACGGAATTCTAAATTAGCTTTTATAAACGCAGTCATCACCAATTATTTATTTTTGTTTCTCGAATCTATGAGGTATCAAATGAAATTTTCAAATTTCTTTGAAAAAAGCGATTTCGTAAATGCATCAAAAACATTTTTCAAACTCAATAACTTCAGTGATCAAGGATTTATCAAACACTCTTGTTTGACAAAATGTACGCACAAAATGCTTATTCGGAAGAATAAATTTCAATTCACTTGCAATACATTTCAAGATGCTTGACAGTGAAATCAAAGTATTGAGTTTTGGGGAGTAAGTTCCCAAAGACAATTTAACTCGACATGGAATGCTAAAAGTAACATAGCGTTTGGCCGTCGGATAAGCATTCGTTCGAGTGCAATGTCATAACAGGATGTAAACAGTAAGCAGGATGAACATTTAAAGCACCGACTTCACAAGTCTCGTATCTGACCCGTACTGGCATACGAATATACCTTATCATTATTGGAAATTCACGAATTCGTTAAAATGCAACAATTCTAAAAGCATTGTTTTCGACTGGCCTTCAAAACATATATAACATTTCCGTCTAAGGATCTCTATCGCGAAGTTGAAAACCCAAACATGCATAACTTTATCCTAACAACATAAAAATCACATAACTAATCTCCCAAAAATAATCCTCTTTCGAAACATCAACGAGCTAGATCACTTCGACCCAAGTACTTTACTTTTCACCAGACAGTTCTTCATGCCACACGATGCCGGTTGCTTTTGATTACGGATTGCTTTTGATTGCTTTGGATATACTTGTGTATATAAGATATGTTTCTAGGATTAAGTCATATTTTTTACATAGGTTAGGCATTAATTTCAGTGGTTTTTTATATAAAATTGTTTCACACAATGCAGCTAAAATAAAGTTAAAGAATAGACTAGATACTGAGAGTTTTAACATATATTAATTATTGGATTATCAATAAATGATTATTCATGGAAATTTGAAGAGGTAATCGAAGTATTGATAGTATTTTCCTTGATATATATATTTATTTAATACATTTACTTTTTGGTTATTTTTCTCTTTCAAATAAATCAAGCAAGAATCAATTTTAACAAAGCCATTCATATATGTCAACTTAGCGAAACAACCGATTACATTCGAAATAGGCTCATAATTAGTCTATTAATTAGTTGTGAAAAAAAAATCGATCTAAGCATAACGGAGAAAATTGATGTTTCACAAAGTTGACAGTCTATTTTTTCCGATCAACTTCAAAATAAGCCCATATTTAGCAGCTATTTAATCGTTAATAAACATCTTTTGCGAATTCATTTCGAAATAAGCCCATAATTTGCCGCTTTAATCGTTAATTAGTTGTGGAAAAAAATAGTATTTCGCTTTAACCATTACGGGGAAAATTGGTGTTCCGCTAAGTTGATAGTCAACTATTTCCAATTAATTAATTATATTAGGTGGATAATCCACCTAATATAATTAATACTATGGAATACCACAAATTAAAGCTCTCTACTATTAATTTCCAATTAACTTCGAAATAGGTCCATAATTAGCTGCTATTTAATCGTGAACTAGCTGTGAAACAAATTGTAGCCATAACGGAGAAAATATTAAACATCGGCTAAATATGAACCTATTTCGAATTTAATTGGGAAAAGTGGTTTCGCTAAGTTGATATATACACATACATTGAAAAACATACATCCCTAGTTCTTATTTATATTATGATTAAATAAATTAGTTAGATTATATTTCGTCTACATCAAGGCAACTAAATACTTCAGTTTATATGTAACATGTATTTAAACATTGCAAACAATAAGTAAAACAAACAAAAAATAATTAAAAATACAATTTAAATGTAAATATCCACAATTTTATTTTAATTTAAATATTAAACAATTTTATATTGAATTTAACAAAATACGAAAACAAAAAAACAAAAAAAAAGTAGACAATAGAAGAGCTTTGATACAAAGAACCTACTTTGATATAGGTAGACAACAAATCAAAAGTCGAAATCAAAAACGATCATGATTCCATTGACTGAAAGGTTTTTAATAAAACTACGCTTCCAATAATGTTTGATCTAAAATTAATTACAAATGTCTATGTGATATCAAACCGTACATTTGTTTATCATATAAACTTGCTTATATTTCTACATAGAAGGTATTGTAGTAAAACAAAACAGATATTTTAATTTTGTATAAGTTCTATGTTAGAAAATAGTTTTAACATTTTTAGAATTGTAGTGGAAAGAATTTGATAGTAAAACTTACCATCTAGTTATAATAAAAATTTTTTTTTATTCATTCAAAAGAAATGAGAACTACAAAACAAGCAGCACTGGGTGCAACTCTACTAGGTCGCACAAAGAACCTACTCATATGAGGAAGTTCGTGGTGCAACGAGAAAGATTCATAAGAAATAAATTGTTTTATATATTTTATGGGATTATGAAAATTCCACTCAGCCAAAATCACACAAACATTAACCACTCTGGCAAAAATCCACTAGGTGCAAAACCACTCGTACCAAACAAGTCGGAAGAACGATATCGGAGTTTGAATGATGCAATCAGCTGATTATTATAATCACATAACATCCAAAAACGCGCATACTCGTACTAAGTTAATATCTTCAACTTTATATCTCTTGGGTAGTTTTATCACATGTTGTACGTAGGGCCAAAAAAACCGTAGACCCGCAATAACCCCACCCCATATATCACCGGGATAGTTTAATTACAGATTGGACATACGGGATATAAAACCCATAAACTCGTATAAACTCAACTCCTAATATAACTTGGGTAATTAAATCACAATTTGAACGCGGGCCAAAAAAACCCGCATATCAATACTAACCACAGCCTAAACCAAATGTGGATGATGTTCAATCGTAGGTTATATGTAAGGTTACTATGTATCACTTCAAAGTACATTTTAAATCATGAGAATGTGTCACGTTCTATAACAGGAAAGTATTTTGTAATTCCTAGCGAATAATGTATGGTAAACAAGAATAGTGTATGGTAATACAACAGCGCCATTAATCTAGATACATATAGAAAACAAACTTGCCGACTTAAAGCTTTTAAAAAGAAGAAGTAATAAATAAAGACAAACATAGCTACTCTTAATTTTATATTACAGTCAGGCATGAATGTTTTAAACATTTCTGCTTAATAGTTGAGTTGTTTTTGTGACAAGTGGTTTTTGTTCGGAGTGGTTTGTGCACCGACGGGTTTTTGTCGGACTGATTTTTACAGAGCCAGTTTTGGTGGAGTGATTATTAACTGAGTGATTATTGACGTGTCCCATATTATACAGATATATGCTATAATTAATACATTAATTAGGTGTCTCTTAGAAATTTTGGCGAATTTATGTAGTAAATAAAATACTGTTTTAAGCAAAAGTTGATAGTTTTTTTAAACACGAACATTTTTTTAAATTTTTTCTGTTATTTTCCATGATTTAAAGTTGGGTCATGGACCATCTACAACAGATTACAATTAAAATCAAATTGAAAGAACATCATGTGAAATACTCTTTAGATTTGGATTTAAAGTATTATTTTAGTATTTGGACACAGCGATATCTACCAACAGATAAATCTATCAAGCAAAGTAGTAAATTGGCAATAAAACAATTTTGTATTAGTCAACACAATAAATTGGTAAAATGGTGAATTATTACAATAGTCTAGCATTTACCCATTGTTTTAGTATTACATCGGGATAATATGTGGTAAACATTAGAAATTTGCTAGACTTTATTTAAATTAATGAGTAAATCAGTTCTATCATTAAGGAAAAGCAATGTATTTATAACATATAATACTCATATTTATATCTACACGTAGACCAATCATTTTAGTACTGTTTTTATCTACGGGCTTTATATATAAATTATTTTTGATAATAGTCTGAAAATTTCAATTTATAGTTACTTGTAAATACTTCCAGTATCGCTTACTGTACAGTTATTTCTTTCCACAGTGTGGTTAGTTCTTGTGATGGATATTACCTACAGGTTCAATTTGTCTGACAAAGTTTACAACAGACTCGTATTATCCAACAACCATATAAAAAACAAAAATAAATATATTATAAACAATTTTTATGTCACTTGGAACACCCACGATTATTTAAAAAAATAGTAATTTAAAATAAAAAAACTAATTTATTCAGGAAGTACAAAATTCAATATTACAAAAATTTCCTTCCTTTTATATTTAAGTCGAAGAATCTCCATGAATTGGCCATCTGTATTAAAACAAATTTATTCTGGATGGGGTAAACGTTGAATAAAAATAACAGTATTAAGGCATTTTTTTTCAAATTTATTTTCATAGCACTCAAAAGGTGTAGTTTATTTCTCGATCAAAAAAGTGTTTTTAGATTAGATTGAACCTAGAAATATGGTGATAAATGACATTATTATAATAATTATTTTTATAAATAATATGTTATAAATTATTTAGTCCTTTTGATTGGAAGTCAAATATACTTATATACTATATAAATTAACTACCTCATCAATAAATTGTAATATAAAGAAATAATCACACTACATCAACAAAATGTCAATATCATGCGGCGGCTTCAAATCCAAAATGATGGTTATTTGAAAAATGATAATTAATATGACGAATTAAACAAATTAATAAGAATGTAGTTCCAATTAATACATGTAATCCATGGAATCCTGTAGCTATAAAAAATGTTGATCCATAAATAGAATCGGCAATTGTAAATGGTGAATCAATTATATATGAAAACAGCGGGGTACAAACAGTTTCTTTTTTTTGAGAAAAAACATTTCTAAATATAAAAATAAAATTTGAGTTTACGGGAATAATTTTATGCGTACACACAAATGAGTTTATAGGTTTATAATATAGGCATATGTTAATTGTATATGTATGTGTGAATACTTCTAGGCAGTCTATCTCTGAAATTTTAAGAATGGCCAAAAAAGACTATTAAACTTTTTATGTTAAATTTTATGCTCTCCAATTTTTAAAATACTTTTCTTACGCTTATACTTTAGACTCAACTCACCTTTCACCATTATAGCCATAGAGAAGCTCATGACCGGTATACTGGGTTTTCACAGAACATAATTTCCGTACATAGCGTACTATGATCCATCACTTAAAAATTTACAGTCGTTAAAGAAAGATATTTACTCAAACCACTCACGAACTCTAAACCGATATTTCAGGGTTTCTAGAAATTCGTTTAATCGGTTTCCGGTTGCTTCCAGTTTCTCGTTTTATAAAAAAATACACTTGCACTGCCTTTATTACTACCCTTTGTTATTAATGGCTTCACGAGCGATTAAAAAGTAGCTTCGACATACTTGCAATTTGTTTCTTAAATTTTAGACTTCACTACAACCAAAGCATATCATCGTCAGAATCTATCATGAAACTCAAACCCTTGCTTCTGTGTAAACGTTCAATGAATCGGTTTTCTTGAAATCCATTACATGAAGCCAGTTTCATGAATCTAGTTTCTCAAGTATGCACCGCACCTAAGACGTATTGTAATGTTCGTATTTATTTATAAGCTTAACATAAGCTAGAATGAATGGTCTATACAACCAACATATATGTAGATAGTTCTTGTGCTGTTGTAAAACACTCCCAAGGGCATTATACACACAAATATAATATATTATAATATATTACATTATATTATTATACATTATATTGTTAGTATATATAAAATAATAAATTATATATTTACTTTATACAAAAACTTTTGTTTTAAATAGTAGTATAATGACTTTATTTTAATTTCAATTAAAATGAATACCAATATTGTTAGTTGTAAGTTGTTTACAAATAAAATTGTATCAACAATGTTAATTATTTCTTATATAATTTTACAAAATACTAATTTCTTTTGTAAATATTTATAGAATTTTATTACATAGACAAATCATTATATGAGATTAGATTCTAATTATTAAAAAATTCAATGTGGCTCCCTTCTAAGTCTGCTTCTTGCTGACATTCTTATGGATTACCTAGAAAATCAAATACTGTCTCCTCCTCACACATTCTTTTCTGGTATAGTTACGTCGATGATATTATTGTTGGTTTCAAAGGTACAGGTAGACAGTTAGAAAACTATTTTTTAATATTTTTGATCCAAAAATCAATTTTACAATGAAATCAGAAAACAAGTCCTCCATCAACTTTCTTAACTAACTTCTCATTTAATGTATGGTCCACTAAAAATGACAATAGCAATGAACTGAGTATTATAATTCAAATTGGAGTGAATAATGGATACCAACCCCAAATTATAAGAAAGTTTATTAATACAAAATAAAAGAAAGTCATGCAAAATCAAATATTCCAACATAATACATCCAAAAAAAAAACAGGTTATTAAATATCTCTCCCTGTTTGCTAATTTCACTACAAATTGGAAACCTCTTTCGGAAACATAATATACAACTGGCTTATAATAACAATGGTAATGTAAATAAATCAATTTTTAATGCCGATCAAAAAAATCCCATCCTTAATAAAACTGGTGTATATAGATTTTTTTTCGCAATGCAGTGCCACTTATGATGGTCAGTCAGGTATATCTTTTTTAATCAGGTACAAATAGCACATAAAACTTTTTCTTACTTTTCATTCATCTTACCAAAACAGATAATAAAATTGATATTTTACATAAACATTCCCTAAACAAGTCCTTGCTTTCAAGAAACGTAAAATTTAAGACTAAAAATTTAATAATACAGCATGATTCATTGCACATTAATTATTGTTCAAATTTTAAGGTATCCGATTTTGTTATTTCGTTTTACGATCAAATAATCTGATGGTCAATACCATCAGACCGTCCTATAAGAAATTCGTATAAGAAAATTTAATTCCATCAGATAAATTCTAACGCAAGTGCTTACCAGCAAATGTTTGTACGAAACTTGTTCTGGCTCTAATTTAAAATTTATGCATAGGGTTTCAACATATATTCATAACGTCAAAAATTTATTTATCAATTTACTTCAATGAGAATTATAGCATTAAGAGCCATTTCGAAAAAATTCAACGTTTCATAGCTGCACTAAGTCTTGAAACTAGCTGATTATATAAACAGTTACTACAAGATGAGTTCTTCCGAAAAAGAAAACAGAAACCTACTTAATGATACAATTTAGTACCAGAATAATAAAATACATAAGTATTTTGAAAATATTAAATGATGAAAATCTAGTAACAAGTGTGAAGGTGTATTATTTGTCGGTATTTATTTGTAGATACGCAATTAAAAATTATTTTGTTCTCCAAAATAAAACTCAATTCTTCAAATTCATATCCCAAATCAAAAATCTCGTCATAGAAAAACATATGTTTTGTAACTATCAAACTTTTTAGATTATGTAAAAAGTGTGATAATCGTTTATACGTCCAGTGGTTTATTTTAATAAATATATACTAATTAATTTTTAGATTTTTTTTTTTTCAAATACTAAAGTTATACAGTGAATACAGTGAGTATAAATTCAATCTATAAAACAACAGTACACAGCAACCCTAGATGTTCACTCATCCATGTTCTGACTGTGTCTGTTGTTGCTTAACTTTGGTGATCGGTCGAGATCGGTAGTTACTTTACGTCAGTGGTGGGTCAAATTGTTAGCTTAGTTTACAATATTTATTAGATTTTCGGAATGCTTTTTCATTGAATAGAATTTGATAGCACTATTTTTGTAGCAAATGAGTACAACTTCTTTAAATGTTTAAAAGTGTTTCAAGTTCACAAGGATTTACTAATAAATGTATTAGATATATTATACTTACATTATTTTAAAATGGGTAATAAATTTAAAATGTTTAAATACGGATTTTATTGCATTATTCGATTCGATTGACAGAATTGGAACAGACATTTCTATGTACTTTAATCTCGTATATGTTTTACTTCCATGTTTATGTTCTGGTGTATTTACAATGATGTGGTGTTTACGATTTGGATGATTAACGGTCATGAATGTATTTACGTAGGTTCGTGCTTCTTCGTCTCTAATGATATCGACGTGGTACCACGAGTATTCGACGCATAACTACGTGACCCAAAACTGAACGACTATTCATTAGCCCAGTATTTTTTTCCAATTTATAAGTGGACATTTTTTTCCATTCAAATAATTATGAACTATTCTGGAAAAACAAAGGTTCCTTAGATACCGAATATGCACGAAACATCTAATTATTTTCTTCCCAAGCGAAGGGACATTGTCTTTAACTAGTATTTGTTTAAGTTACTAAAGTTTGATCTCAAGCGAATAAATTGTATACAAAGACATACAATTTCTCAGCAAACTCAATGGATTTCAAGATAAATTCAAATAACAGAACAAAGAGTATGTTTTAACTCGACGATTTTGCATTTCGCCTGCCTATCCGTCTTTCCAATCTAGCTTTGAATACAACTTTGTTTCACCCCTCTATTTCTTTTCAAACAATAAAAATGCGGTTATTTGGTTTTCGTTTTTCTCATTGAAATAATCGGTTTTTATTTTTAATATACCTTGACTTTAAATTCTTATTATTTCCAATCTTTATGATGTCTATATTAAAGGAGTATTATTCATTATTCACTTTGTGGTTAGAAGTACATACTATATTATGGTTTATTGCAATGATGTATTTTTAGTTCATGGAAAAATAAAATATTTTATTTGATAATAAGCTCGTTTTCTTATTAAGATGCAGTTGAAACAATCCATGAACAATCATTGTTCTTGTGTGTTGAGAATATTTAATAATTCAGTAGTAATCATGTACGAAACTCCAAGTGTTATTGTGTGAGGTTTATTTTTGTTTTGTATCTTGATTGTTATTAAACTCAGTTGAAACTGACGTTCATTGAGTATTGAACTAGCATGTGTAATTTTATATATTTAGTAGCAGTTTAGAAATATCAAAAGATTTTCTGAAATACTAAAAAGCAATGAATCTATGTTTTTGTATTTATTATTTGTTTTATTTTAGTTATTTTTTATTTTTGTTTGTTTTGAAGTTACTTCTACTAAGCGCGTTATGAAAAAATGATTAGAGTGAAATTTTAAGATGCGTGCGCATCACCGTCACACAAAATTCACAGGTTGGAATTTTATTGTTTCACAAATTGTAGAGAATAAATTCAAAAATTGAATTTAAGTTTATATTTTATTTACTTCTCATTGTTATCAAAAATTTTGAATTAAATATATTTCTTTATTTTGTAAATATTAAATAACCAAGCTCAAATGGTATATTAATTCGGCTTGAAGCAATCAAATATTTTTATGTACAAATTACCGGTAATTTTAAGTGGAGACTTCAACGTCAATTTTTTAATGATGCCAAAGAAGTATAACTTCTGAAGCGCGTACATAATCACGCATCCATTTTTATAAGTGTTTATGTGTATAGGCTTCTAAATAAGAATAATTCTACGTTCTTATAAGTCATTTTAAAGCCTCAAAGTCCCTCAAAGGGTCTCGTAATTTCATGACCCAAGTTTTAAACCATAACAGATAATAAAAAATTAATCTTGTAAATATTTAAAACTCGTCGACATGAAATACAAAATACTAAATAATATTAGTATCAATTTTAAAAGCTTCTAACAATATTTGAAAGAATTAAACACATCAAATACGAGTAAATAATAAAAATAAATAAAAATTCAATCAAATTGTGTAATATAAACACATCAAATAAAATTGTTTATTTGAATGTCAAAGAGTATTATGTTTTAATCTATAGGAGCTTATAAAATTGAATGTGTGAAAAACTATTTTGAGGAAAAACCATCACGTCATTATAAGCTGCTTTTAAAAATGTATTTAATATCATAGTTTATGTATATCAATATTTATTTTCTATATATTTTTTGTTTGTTTTAAATTTTACATTCAAATCAAAAGTGTTCAATCTATAACACTTTAATTCTATATCTTCCTTTATTTTATACTGAATTACACAAAAAATGTAGTTAAATTTTACGTGTATTGTAACTAGTCTCAATGTCATTAAATGTTGTTTCTCACTTATTATAGTTAAACATTATCGTCCGACCAAATTTGATTGTCTGAGGCCTATTCTTGTTTTGTAACATGGTTTCAATTAAATTAAGAAAATTCCGTTCACTGAGTATTGAGCAGATCAACTACATGGGTAAAAAAAATAAGCAATTTCGTATCATACATGTGATTTGTCCAATATTCGAATTTGTCGGTCATTTTAGCATTGTATAGAAGTCACATAGAAGTCGTGTATATGTGTTCACGAATTTTTCATAAATTATAACTTTTTTTATTGGATAAGGTACTTCTTTACTTAAAAAACATTGCAAATTTCATCAAAACCGGTTCAGTTGCTTTCAAGATATAGAGGGATATTAGGTTTTTTAAGTGTCTACGTATGAGTAGAGAAAATGTATACGTTAATTAAATTAAATAAAAATTTTACCTACAAATTTCAAGTTTAAGAATACTTTAGGGTTCGTAAAAAGTTATTTTAATAATTTAATAGACCTTAAAAATAAAAAAAATATTTTTGATAGAATTACAATCTGCTTGAAAATGATTTTAAATATAATAAATACCCCTATCCATAATTTCCTTGTGAACAGTTACCTTTCGAAGTCGTCGCCAATTATATACTTATATTGATACACAGTTAAACAATGATAAAATTATGTATGAATTTTTGTTCATTTTCTTGATCATTCAAACGAATGAGTTAAGCTCCAAACCTATTGGACGGATATTTATTTATAAATTTTTGGTAAAAAATAGTGCAAGTGTATCGGAATGATTCCATTTTACAAACAGTTCATCTCTCAATTACTATTCCTGAGACGTAGGAAAATGTCCTACTATTTCACTGGAAATTTTGTATGCATATGCGTGATGTATAAATTTTTGTCAAAATACATTATTCCGGAAGATACATATTTCGAAAGAAGCAAAAAAAAATCCTACCAAAAAATCTAGAAAAACAATGAAGGGAGTTTACTAGGAAAATGAACTAAATAATGTGATTAAGAATATACTACTTAAGAATATATATGTGTTACTTAATAATTAATCGATCATGCTCAGAGTTGGCAGATGTACAATAATTAATATAGACGTACAATAATTTGATAACTTCAATCCTCAATCCTAAGCCCGAAAAATACAATAATTTTATAATTTTCAATGATGACACTTATTTTATACATAAAATGATCAGAAGAAAAATTTTCATGAAGTAAATATTTTTTATTATGGCAAAAAGGCGTTATGTCGATAGGTTTATGTTTATATTGATAACAAAGTGAGAGGCATGGTGAAATTTACATATATAATACGCTTAAACTATCTTATATCGTCCAATTCCAAATATTAACAAATAAATTATGAGTGTTAACTTTTTTTAAAAATATTTTAAGCTGCATCTGTGATACTTTATTATACAAAATGTTACAATAAATATAAATTATTTTATTTTAATATTTCAATTAGATTTACCGTCAAGTGTTGGCCTAGAGATTTCTCAAGTTTAAATATATTGGTTATTTTTGTTTTCTAAGCATTTAAGAAATGTAATATTTATGGTGATATTTATACTAAAATCTCAATAATTCAATAATTAGAAGAAGGATACTAAATGAAATTTTGGTGTACAATAATTTTACTAAAATCATTTACTAAAACGTACAATAACTTTACGACCACTGACTGATACAATAATTTTGCATTAGTGGTCTGTTAACACTGACCAAGCCATTCTGGATATATAGTTAGTTACATAAGTACAAAGTTTTGTGTCAACCATTATTGGATAGCGTACTTTACTTATTGATTTATTTCTTGACAAATAATAAAATAATTTGTTGAAATAATCATATAAGGTTTATTTTTAAGATGATCATATAAAAACTCTTGACAATATGAGTACCTATCTCCTGTTTCATGATTCCCCTTCATATATAATAATAATAATAATAATAATAATGTTGTACTTATAATATACTATTATAGTCCTCTTATAAGTTAAGTACAAAACTCTTGAATCAAATTCAACAAATAAATACTCCTTATATAATGAACAAATAATATGTGGTTTATAAGTCATAAGCCATATAGAGTGTCTGTTTTAAAATATCCACTTATTAACTGTCTAATGTTCAATTATTTATATATAATGCTCGATACAAAGCTTGCATTGTTTTTAAAGATATTAAAAGAATAAATTTTAATGATTTCTATATTACAAGCAGTAAATATTTGATAAACTTTAACACCATATAAGTTGAGTAGGAGACGGGACCCATTTACAAATTTTAAACCATTAGAAAATTAAAGGATCCCGCCTTGAACTTAATCTAACGCGGGTATTGAACTTGGCTTTAAATTTAAATTTAATCAGTTTTGTTTTTATTGTGTCGGGTTTATGGTTTTTAAATTATTTATATTATTTTTGTCTTTATTTTGTCCCAGCACGCATTTATGAACAACATATATTGGTTTATAACTATTAAAACAATTTTACAGTTCCATATTAAATTTAAACATACAATTTATATATATTTTTGTAATTTACTGTTTATTTTGCTTAATTTAATATAAAATGATATATTTTGTTAATTTTTGTTAATTAACGTATGCATATCTGGGTACACTTGCGTTTTGTTGACGAATATAACACTCCCTTGACTGTCAGAATCCATCCAGCCGTTTGAAACATGCCGGGTAATAAAGAAAAATATAAACGTACATATAAGCGTAAAAACATACCCTCCTTTGGCAGTCGGTATAAATATTTAAGAAATCACTAATTAATTTGACAATATCATTAAAACTGAATTGTAAACAGAAAGTATATAGAATGAGACAAATCAATATGTGCAATTTATACGAAAGAAATAATAACATTATTTATGCACTCGAATCAAAACGAACTCTGTTTCAGACTTATATCGAATATATACAGCCTCACATATAGCTAAAACAGAAGAAGTTAACTAACTACTAAAAATATAAATTTTCTTATCCTTCCTGGTGCAGTTACTACATATAGAGTTTTTTAAAAGAAAAATTACGATTTTCTTGATACAAAACACAATTAATCTTTTTCATGTACATTGCCAAATCGAAAATCTGTTTATAATCAATTATAATTTGATTTTCACATTGGCAAAAATAGTAATGATTGGTATTATGAAAACTCGAAAAAAAACTTTTAAAAAATCAAGCTTTTATTTAAATATTCTAAAAACAACAAAATAAACGTTTACATTTAAATTTGACTATGAATTAATAACGTCAATATACAATTTATATGATATAAAAACTTATCGCGAGATTTACTTGTGCAAATAAAAAAGTAAATTGTATAAATAATATCTTTTTCAATAAAGCTTATCCTTTTATCAATCAAATCCTTTTTCAAAACTGGACTGTTAGCTTGATCGCATCAATTAACGAAATAACAGTCAAGATCCATATTCCGTGCACGGAAAGAATTTAAAATATATAAGTTTTTAATGTATGTTTGTTATTGTAATTGCCTGGAATAGTTTTTGCTCGTCTTACTTCCTTGAACACCGAGTATTATGTGTATGGCGCGTAAATTTAACGTAATATCTACAACAAATATACTCGTTCATCTTTACAGATAAATAAATATAGACAAGTGTTATTGCCATCTCTTTTAAAATGTAAATGAATACCTAAAGAATAAGTTTGAATGAATGAATGAATGGATGTAAGATGTTGTTGAAGAAATTCGACTGCTTGAATACTTCCTTCCTTCCTATGCTTTCTTTCGTTACAATTCTAAAAGTTGTTACACAAACATTCATTACATTATCATATACATCATCATCATCATCACTACAACATGATCATCACCATTATCATTATCATTATCATTATCGTTATCACTAAGAAGATACTTGTATTGATTTCACGGTAGGAAATTATTGTATTCATCTTAAAATCGAATAACTAAAAACACAATATTTGCAGTTTTTTTATTTGATATTTGTAGGTGAAGATTTTAAAAATTTCCAAATAGATGGTAATAGATGTACCTTTGATTTACTGAGTTTAGAATTTAACTTAAGATAAAAATTATTCACAAAAAACACAAGCGCCATTTTTAAGTAGGTTTCATTATTTTCGAAAAAAACATTTTTATAATTTACTTTTGAATTTAACCACTGAACATTGATCTTCGATGATAATTTCTCCAAAGAACTGGTATTTTTGTTCGTATTTAATGGGAGGAAATTCCCAGTTTTGACTCCCCTAAGTAAAGGACTTCCACTACATGGAGCCCGCGAACTCGATTATTGACAACTCATTTTATTTAGTTCCAATATTTTTTGGTGTTTTTTGCTTGCTTGTAAGACGCCGCCTGCGGAGGGAATCTTATTTATACCACTCACTTACGACTCGGGCATTATTGTCATTTTCACGCCTAAGAATACGTATATGAATTTGTAGATCGATAGGCTTCAAGTTGCTTCTCTACAATATTTTGCCATTGGTGATAACTTCAGAGCAGAAAATTCTATGAATGTAACGGAGGCACTGATTGACTACGCTTTGCATTTTCTTGTAATAATTTTTGTTACTGTCCACACTTCAAAACCATATAATAGGACAGATAAAATGATGCTGATAAACAGCTTTATCTTGAATTTCTTGGAAAGGCGTGGTTTCTAAACGTAATACAAAAAGTCCACTCATTGTATCACACAAAAGGGCATTATCATTGCTGGCATTTACACGGATCTCTTTCTTCATTTGAATATTAATACAGAGGCCAATTTCTTTCTAAGTATTGCCAGCTTATGCTACAGATCATTAAGTCTTGAAGTGAGTAGACAAACATCGTCAGCGTAGTCAATATCATCTAGCTGTTCCGAAGTTTATCACTTGTTCCGCTTGAAAGATTTGTTGACACTACCATCATAACGTCGTTTAATACTTTTAAGAGTAGTATGGGTGAAGTAATAGTTTATCGTACCCCGCGTTTAGTTAGCTAAGGCTCTTACAATGAGCTTTGCTCTTTTAATTTTTCAGCTTTAGTTTTTTTTTAACTGCATTAGTTAAATTAATCAACTTTCATGGAATGTTCTTTGTCTGTAATACTTTCTAGGTCACTTTTTGATTCCTAGAAAGACTGTCTGTAAAATATGAAGTGAGGATACTGAGGCAATGGTTCCTTACACCAAAACAAACACTTTGCCATATTAGGCAGAACATTGACACAAATACCTTAACATTTATGTTTTGTAAGTTGACCATGGTTTCAACTTAGAGTCTCTTTTTTTTGCCAATCTTACTTCACTACAAAGGCTTTGGTAGACTTTCCAAATGAAATATACAGACTACATCTGAACTGAATGCTTTGTTTTATTACGATTTTCAAGGTATTTATGTTTGTAGGAAGTGTTCATAATCCCAAATGCCTTTAATTAAAAGGATTAAAATTATTGCTGATATTTTCAGGTATCTAAAAGGATTTTGGAATGTAATAACTATTTAATAAAGTGGTAATCTGAAGCAAGTATCCAAAGAATAGGAAATTTACAGATCTTGCGTTATTCTCATATCTACTACCACTTGTATTGACTGTATAAAGATAAGTATATATTGTGTAGGTAATTCAACATGTCATATATTTTATGTTTCAAATTCAAAGAAATCTTTCAGGTAAGATGTAACTTTACTAATTAAACTTTCTTCAATTGTTTTATAATAGCATCATCATATAAATAGTAATAATATTATTTATAATTTTAATGTATGTATATTTGTATGAATCATTTTCATTTATTTCATGTTTACAATCATTAGAATGAAGCTTTAAGAATTCTCATACATTAGTAGATGTCTATCGTCAATCTTATTTATTATGTCTGTAACAAGTTGTAAATAATATAGGATGGCCACCTATTAAATTTGGTAAACTTAATGTAGATCTTGTTATAGTCGAGAGATCCCCTTGAATTAGTAAAATAACAAGACGTAATGGATGTGGCTCCATAACGCTCAAAAAAACTTCCTTATAACGTAGTTACAAAGAATATTATGTCATTCTAATATTAAGTCAACAGACGTTTGCAATTATGGATTTCCACTGCTTCCAATCATAAAACTAGCGAAAACAGAAGAGAGGACAGATATATTAAGTTATTAATCGCTTTTCAGCCGTTAGATTTGCACCCTAAAAGTGTACCCCTAAGAATATAATGCGCTATACACAGTAATCTTTTCACCACATCACCCACAAACTACACTATCTTGGTTTCAATACATATGTACATTGTATTTTGACACCAATTCTAGTTAAAGTTTTATGATTTGACACTTTGTCCTTCCAAGGGATATTTTGACCAGACCCAAATTTCAAACACAAATATAGATAATTCCATTCTTTTTGAAATAGTCCATGCACTTCACTCCCGCAATACAAAACCGACCGAACTAACACTTAAAAATCATAAGTACTTACAGTTGATTTTCTCTTTTTAACTTTCCGCTAAGAAAATCGAAGATTTTAAAAAATCGGGAGTTATTGGTTTTACCCCGTTTTGCAAAAATTGAGTTGTCATCAGATCTCGACGTTTTGAGGTTACAGGAAGCTTCCCTGACTATCCTTGCGAGTTTGTCTCTATGTCTGTATGTATGTGTGTGTGTGAAAGTATGAGAACCGCTTACACCTTTTGAACGGCTCAACCTCAATTTCATCGCAGTTGATGCCATTCGAAAGGCCTTGGAAAACTTAGATTTTGAAGAAAATTTGGATCCATTCGGACAAAATTTTTTATTGTAGTTTTTTTTGTCATACTTTTTAAATGGCTCTATCGCTCAACTCCAAAAACTAAACGAGTGTTTTTTTAACTTAACTCTGACATTTCTTTTCGGATCGTTTGTATGAAACGAATAATTAAGAATAATTATTAAAGCTCTAAAAACCGCGTCAATCGCCTCCAAGAGCGTGAAAATCGGTTGATTGGTTCAAGAGATATCGTTAACGAAATATACGGGAACAGCTAGCTAAATGAAAAAAGTATATTTTTTGTAATATGTTAAATTTTAAGTGTTTAGGAAAGAAATTAGCGGGAAGTTGCTGGGATGGCCTTTAGTGTCAACCTTTTTTCCAAATTTTTTTGAATCAAACTTGTGTAGCTTTG
This sequence comes from Chrysopa pallens, assembly GCA_020423425.1. NCBI lineage: Eukaryota > Metazoa > Arthropoda > Insecta > Neuroptera > Chrysopidae > Chrysopa > Chrysopa pallens. The sequence goes on along the minus strand of CM035594.1, from coordinate 3,186,909 downwards.
TTTATTTAGCTAATTATGTGGGTTTTAATTATAAGACATATTAAATAATGATATGTGTAAAAATTAATGTGTTTATTAGTTATATGAAGCTAATATTATTTTTTAAAATCTTGGTGATGGTTCCATAGACTAATTTTTCTAAAATATAGCTGATTTAGCGATTTAGCATGGATAATCACACACACTTTATCATTTTGTGAAAAAGGCCTGGGTGACCACGATACATGATGGGACGTTATTGCCGGCTTTGATTTTCGAGTCGATACCAATAACTTCCGTTGTTATAAATTTTGTTAAAACGTAACAAAAACCCATATCCTTCTTATATGATATCAAATTCAATTTTTTGAATTATTTATTGTAGACATTCGAACAAACATACATTGTAAAATTGGAGGAAGTAGCATTACTTATACGAGTACCAGTACCTACTACCTATATTATGTAGAGTAGGTAGAAGGTAGACGTTAGAAGGTAGACGGTATTTGTATAAATAAAAATGTGAACTGAATATAAAATATGAAAATATTGATTTTTCTATCAAATTCTACTACAGAATTTAGATAATAATACTAAGTGATTCAACTTATATGGAAAATATGGTAACAACGAATATTACCTTATATCGTATTTAGTATCTGCAAAATGGACTTATTTAGAAAAAGGAGTTGAAGGACCTTGCGACTTTATATTGTATATTGTTTAAAATGACGAAAGACTAAAATTGTTTTGTTAAACTTAGTGTTATTTTAAGATTTATAATCGATTACGAATCTTGTACTAATTTTTATTTTTCATTATTTGACGAAAAAAGAAAGAGGCTCTCAAGTCGATCTATATATATATTTTTTTTAAATATATGATCCCGTATACTCGTATTTTTACCGAGTAATCCAATTTGAATGATTGTTTTATGAGTAATTTTTATTGTGCATTTAATCCTACTCAAGTTTAACAAAATATATGCAAGTCGTGAGAGTCAAGTTCGGGCGAAAAGGTAAAGGTTAGAGAAAACTTTCAAATAAATATTCTAAGATACCTATTTGTATAAATGGAAAAAATACGGAAGAAAAACGAAAAGAAGGAAAGGTAGGCAATGATAATGAAAAAGACGAAAACAAATAAAAAGGGAACAAAGAAGAATAAATAAATAAAAAATGAATTAGAAGTAAGAGAAACATTGCATTTATTTATAACTAAACTTATTTATGACTAAAAAGTATAAAATAATTTGCTGCTGCATGCACCACCCATGTTGGAAATTACAGAAATTATTTTTTATATTTTAGTCCGTAATAAACACTTGGTACAATCAAAAATAATTTTCTTTTATAACTATTTTCTGTTTTTTAGAGTTATGTGAATGGAATTTTTCGTATTGGGAATGTAATTTTAAATCTTTTTTTTGCTGTTTTGTTCTCTTGCATTTTCCATTTTCTCGTTTTCTTAATTTTTCTGTCCTCCTTTTCGTTTTCCTTTTTTTCATACTTTTATGTTTTATCATCTACTTCTGAGCTGTGGCCCAAATTTCTCTAACTCATCGAAAAGTTCGTTTAAAGTCAATTGCAAAATTGCACCCGAACAGGCATTCAAGAACATGAATTAATAAAAATAATCTTTTGGCGTTTTTTGGTTATTATTAAAAATAACTAGAGGGTCTTTTACTAAAAGTGTTACAAAATTTGATATGCGTTTTTTACACTGCATTAATATTTTACAATTTAGAAACGTTGTTGAATTTATATAAATAAGTGAGTTCGGAGTGTAGTTTTAGTGTTGGTATATTATTATACGTGTAATATTCGTAAATTATTAAAAAAAACTTTGATATTATCCATTTGGGATTTAAAGTTGTAAACATTAAAAGTCATAGGACTATAATAATAATGACATAGACAGTGGTATCTTATTATATCTGGGGTACCATCAAAGTACTAACAAATTTCAAATAAATGAATCAATTTATAATATTTTTTAAGGTAAGTGAAGGCTTTAATGTAGACAGTCTTAATGACACAAAATTCTAAACAATCTTAGTTTTTCTTATTGTACTTAATTAAATATCGTTTTTAACAACTTTGTGAAAACAGCCCTTAAGAGGGTATAATGTCATATTAAAATTATGAATGAGGTCTCCTCGACTGACAACGCAACGTTAGTCAGTTTAGTTGGTTGGCTAGACGTTAGAAACAGTGCGAAATCTTGGAACAACTTCACTAATAATTAAAGAATCTATATAATAAACTAACATTATCCTCTGTTTCTACAAAAACCACACTGTATTTAAAATAAAAGTCTGTTCACACAGCCTTATCACTTTTGCATTCCTTACCATCTCAATTGTCGACTTTGCTTACCAAAGAGATCTTCCCAATCGGAACTAACTTAAATGTAAAGTAAGTTCTTATTATCTATGAAATTTAAGACGTTTTTCTTCATCTTCATTTGAGCTGTTCAATGATTGATTCTTTACCTGGGTTATGTAAACATTAAAGTATTCAATATCTTAGATAGTGACGATAGTGTTATAACAATAACTAGAGTCCAGTTACAGCGATCGAATTTCGACCATAATCACTCAAAAGTGAATCTCACTGACCTAAACAAAACAGTATATATGCGTGCTTTTAAACAAAACAGTATATTAAACATAATAGTATATATGCGTGTATATGGAAGTATGTGTAATATCAGCAATCTTTATATGTTTAATTCTTGTATATATAAACTGTGTGTGTCATGTTATTTTTTATTGATTTATTGTATTTTTTATGCATAATATTTAAAAAAATATTAGCATTCTCCAGTCAGTCTTTATATAAACTATAAGTGTGCCAAATTTCATACCCCTCCGGCCGACCAATTTTCGTAAAAAGGGGTATAGATTTTTTCTTCAAGTTTTAATATACAGATAATAATAATAATGGGGTTTAACCTTCGTTATTCAGATCTACATGTCTATAACAGAGACCACAGGCATCATCATTTTTACTTACTTCGTTATTATTTACAAATATATTTATACCGTCAATAATTATACTTCCTGGATTGAAACTCACAACCTTTTCACTCCAAATAGTCAAACTTTTAAATGGGCTTAGCGTCTTTATTCGCTTGGCCATTTAGCCGGTTATTGATGATAGTCTACATAAAATGTATAATGTAAACAAAGAATTATGACTTAGACTTAGTAGCAAAGAGTCCAATGAAATAAAATATTGAGTATTTGGAGAATTAAATTTATTATGAATTTTAGGCTTATTTCTAAATATCTTCGTGTTTTTCGATTGCAATATACTACAAACAATCCACTAACACTTAAATTGTGAAAATCAAAAGCAATATGAGGTTCAATTTATTTGATATTTTCTATACATTCATGTATCTATGTAGGTAGGTTGTAGAAATAACGTTTATATTTATTTTATTCGATCCATATTAATACACTTTAACCATGTATATATGTATGTATCGTTATACTCATAGGTAGTAACATGGTAGTTGTTCTATTTATTTCCATCATTAACTTGGGAAATACTCGTACATGACAAAATTTTATGGAAGCAAATAATAATAATAATATATAAATAAAATACTAAGTATATCGAATTCAAGTAACACTTATTACTTATTATCAAATCGAAATATGAAATAGAATGTTTGCAAAATTTTGAGGGAATTTAAATGTACTTTTAAATTAAAATTAGAATCGCGTTATTTCAAGGCTGATACATGTTAATAAAAACTTTTTAACAAAAAAATTAAACAATAAAAAATAACTGAAAATCAAAAAATAATGAACAATTTTTAATTAACCTTAACAATACAGTTCTTAAACTGATGTAAGTATACCTAAGTATACTCACATAGTATTTCTTTTTTTTTTTCTGGCTTTAACTGTTTTCAGCTATATAGCCATTATCCAAAGGGGTTTATTATTATTATTAAACAACAACAGTACACAGTAATGCTAGGTGGTCACCCATCCAAATACATAGTCACATAGTATTGTACCATACTATATGCAGTAAGGTAAAAGAGTTTTTTCATATTTAAAATAATTTATGAATAATAAATAATTGACTATTTCAATTTCTATTTAAAAAAATGACTATTTTTTCTAAAATATTACAAAAATATTTCTTAGTATTTTTTTTTTTTATGTACTAATTAAATGACGTTGAGCTATAATTGTGGCAAATCTAAATAGTTTATCAACAAATATTTCAAACAATAGTTTCTAAGAAACAAACTTCTCGTGCTAAGATTTAAAAAAAATGTTTTATTCTGTATGTTGCAATTTAACGAAAGGATTAAAAACCATAACATCTAATTGTACTATTAAAATTGTTCGAAAACTGGAAGACACTCAAATAATATACAATATCTGGATGACCGAGCTTTGCTCGGAATTTTTTTTTTTTTTTTTTATAAATTTTGTAAATTATATTACGTCGAGGCGGAAGACGAGTCCAGCACGCTTACACTTAGCCACTCCAATGACTTTAAATATTAAACAAATATATCATTACATTATAAAAAATTATACAATTACAATAACAAAATCTTATTTGAAAAATATTATTCACTTTATTGTGTTGTTTTGTTGGGTTGGGTTGAGTTTAAAATTAATAAAATTAAAAAAAATTAATTTTACTCGTCGGTCGAGCCGGGATTCGAACGCGGGATCTCATATCATTACATTATAAAAAATTATCGATAAAACACAAATGAAATGACATTTTCTAAAAATGATTCCTAGCTAGATCGATTTATCGCCCCCGAAACCCCCTATATACTGAATTTCATGAAAATCGTTGGAGCAATTCTTGTATATATATATATAGATATATATATATATATATATATATATATATATGTATATATATATATATATATGTATATATATATATATATATATATATATATATATATATATATATATATATATATATATATATATATACAAGAATTGCTCATTTAAATATGTAATATAACTACTAAAACATTTTGAGATAAAATTTTAAATTAAAACTAACCTATTGTTAAAATAATAATATATAAAAGTTTCAAACACCCTGTAATCAACTATATGAACCTTTACATTAGAATATGCGCTGTTAGAACGTTATAAATGACATAAAATAATTCCAGCATTTTTTTTTTTTGAGGCAATAACAGTCATAAGGGAATTGAATAAAGTTTCCTACTTTATTTAAAATACATACTCATATTAAAACTAAAATGGAATAACATTAGGTGTGTGGACATTTTATCGAACACAAAATTATAACTTAATTACTTATTCAATATTTTTATACTATATCGTTAGCGTTGAAATTACAATTTTTATTATGGTTATACATTTCTCCACAGTCCAGCGGTAAACTGACTTAGTATCTAAATTATACGTATGAGTATCAAGTCTGCTAGCCCATAATACAAGTTTTTTTCCCCAGGTATATTGGCATATGTCTTCATACCCGAGTAGAATTTAAATTCATACATGATCAACCATTATCTAATAAATTGGGTTAATAGTCCAGTGATACTGGCCAGCCATTACCTCATTATATAATGCTAATTTAGGTACTTATTGGATAATTTTGGGGCTGAAAGTTGACTAAAATATTAGATAATCGCTAGATAAAAATTTATTTCAATGATTCAGTGATAAAATTATATATACTCTGAAAAAAAATTTTGAGGGACAAAAAAAAAAACACGCAAATGGCGAGACTGTTACGACACCACTTTGTATCACTTTATACCACTTTCTTCAGAAATTTCACTCATTTATAAACGTTTATAACTTTTAACAAAGTAAAGACTAACAACATTCTCTTTCAAAAAATGATACCTCAATTGCTATCTTTGAATACCAGCGCTTTCGTTTGGCTTAATCTGATAAATTTGTTCCGATCTCCTGTCATCAAAACCATTTACAGTCCGAAGTTAGAAAATTCATTTTAGATAATCTATAGTAATAATAATAATTATTAAATCGTAAAAATCCTTTATCTCATAACCGCAGCTAGTTCTATATGAGGTATGTTTTCTATATATACTTATCACTGTCGGGTTTCTATGTAAATCTACAAAGGATTCTGCTTTCAAAATGACTTAAATTATTATAATATGTTTGTATGATAATATACACCCTCTTTGGCAGGTACATTAACTTTACATCATGTGTGTTTGTTGTGTGTGTGTCAGAGAGCTCCCTCTATCTAGCCCCCGTATAAATTTATATTTTTTACTTTTTAATGATTATAATTAATAGTTCGTTGTTTGTTGTTTATTGTTCGACCTTAAAAATAAATTGTTCGTTTCTTGTTTAATTATAAATACATAAATATGTTTAATAAGGGGGCTAACCTGAGGACGATAATATGTTTATTCATAAATAACCTAGCTACGTAGTTTGGCCATGTACAGTATTTCTAATAAACATTAACATTTTAAAATATGAAAGCATATTCACAACTCTCTATTTCTAAGTTTGGAAAAACAATTTTTCCAATTTATCAAACGATATTAAATCAATTGAATGAAACTCCTTAGGTGTAGAATTTAAAAAAAAATTTCTTATCGGAGCCCGATATAAGGTGTGGCACCCGGTATTTGATATGGTATTTGGTGACGGGCACCAGTGACACAAATTTTTATATATCGAACCGTTATATGGTGTGGTACGTACACCCGTGGTTCGCATAAACTTGATGAAAAGTGTATGGACCTCCAGAACCACGAATGGTTCTTTTGATCTACAGAACAACGAATGGTTCTTGTTATACTTGAACGATGTGATATGCGCAATTTATATAGTTGACAGTTCGACATACTGCTAGTGAGAAGAGATAAATAAATTTTATTTTGAATTTCTAATATGGATTTTGGTTTCGATGGAAATGATGCTAATAGAATTTTAACATACAAGTGAAGAATACAAAAGAGGAACGATATGTTTCACAGTTATGAACATTTTGTATTGGAAAATTAAATTGTTGATTTTAGTATATTCTGTTACTTATTATTTATGTTTCTCAATATTTAAACCTTCCCTGAACTTCCATATCTATTCCAAGTTCAAAATTATCAAAATCATACCAACCATTCTGAAGTTGTAGCGAGACAAATGAACAGCAACAAACTTTTTTATATATAGATAACAAATGGGGACAAATATTTTAAATAAAAATATAAATTTATACAGGGACTAAATTGAGAGAGCTGTGTCAAAGTATAGTTTTTTTATCGTTGCACATTCCCAGAGCTAAAATTGTGTATCTACTGATCTAGTAGTTATGGTTTCGTTTTGTGTTTTTTTGTTTTGCTATTTCAATATAAAGTTTGCTGATCTATGTTGCTGTTTATATTTTACATAAAACTTTATTACATAAATGTATTTTTGCATAAAATGTGTTTACTTAAAAATAATAAAAAGTATGTAAACATTTTTATGGTGATGATCGTTAAAAAATAAATGATATTTTGGTTTTTTGTTATTTTTGTTGTTGTTGTTTTATATAACATACAATGTTTTAATATTTTTTTACATAATGATGCATTTGAAATTTATTAATATCATAGAGAAAAATAATGCATTGTGAAAATGTGAAAAAAATTATTTTTTAATAAATGTGTTGTTCTACTATAAGTTTGTTGTAGGTATATATTCAAAGTATATTATTATCAACACCTCTGAAATGAAAAGCTGTGTTAATTACACTAGATGTAAAAACTATGTATTAATTAAAGTAATGGTGTAAAAATAAAACTGTTTTAAAGATTTTCACAGTAATTTCTGTATTTTTCAAATCCAAACAATTGAAATTTTTAGTTTGCTCCTATAGTATTTACTACTATTAAATCATTTTTTTTAAAATTAATTCGGTTTTCCAAGGCTGAAAAGTACAAAATTTATCAATTTTTATCGTAATATTTTAACTGAAAATTTCTCAATAATGACCTATTTCAATGGTGACCTATTTTATTTGTGTGGCTTTTGTGTAGATATTTAACTTTTTAGAAATTATCAGTTATTACTTTGTTCTTTGGATTGAAAAAGCAGTTTTAATCTACGAAAACAGTAGTTTTAAGAAACAATTTATTTACATAATTCATAAAAATTATTCAAATTGATTTTATGACATGTTACAAAAATAAAAATAGTAGCCTTTCATTGAATTACGGTGTATTAGCTCGATACTTGAAACAAGTATCTAACGAAAGCAACGTAATTGATGGAAGGCTACTACCTATCTAATTTTTAAAAGTCGTAAGAGCCATTTTTTGGTCGTGTTAATTGAATTAAGGGCACTAAGCAGACATCAAGAAGATTTGTTTTAACAGCGCAGTTATCATTAATAAAAACCCGTTTAACCCATCTAAAAATAAAGCAAACCTAACAAATGATACATTTGTAAGAACATTGAAAAGGTAAATTATTCAAATGGGAAATGTTGTTGTGAAATTTTGAGTTTAATTTTTAGGAGAAAAAAGTAATAAAGTAATAAAGTGTTACGTTCGGCCTTGGAAAACCCAATAAAGTCCAATCAAAATAAAATTATTAGTTATTTAATTAGAAAACTTAATTTGCTTATCAATGATATCATTAGATTTTTTGTGACTATAAAACAATCGGAGCTATAAGATCCTTTAGAATAAAAAAATAAAAATAAACCCAAAAAATAAAATAAAATAAAATAAAGAATCCGGTTTTTCTACAAAATGGTCGAGTATAGAAACAATTCGACATAATATTTTTTGTTGTATATGGGGTAAATCAACTGATCAAGTTTGATCAGTTGATTTCTGAACAGCTTGTGTATGTAATTCAATATACCTGTAATGTAATAAAAATTACAAAAAAACTGCAATATCTCTATTTACTCGTACTAAATTGAATCGGTTCAAGATAAAAATTTGTCTTGCTGTAACATTATTCTACTTTTTTCAAATTATAGTTTTCAAACAAAATTATTGTTTTCTAAATCCTATTTGAACGTAGAAATCTTACATCTTTTTGTCTTAATCATCTAATTCATATGTTTACAAAACAAATAACAATATTTACTGTGTTATAAATTCATGTTGAATAACTTGAAGACATATCACAATGTACAAGTTGAATACAATTTGCAAAATTATTATGATTAATTACCTACATAAAATGATAATATAATTATATAATATGGATTATTCTATGCTCACAACTCATATACGAACGAGTATAATATTTCTAAAAGATTTAATTAACCTAGCTACTAGCTAGCTAGCTTTTGTTCAAACTTTTCATTAAAGAAAGTAGTTGAGAAAGTTTAATGAATGTTTTAAACGTCATTATTTCATTACAGATATTTATTTTAAATACACATTTCAATTAATACATTATAATTACATTCATATTTCCTTAATAAAAGTTTTATCAGCAACTATGGATATCCAAAATAATACAATTTTAAAACTTTTATTAAACTTGCTTGCATGTAATTTCTACAACTGCGATGTTGCAACTCAATTTTGAAGCAGCTAACAGATCAATCGATTGATATGAAATTTTGTATACTCGTTTAGTTTGGATAACAATGTATATTAACTGTGTGACGGTATTTCAAATACAATATGGCGACAAATCTAAGATGGCGGACTAGTTATTTTTAAAGGACTTGCTACGAATAACACGAACAATACAGTGACGTCTCTCTAAATCTAATATGGCAGATTCGAAACTTGTAATTTAATTTTGTAGCAAATATCGTTAACTATAACTAAATGTTATGAATCACTGTATAACATAAATTTGTAGTTTTCTAGTCCAACAAAATCTAAAATAAAAAAAAAAAAATAATAATAAAAGTAAAAATCATTTTTAAAACAAGGTTTTATTTAAAAGCGCTAAATGGAAAAAAGTAAACTTTTACTTTAAAACTTTTACTATCAACTTACTAGTAATATCATAACTATTTATATTATATAAAAGCTTGTAGTGAGATTTACGTTCTTGATTTGCTTAATTTGAAAATTTTAATAGTAAAATAAAGCACATCAAGTTATTTAATTTACTTGTTTAAAAGTGACTTTTTTATATACAAAGAAACGTTTATATTCACAAAAAACCGATAATTATCATAAAATACTAAGGTATACAAGTAATTGGCATGCATTTAATTAATCATGGCGTTCAAAGTCCCTAAAATGTCATGATTAAACTATGAAAACTGAAATAATTTCTCAAATTACCAATTTACACTGTTAGCTGCTTTACTTGTGGAGTCAACAATTTTATAAATTTCTAGTTTCAGAATATTTTTATTTTAAATAAGAAACATATATTTTATTACATAGTTAATACATTTGAAAAACTGTGCGTTTTAAATACTCTTCTTGTGAAACATTTAGTGTGAAAAATAATTTTAATATTAAAAATTTTACAAAAATAATAAAAAAAGTATAGAAAAAAAGTAATAACCAAAAATTATAAACAAGTCCAATACCCAAACGTTTTGTGAAAGTAGTAAAGGATTCATATATTAAAGAAAATAAATTTTAGACCCCTTTACATAAAATTTTATTGAAGTTTAAATTGTCGAGGCTCTACTGTACTTGTAGTCGACATTGGTTACGAAATCTGTTAAATATTATAAAGCCTTCCGTTGTATTTATTTTTTTGTAAATATATAAAATGAGAAACTAATGACAATACCTTTTTGTACTTGCATAATATATATCTGTATAAAAAAACAGCTCCCATTAAAATACACCATACAAAGTCGGTTATTATTTATATATATTATATATAAAAAAAAGTACAATGTTATAAAACTTGTATGTTTAACACACTTTTAAAGTTTTTTATATTCATTAAATGGAATTTTCCACATGATAAAAACTAAATGAATGCTTGAAAGTTTTAGACACATGTGTCAATTAATAATGATGATAAAAACTTACTTTTTATATAAGTATTAAAAATTGTTAAATAATCAAGTAGCTTCGAAGACAAGTTGTAATAAAGTATGTAAATTACGAATGTAAAAGTTTTGTATTTTAGTTCCGACACATAGGCGGACACTTTTATTAAAATGTGCTTTAATAAATTAAAAGTAAAAAATTTTTACAAAACCAGCATTTATTTAAATGCGCTAAGCATGAAAAATAAATGATTACTTTAAAACTTTTATTATCAACTAATTTATAACGTCATTACACAACTAATATGGTAAAAAGCTTACCACGAGATTTACTTGTGTAGATAAACAAATAAATTAAATAACTTGATGTGATTGATTTTACCAATTAAAACTCCCTAACTAGAAAAACTAAAAAAAGTTCTTAAATCTCGCGACAAGTTTTTAAATAATATAAATTGTGCAATGACGTTGCAAGTTGATAGTAAAAGTTTATGTTTTCTTTAAATACAAGCTTATAAATTTAAAAAGATTTATTACGTTGAATTTATTTTTTACTTTTTAGTTATCGCTGGATTATTTTTTTTTATATTTGCATTCGTATTCTCAGTAACTCCTTTAATTTGAAACCAATTTTGTAGGCAAGATTTAAAAACTTTGACTAGAAAACCCCAAATTTATTTTATACAGTGTTTCATAACATTTAGTTATGGTTGAATATATCTGCTACAAAATTGAATTATAAGTTTTAGAAGTCCGCAATATTGGATTCAGAATGACGGCACTTTATTTTTCCACTTACTCTCAGCAAGTCCTCTCATTTGATATCCATATTGTATGTTAGCTCGTCATCTTAGATGTTTCACCATGTTGGATTTAGAATGACGTCACATAGTTATATAAATGAATGTATATAAAAATTTCAGCTTAATCAGTTGAAGATATCTACTTCAAAATTGTGTTGCTAGATTCCACCCGAAGCAAGTTAAGTAATAATTTTCAAAAGTCAGTAGTCTTGACTTAAACATTAAGCACTTGTTTCTCGAAGCTGTGTCTTCATAGTTCGTTGCCATAATAATTAAAAGATTTCTAAAAAGTCCCAGTTTTGTATAAGTTTTTAAGTTTTAAGATTAAGTTTTTTCTATATAAAACAATCTGCAATCTGTGGTGTTTACGTTTTCAAAGCCGGTAAAATCTTCGATTGCGCTATCAAGTTTCAAATTGACAAATAGTAATACTTTTTTTTTGTTATTATATGAAGATCATTCAATAATAAATTTAAAATCCATTGTGTCAGGCTGGCACTATATAAAACCAGAAGCCCATTGTCCGGCCTAACACCTATTACAATAACAAAAATACGATTGCGTGTCAGTTTGAAGCTTGTGGGCGTAAATGAAAATTTTAAAGGGTCCTCACAAATTGCTAATTTTTTCACGACTCTAAAATTCACTTATATAATTTTTTTTATAATCCATACATAGTTTGTGTACAGATTGAGAATATTTTATTTGACTTTAAATCGAAAGTGTATTAAGTTTTATAAATTTCTATTTGTGGTTTTTAAAACTTTGGTTAATATTGATAAACTCCTGCATTACTTTTTCCCACATCTTTAAAGTATAACAGTTTGACAACCACTCATATCCATTGTAATGTATTACATGATCATTAAACCAATATGTGTATTTCATATAAATGGTAGAATGGTAGTAAATGTAAAATATATTATTTATAACAATGATAATAATATATATAATAAGTATGATTGCTTGTTTGCGTGTTTCTATATCAAATACAAATTATAAACATATATACGAATCTACCTAGAAATTCAATCGATTCACAATCATTTTCCACCATCAAATTTGTTATGCTACTTTCTAAAGATGGAGCTGATTGTACTTGAGTATGCAAAAATTTAGAACCGCATTCCGTCGATAAATTTAATTATTTAAATACAATTTTCTAACAAATATTATTTTTTAATGATAAAAGTACTTCAAGGGTAAAATTTAATAAAATATCATTTTCCAACAGTTCTATGATACACGTACAAAAAATATCATTATTGATTGAAATTATGTCATATTTGAGATGGTCAATCGTCTTCAAATTTCAAAAACGTATTGATTATGAATTTAATAATTCATAATCAGAATTTTAAAAATAGAGGGGAAACCAGCGAAGATACAACTGATTAAATACTCGGCATACGTTTAAGTAACAATATTTGAACATTTTTAATAATAAGAATTCCTAAGCTACTCTCTAAATATCCAGTCTAGTTATAAATACATTAATAATAATATGTATTATAATTATATGTTAATTAGCTTATCTTGTTCTTATATGGTAGCGAATTCAATTATTTTACGATAAAATGTTTCAAACAAGTTGTATTTGTTCAAAAAACAAAAATTATCTTTCAAAATTCTTTGAGTATTTCTTCTCTGTTTTATGGTTTAAAAATTGGATCATTGGATTCATTGGACCAAACAATATATAACCTATTTTTAAATATTGCTTCTATTGGAGATTTTTTTTTTTTATTCTTTAAAAAAGTTATATTTTGATATTATATATATATATATATATATATATATATATATATACATACATATATATATATATATATATATATACATATATACACATATATATATATATATATATATATATATATATATGGATTATAAAATATAATATCTGGATGACCGATATTTTTTTTTATTTTTATAAATTGTGTTTTTTGGAAATTATATTACGTCGCGGCGGAAGACGCTACCACTTAGCCACTCCAATGACTATATGACAATAAATATTAAACAAATATATCATGACATTATAAAAAATTTTCGAAAAATAAATTATAAAAATTATAATATAAAAATTATTATTATAAAAATTACATTATAAAAAATTATAAAAAATAAAATGACAATTTCTAAAAATGATTCCTAGCTAGATCGATTTATCGCCCCCGAAACCCCCTATATACTGAATTTCATGAAAATCGTTGGAGCCGATTCCGAGATTCCAATTTTATATATATAAATATATATATTTATATATATACAAGAATTGCTCATTTAAATATATAAGATAATATCAAAATATAACATTTTTAAAGAATTAAAAAACAATCTCCAATAGAAGCCATATTTAAAAATAGGTTATTAATCTTTTAGTTGCTTTTGGCACCAGAACGTAATTTTTTTTCGAAAAAAGTATAATCTATTTTATTAAAATGGAAGCCACAACCGGATCCTTAAAAATTTAGCTATTTTTTTAGCTTTACACAAATACATTGACAGAATGCGGTCCTTAATATTTACATACCCAAGTACCTCGAGCTCCTCCTCTGTGTGTTTTTATTGTAAACAGCAGTTTGTTATTGTAAACAGGTCTATTTGTTTATTTACTTTCTTCAATGGTGATTAGCCATTTAATGATTATTGGTTTTCGTATGTTTAAAAATAAAAAAAAATAAAAAAAACATTAAAAAATGTATATTTTAAGTTTAATTTAGAAAACTTCTACACATTCTAGAATCATCGTGTGGATAGTTTAAAACATGTTCCTGACAACTTATATCTCGTACAATATATGTTCATAAAAGTACCATGTAAAAAATATGGAAAATAACAAGTTCATAACCGAATGTTTTTGATAGAGACCTCTATAGGCTGTATAATAAAGATAATCTCTAATGTAACACACATTTTATTTTTTTAATCAATTTTCGCACACAAATTGCCCAATAATAATTATCCAAATATTATAAAATTTGGTATGCAAAATCTTGAGATGAAAACGAAGGACATTTCGAAAAAAAAAGAAATTTCTCCCGGATTTTAAGAAAAAACAATTGAACAAGATTGTGAATAACAAATTTTGAATAAAACAATAGAAGGTATATTATATTAGAGATTGTTTTTATTATAGAGCCTTTTAGAGGTTTCTATGTAAAACACAATCGCATTTAATAAAGCGCGTATTAATGCTTGTGAAGAGCATTCTATATATGTTTTCTTTTTGTATATATGTTCAACAACAATAGTAATTTCTCGAGTAACACAAACACTATGGCGAACTTGTGGAAGGTTAAACACCATTAGATACTTCGCAAGCGAAATTAAAAACGATTCATATTTACCATTTAGCATAGCAACGATCAGGATTAAAAATCTTTACGCTTAGTCTTAAACAAAAAATTTGATCAACGTCTGCTGTTAATACTTATATAAAATAATTGAATAAATGAATTACATGATGTATTATCGATTTTTTTCAAAACATCGAAATTTTTCAATTTATTTGAATATTTTTCAAATTTTTGAATATTGTGATGATAAAATCTTAAAAAGTATTCGAAAAATTTATTGTCTTTTGATAAATAGTTTTTCTGATTTTGAATATTTTTATTATAAGCTTCTAGTGAGTTTCACTAGTCTGGATGTTTGTCGTCAATAATCAAATCTTGTTAGGTATATTTGATGCACTTCCCGGTTACCCATTTAGCTAAAATTGGGCATATATATATAAATCGAATAAAAATAAAATATTATTGATAATATAATACAAAAATAATATGGTAACGCTGAAAAACTTTGTTCTTCTTTATTTCATTGCGCATCCTCCATTTGATTTATACTTCAAATTCAAGAAAGAAACTTCTTTTTTTAATAGGTCTTTTATGTCTTAATACTATAGAAGCTTGTAATACAAAAAATATTATATTTTTACTTAATAACTTAAAACTTGTTATCAAAAATTTCTTACCAATTTTAATTTGGCCACATGCGCGTATTAATATAAAAATATTTACCTGTAACAAAAAGAAAATAATAAATAAATATTATAAATATGAAAAACAGTAATTTGATAATCATAAAATTTGGAAGTTTTTATATTTAAGACATTTCTTTCTTATAAATCACTATATAAGTCACCATATAGAACTATAAACATCTTTACCTATTCTTGACCGAAAAAATGATTTATTACTTGAAGTACAATTTAAATGTCATGAACGGAAAAGATATGTAAACAATTTTTGTATTTGTATTTTTTTATAATAACAAAAATTTCAAAACTAATGTTTTCTGTTACTAAAAATAAATATTTTTTAATTATTCATTGGGTACAGAATTAAACTTTTAGCACTTTTACTTAGTTTTAAATAAATAATTCTAAATTTATAAAAATGTAAAGCAAAATTTCGATTCTGTTAAGTTATTTGAAGATTGTTTCAGCAGCTTTGGTATATTATTATGGAAAATTGACCATTTTAAATGAAATTAAATATTGAAATTCGTATTAAATTATATATTCAAACTATTCAATTATTTTGATAAAATTCCTTTATAAATTGTAAGCAGATGTAGGTTTCTGTCTTTATCAATATTAAAAAATTGCTGTTAACCAAAACTTTAAGTTAAAACTTAAGAGCAAGTATTAAGCTTTAGTTCTTCTATCTGTAGCACACTTTTCAGCCAAGTTGTTAAGACGTGTAAATGTTTGACAATAAATTGTCCTGAATGATATCAAGCATCTCCAATGTTATAATCTCTATGAAATAATGTTTCAATTTATTTAACTCTACTTGGTATGTCCAAAATAAATACAGATCATAACAGCCAAGTTGGTATTACTTTTATGAAAATCATAATTCATTTTTTTTAAACGATCACCATCTCTTGTTAGACCCCGTACAGTTAATTTAGATTTACGATGACAAACACTGAATATTATTGGTTCAATAAATTCATTATACTTATCCGACGCATTTTGTTATATGTTAGTTGTTTTTTTTTTTTAAATTTTTAATTTAGCAGCTTCTGAAAGTTCACTCTCTTATTTATAAACAACAAACATTTCTTAATTTTAAAATAAAAAATTAAAATAAAAATTCTGCCATATAAGACAATTTTTAATGCTTAGAAAGCAGTTTCAAGAAAAATGCGTTTAACGTTTACGTCAAGATGCTGTATTGGCTTGTTTTATTTCAAGTTCTGTTGCAGAGAATCAATTAATGTGGGAAATTATATCACTTTTCATGCTCAAAATTTTTAGGGCATGTTTTCAAGATATCATCAAACTTCAAGAAAATACAAAACGAAAATTCGGACTGCAACTAAGTCATTAAATAAAATATTGTATTAACAAAGGTTAAAGCACAGATAAGAAAATGTTATTATAAGATTATTAAGAGTATCTTATTAATTTTAATATATTCGTATTATAGTTCATTTTATAACATAATATTCCTATCTATCTCATATTCAATATTTGGGTAACATTGAGGTAATAAATTATATACTACTTAATCATAATGGACAAAGCATATATAACAACATTTAGTACTCTCAGTTCAATCAATTAAGAATATTGATCCTTATTTTTCGAAACATATATTCACGATTTCAACCATTTTTGTGTCGAAAATCCGAAACAGACTTGTCACACAAAGCGTAATACCGAAGGTCAGTTAAAACAATATTCTTCATCATCATTTGCTTTTTCATCAATTGCTTTATTTATTGACCAAAACACATATGCAGAAGTCTCAGGTCGATCGAAATAAAAACAACAATTTATGAATCATTTTGATATATGTTTAATGAGAAAGTGATAAATCTACTATAAGTTTCTATGTTGACAAAAGAATCAAAACAGTGAACTAATATTTTGATTTGTATAAAATTTATTGTATAAAGAAGGATGATGAATGATAATGAATATAAGAAAATAATTTATTACAATTAAAATATTTTAATTGTAAGCAGAAAGACGTTACCTGACGTACATTACCTGAAAGACAATATGAAAATATCATTAGATTTAAATGTAAACAAAGTAATTTAGTATTATTTGAAAACGACAGTACTATTAAATAAAATTATTTAATAACAAACATACAAAATATAATACATAATAATGTAACATCATATAGTTTTGGTACTACAAGATACCACAATACACATTTCTGTATGCAGTTTTCATCGTAAATCGAATGAATCATTTAGAATTTCACTAGGTATTCGATATGAGCAAGGTGGCTCATATACGGCTCACATACGGTTTTATACTCGTCATACGGTAGTAAATATTAACCGCACAATAACGGAAAGAGATAACCACCTGAAATTTTGATTGTGTATTCTAGACCTAAAGAGACGATTGTGAAATTGCGAAAGAGAGAGTTCGTGATTGAGAAAAATCAATCCATTTAACTGTAAGAGATAGAACATAAACTTAATCACAAAAAATCTTTGTTTTTTAAAACAAAAATCTTTTACTTGAAACATTTTTTCGTAAAATATTTTAAGTCGCCATAATTTTAGCTCAAATTTTGTTAATAAACATATACCTATAGGTAATTGCTACACATATTATTATTATGCGTGCATTTATAACTGTACAGACTGGATATTAATAGTACTTTATGAATTAAAACAGTGCGAACATTCAATCATCATATGTCACGACTCTGTTAGTTATTGTCTTCAATTGTTTTACGATATGACATGTTTCTCATTTGTTTTAAAAGCAAAAGAATACCTGTAATTAAAATTGATGAGTATTTTGCTAGTTCACTTTGGACTATTTTTTCAATAATATTCAGTCGTTTATAATATCGTCAAATAGTTAAAAATTAGAATCATGGAAAATATACCAGTCAAAAATGAAAATAAATTCACAGATAAAATATAAAGATATACAACGTCTAAAAATTGAAATATTTTGTTAATATTATTTTTTTTTAAATGTCTACATATCAAATCAAAGATTTATTATTTATCAAAAAGTTTAGAATTTTTATTTTTTTGGTAAACTTTTCGGCACGCTTTTTGTTATGCGTCATGCGTAAATAGTGGATACCAGATTACATTTGGATAGTGTCGTTATGATCAATCTACCCTCTTAAGCAGTGTTGTTGCTCATTATATTATACCAAGTATTTATCTTTACTTATAGATAGAAAGAAAAGTATTCAAATTGTTAATTATCAATTTCATTTAGTAGTATTTAAATAAGTGAATTATTCACGTGAGTAAAACATTGTTAATTGACGTTTGATGGCAAAAAATTAACCCAAAAGTTTGCAAATGATTAACTAAAATTATTCTTCAAATATTTTATTTGTTCTTGTTTATTATCTAAGTTATGAAAACTTGAATATTGTTTTTACCAAAATACTTGTTTGTCAAGAGTCAAATAGTAAAATTTAGTAAAGGAAGTTAAACTCAAAGAAATCGAACTACTATAGAAGGAATAAGAAATTTTATGACACTTTGTGCTTATAGAATTGTATAATAGTTTTACGTCGTACATTCTATTATTATAAACTTTCAAATGAATATAATACAATTTTCAAGTTGTACTACAATCTACAGTATCAGAATAGTTTTGAGTTTTAGAATACGAGTTATAAGATGTTGGAAAATAAAGCGACAACTGTATTCATGTAACGTTCGTTTATTTCTGTACTCTGTCAAAGTAGTTTACAAAGTGTAAAAGAGTTCGTCCATCTAACCAGAGAGAAAAGTTAGTTAGTTTTTAATTTATGCGTAATAATTTTATACATTAGAAAGATCTTAAATTTAGAATTGTTTGTGGAACTTTCGGAGATCACACAGAAGACCAAATAAGGCAGTTACATTAATTCCAATTGTTTCTATAATTTGCAATTCCAATGGTTTAAATTTTAATTGTATTGTAAACTTCTATATAAATAATCATTATGCATGCTTCTAAATTTGGAAATAATAATATAATTTTTGTTCATTTGCTTTTTAAATCATTTTAATTCCATTGTCTAGCTGATTGTGTTTCAGGCCATTTGCCGGGCTGTCGGGATAACTCCATAAATATTGACTTTTCGATAAAACTTTGTAAAACATTTTTTGCTTACAATTTCTTACTGCGACGAATGTTGCGGTTATTTTTAATATTACAAATTTTATCACCTTGATGGGGTGTCCTGGAGTGTTGGGAAGAAAGCACAAATAAATAGGTAAACATATTAGTAATTAATCTCCAAGGTTTGACACCAATGTATTCACTGTAGTACACTTCCTAGGTTAAAAACATATAGCTACTCTTGTAACAAAACTTTCTTTTTTTCTTAATCTAAAAATTCGTGAATAAGAAATGGTTCACGTGTTCAAATGTTCACGTGGTTTCATTCATGAAATAGCGTAAAAATACAGTCTACACGTATACAATAATAATATGTATTGCATTCTTATTAGCTAATTTTGAGCTGACGTTGTGGCTAATCTAAACAATTTACGAAAATGTGTTAAAAATTAAATTTTCTTCCATCTTTTATGATTTAAAAGTTAGATTATGAATCTACTGGTTCAAATGGACCAATTGTGCTTATTTAGGATCTAAAAATCAAGATCTTATATTACGACACTAAAATTTCGCTATTTATTCGGTTTTGACTGACAGATAAACAAATGGGAATGTGGAAAATGACTATTTTCGTTTTCTAGGAACTATACCAAAATTTTGTTTGTGAGGTTAATATTTACTAGCGTTAGACAAGTAGCATTTTGAGTAATTATTCTGAGATAGAGCCAATGTTTGGCTTAGAAATATAAGTTGGAAATATTTTATCATAATAATTTTGGCTTACCATGACCTCATAATTAGCTACTGTTACTTAATTACAAATTCAAATTTAAAAAAATAAAAACTGGCTAGTCATGAGATAAATTTTGTACCATAATTAAATTTTGGCACAAAGCAGGCATAAAATAATTTTTGACACATTTCATTTGATTCTAGTTACAAAGTAGCCCATGATCGGAAAATATTTAATATTTGTAGATTTTATACCATTATTGAGTTTTGATTGACCATTGGCTGGTATAAAATAATTATTTATTCATATTATTTGTTATTAGTTAGATAGTCATGAATGGTGATTTTGTACCATTATTTAAATTTGTCTCACTGTTAGATCACAACTTGCATCAAATAATGTTTTACAAATATCGCCTATTTTCAGTCTAGTAGTGGGCCAAAATTAAAATATAAAAACGACACGATAAGAAAAACACAACACACTATAATTTGTCGGAGTGTTTATTATTGGATTTTGAATTTTGCCACGTTATCGACGGAGTTTTATGATGTCAACAGGAAGAGACTGTGAGAAAAGATAATCCGAATAAAACAATATAATTAATACTAATTCAATTAAAAATAATTATTTATCTTTTAATTTATTAATTTTTTGCAGATATCAGTTTTCGAATTACGTAACTTGATATAGCATACTATTCTTATTCACAGGTGAGGTATAAAATTAAAACCCAACAGCTGGCCTTTCATCATTTTTAAAGACCATGAACTGTCTGTTGGTTATAAACCATAAATTAAAAATAGTAGAACAGAAAACATAAAAATACATTTAAAATTTAGAGTAATCAGCCGCCACTGTATTGAATATCACCAAAGAAAAATTTAAGTTTATACGTTTTTCATACAGCTTTACTCTGAATCACGCATCATACGACTTCCATAATCATTGCCTAGACAGGGATAACTACATATACACACACGTGTATAATGGATAAAGAACAACGCTTTTAAGATTCTGGTTGTTGGATGAACTCCGCTCTACGTAACTATGCATTCATATTTGTACATGAGTACAGTTACCTACCTACCTAGTGTATAAAGTGTTTCTAAATTAGAACTTGGACTGGTTGTGGCTACAATTTACAGCTTCACATTCATAAAATGTTCATTACATCCTTCGTCGTATAAAATGCTTGCATTATATGCTTGTTGTTTAGCATTGTCAGGGAGGTGGGTGTTGTTAGTAGACAGAGTCTAATATAAGACAATATTAAATGTACCTACGGGATGTAACTCAAAAATATTGTAAATAAAACTAAGAAATTGTTTCTAGGAAATAAAAACAAAATAGAACGATGCTTTTGGAACGATTAAGTTTCTCATTAGCAACTAAACAGTTTTCATGTTATTTCGACAAAGTTATTATTAGAATTTTATTAAGTGACTACCTGACGTGACAGGTGTGAAAAAATTACTTTATCCATGTTCCAAAACACATACCGGCTTACTGGCCATCCTGATATGACGTCATTAAAAAAATGATTTGTAGCAATCCAAATATATAAATGTATAATATTGATGACATGATATCGAGATGGTCAGCTAGCTGGTGTTTGTTTTGGAATAAGTCTTATTTTTAATAAATATAAATATGCAGATCGATTACATCATATAAAAACTGATTTTGACCGAAATAATTGTCACAATTATTGCGCCATTTTTCTTTAAAGTTTCGATTTCTGGTGACTAACACAGCATCAAAGTTTATTTGAAAAATGTCTTACAAATATTACCAGATCATTTAGCGCTGTAAGTTATACTGATTCAAGAGCATACTTTAGTTTTCGTCAAGTCATAGTCAACAAAAAAAGGCATCTAACACATTTAATTTGTGCATTCAGTAATTTCCCGAAAATTGTTTATAAACAAGCCGTATATACATGGATAGTCTTGAATAAGTGATTGAGAAAATATTTAAACTATCAGATCGTGTCAAATACAGACACACCGTTTGCAGCGTATATATTATACGAAATACGTTGCGTTTTGCTTCCCCTATTATAACTAGTCATAAAATATTGTCACGAGAATTGAAAAAGATAGTACCCCAGTACGTAATAATATTGCTTGAATTTTCGTTTATTCAGCTTTACGGCAAATTTCGAAGAACAGAAAATCTTAAAAAACTGATGACTCCCGCATTGACAAATTTTTCAAAGTTACAATTATCGTTGGGTAGATATTAGGTGCCGTATTAAAAACGCAATTTACAAAACTGAGAACAAAATTCAATTTTCTCATTAAAGAACTTGGACATAATTCCTGATATCATTCCTTTCATAGGCTACAATTTATGAATAGGAACTTTTATGGGTAAGGGCCATAAATGTACTTGTATAGTTTTGAAGGATAAAGTAATATCCGTATCTTTTGTAATAAACTAAAATTGTTTCCAAATTTATAATCTCATAAGGTTATTTTTGAAAACTAAATACATTCTATGACTTTGATACAGACATATTTCTTATTATGATTTCCTTAAGGTAAGAATTAAATGTAATTCGTGACCTGTTCCGCCTCTGACTGTAGTATACCTTCTCCAGCAAACATCACAAATCTGGAACACCCAATACATATTAATAGTTCTCATAACAAAATTTACAGTTGCTTTTAAAAACAACGATGCTAAAATTTCTTCTTTACTAAATAACATTTCACTGTTATAGTTGTTGCATTGTGGTCAAATTACACCGAGTATCTGAACGGTTTTGTGTAATTACAACATGTTATTGTAATTTGTCTGTACTTTTACACTACACTTAGAATACTTCGAAAGTATAATAAATTCAAGGAAACCACCTAGATATCGGGTACCTGCTACAAATGGGTGATAAAAATCGATTTTGTTTTATTGTTTTAAGTTTATGTAGAATTGTTTAAATTATTTATTAATGGAAAACATTACATTTCAGATGTTATATTCTTACATTGTTTTACAGTGAGCTAGCTAGCTAATGGCTCCAGACCAATATGAAAAAGAACAATTTATAATGATGTAAACAAAAAATTTGAAATTTATTAATATATTTACACAGAATTACAAAAGGTATTTTCAATTTTCAATGTTGTAAAATGGCATACATTAAATTTCAAAAATTTTCATAAAATTAAATGAAAAAACAACTAACAGAGTATATATTGGACATATGACTCAAAGTGTTAAATACTATTTTTATGATAAGCATTCATAAAATATCCTAAATATTTAGTCCAAACAAATATAAATGCATATGAAATATTAAATATATTGTAAATATGTTTATTAGCAAAATTTGAACTTAATTTGTGGCTAATCTAAACAGTTTAAGAAAACCTATTTTGAAAAATAAACATTTTTTGTCTTTAAGTTTTCTTTTATCTTTTATTTTATAAAAGTTTGTTTATGTTGGGTCATGGATAATTCCATTGAATTCACTGGATTTTGCTTACTCACGAGCTTAAACTCACTTTTTATTTTTAGTTTTCGTGATGACGAACAGACAGACAACACCTATGCCAAAATTGTATTTAGGCGGTCAAAGTTTTCTAGTGTTACAAACTTTAGACCAAAATTAATATAGTCTGACATATTGATTCTATATATATCGAGTATAACAGTAATAGAAAATCGGTAAATGAAAAAAGCTACTAAAACCAGGTGGTAAATGAAGAACTGATAGGGTGATTGAATTCCTATACCTAGTAAACACAGTTTTAAGGACTCAAGGAAGAAATGAAGACGTCCATTGTAGAAAAACAAAAAGAAAAGGGCTAATGTTGTGGTATTTGCAGAACTGGTACTATTATGACAATCAATCAAAATAAAAATAAGTACTAAACTAAAAATTTCGAAACCATTACAAAATCACTACTATATGCTTTGGGCAGATAATATTACAAACGACCTGTGTAGGAAGACAAACAGTTGGATAGGTGTCACACTCTGAGACGTCCCAACAACAATATCGGTCAACAAGTATTACAATAGAACGGTCAAGAAAATCTGAAAAATAGAGCACCAAAGTTAAGCAGCAGAAGGTTGGTTGACAACGAGATAAAGTAAGAGGCCAACAGCTGAAGTGAGATGAAGCAGATAAACAGTAATAATAGCAGCAAAATAAGCACATTAGCATTTGAATAAAGATAAAGTGACAGTGAAAACAATAAACAATTTTTTGCATTATCTAGAATTGCGATATTAAGAAAACAGAACAATCGATTTTTTTCAAACTTCTGATTAAACCTAACACCTTTAAAAATTGCCTAATAACTATATAAACTAAAATACTTCTACACAGTAATTGATTATTTGAACTTTTTTTTAATTAGAGTATACATTTAAATTAAATTTAATTGCAGAATAATGTAATCTACCCAGAAATGGTGTATAAAAGTTTAGCATCAAACTAAAGAAAAAATGGTTTTGAATTATTTATCATGAGTATACTTTTCGAAGGGCTTCTTTTTTATACGTTACGGAAATAACTATATATTTACGTTTTTATGGTGTGATCCATGAATTCTTTTAATTTTCAAAGCTCTACACTTCAAAATTATGATTTACAAAAGAGGCTGACTGGGATACAAACAAAATTTTTAAGCTTTTTGACTGACCGGATTGGATCACTATTTGAACCACCTCCTCACCCCTTCAGGTGTTGGCATTAAAAATATTGTTTCTTTGTCCTCGCTAGTGTTATAACAGGATCGATCCTCTGTTCAAAATTTATATCTTGTTGGGTATTTTAAACATTTTTAGTCATATTTTCTACGAAAATATAGTGTTATTCACAGTAATGCAGGTTCTCAAGGAGGGGCGGGTGTGTGTAATAGATCCGTTTTATAGCACACAATTTATGAGGTTTTGGAGATTGGTATATCCAGCAAACTTTTCTCACTCAAATGAGTTGAAATACGATGTGTAGAGTTAATATTATTATAGTGACGATTTCAATTTGGACGATTGCAACATTTGACAATTCAAAGGAGAAAATTTAGTTCCGTCGTTGTTTTTGGAACTTTATGCTACTATACAGTCCCCCAAAGTTCAGCGAAATGTTGCAAGGGAGAGATAATTCTCTAAGTGGTATATATCTCCTAATAATTTTTTTGTGTTTTTTTAAGATATGCAAATGCCCACAGCACTTTTCAATTGAGTTAGAGGGTTAAGAGTTTCTTCTACTAAGACATGCGTAATAAGTGACAAATATGACTTAAATGATGGAGCTGCTCATGAATTCTTTATTTTTATGTTGGAAATTTTATTTAAAAACTTCAAATTTTCCAATTTTCGAATAAATAATACGTAGAAATAGCAAACAAATAAATACTAAAAGTATTAATAATTTCTTGAAAACATTAAAATTTAACTATATCTTTATTATTCGAGCTCCAAAAAAATTATTGAAACTTGATTGTTTATTTTTGATAACTAGCTTTTTTAAATTTCGTTATAAATATGTTTGTTGCCAAGCAGCTTATTATTAAAGGCAGTTTATAAGCACCCTCTATGTACACATACGTCCGTACCTACAATTTCCATTGACATTAACTATGCATTACTGTTCTACCTATAAAGTTTAACGTTCTTATTTCACCATTATTTATTCAACCATTATTTTTAATTCATTCAACTTATAAATAAATATACGTACAGGTTTTTCAAATTGGTATTGAATAAACAATTTCAATTGCATTGTAAAATAGATTTATGTGCGTTAAGAACACGCTACAAAAAAAAAAAATAATATGTTGTCAAGTAGATAATAAAAAAAACGTTCTTTAGGTACTACGAGTAGAAAACAATTATTTCAATACGTTATACGTAGCGAGTTAGTTGGTTTGGGATTTAATTTTGCTTTTACCTATTTTTCATCATGCTTTTATTAACTCACTTTCTTGTCTTCCGGCTGGAATTGGTAATTGATTTTCAACTACCAACTTCCTGATGAGGTGGATACTTGTAATTAGAAATTAGATAAATTATCTTAATAAGAAATTAATTTATTTTATTGTTATTAATTGTAATTATATTTACATTAATTGTAAAAATAAACAATACCCTTCAATGCACGATACCTTGTGCATTGAAAAATCGACTAAATCTACATGTGAACGCAATCTAAAAATACCTTTAAATTGTAATTATATGCGATTCAAATTTTTTAAACCAAAATATATAATTGACACCAATTCAATATATAATTGACTCTTGAGAACGGCAGGTACGATTTCTCTAATTTCTAAATGTTCGAAAGAATTCTGAGAAAGTTTATATTGAAAAAATTCAAAAAGAAAATGTGGAAAATAGTAGTTAGTTCAACAGACTTTTGTATGAGTGCAATATTAAAATTGACGATAAGTTTTGCTCACTAGCCGCTGTGGACCATCTAACAAACTTACGAACGAACAAACAAAATTTTAAAATTATACAAATATCCTTTCCACATATTAAATATTGGCCCATTATAGTTTAAATATCACATAAAATCACAGTACACAATGTAAATAGTGCATAAAATGTAAAAGTATGTACTCAGAAGATAAAATAATAATTAAAAAACCTCTCAAATTTTTCATTTATTTGTCAAGTACTTTTATAAAAAAAACAATTTTTGTTAGTCTATGCCAATTTTTTAAATGTAATGAAATTTCCCTTCTCTCAAATATCAATGCAAACCAAAACAAATAAATAAATAATACACACTAATTGAAGTGAGTAATTATTGAGCGATTAAACAACAACATTATTTATTGATAACCTGTTAATAGTCTCATTGCGCATATCATATCAATAATTTTTTGTTCTGATCATATCAAGTAATTGATAAATATACTTCAAAAAATTTAATATGGTTTAAAAAACCAGGGCGAGTTTTTTTCGGAGGTCGCAAAATTTTTGATTGCTTTCCACATGCTTGAAATTGACGGCAATCTGTTTTTTTTTTTGGTTATTGTTATCGGAAAATAACAATTAAAAATGCAAAAATTTGACAAAACTTCTCTTTTCACAATTTTTAGGTTATCGTACAACAGGTTGTCTGGTTTTATTACGTGGCTGTCAAAATGGTTTTTTAATTTGTTATTGAATAATCTTCCTACTATTTTAACCAAAAAAAAAAAAAAAAGAAAAACGCATTTCTATTATTTGAGGCCTGTGGGACAAACGAGAATTTTACGGTCTACGAAAAAGAATAAATATATTTTAAATAAAAGGAAAATCCTTTTTACTATATAACTGATCACACGCTGCACTTTTTATGTCACAACTTTCTCTGGACAAAAGCTATCATTACTTTATAAAAATTCAATTAAGTAAATTAATATTTAATTAAAGTTGCATATTTCAAAATAAATGACATAATTTAGAAATAAAGTAAAATTTACAAAACTATCTAATATTTGGAATCAGAAAATATAACATAACAAGTAATATATTAGTATTGTCTGTCTTTTCGAAATATGTTAATTTAATAAAGATTTATGCGTTCAGTCAAACCAAACGTTTTATGTAATTTATTACTTCAAATTTAATATAAGAATATCTATCACGATGTTTATTATCATTGAACAAATTAAGTTTTTGGTATTGCAATGTTATACGGGTCTAGATTGTGATATTAGAAATAAAGAACCCGGATAAAGATCAGTAAACCTAATACTATCTAATTGCCTAAGTATTGAGTATGATTCGAGTTTTATATAAGTACTTGAAATTTCAAATTTATAATGTTTATTCATTAATTAATGCGCAAAATGGTAAATATAAAGATCACCAAGTGACATTTATCTAACATAAAACTATAAGGAAAGTTTGCTTATAAAAGCTGGCGAACTTCCATGATCCTTATACACACTTCTCATTATAAAATAACAAGGGAAGCTTTTAACTTGTCTAATTTTCACTTAAATGTTTTTTACCAGTGGCCGTTTGACTTATATGGTAATTATAAAGTAATCTGATATTATAAATCGAACATACGCTCTTATTGCTTCTAGTAGTTACTTCGCTATTAGTTTTCAATTTTTATGTATTTTATATTCCTGTTACTAGCTATCATGTTTGAACCTTAGACTCTATTTTGAGACAAAAAAATCGGTTTTTAACATATCATGAAAATCTCGCATCGCAACTCAAATGAATAATTCCTTTTTTTAATATAATTAAAATAAAGTTTAGTGGAAACGTATCTGTACTTGATAAACTAGCATGATGAAGACTACATCTCATTTAATAAAACTAAAACTTTGAATAAGATTCAATAAGCTTAATACCAAACAATTACCGCTAAAATAGTCTTTATTGGAAGTACCGATATTAAACTGCACAAAACTTCAATTTAATTTTTCTATTTATTTTCCATTCTCATAGAAAGAAATGTTAATTAATTGTTTGAAATTAAACAAGGAATGAGTATAGATGGTTGGTAAATTACATATAGAAATGTCAAGTAACGTATTCCTTCGGGGTAAATTACGTTGTCAGTTGCTTGATAATTTTAATTTACATTACATTTATTGTATTCGAGTTGGTTGGTTGGCATGTTAGTTATTTTATTTATATATTTTTAATTTCATTTTATTTTGTTTGTTACCGCTGGTTTGTTTGTAAGTTTGTTTCTACTTAGATTGGAATCGTATTCAGAAGTTCAGTATGTATGTTATATACTGCTTCAGGTAGTAGTTTACGAAAATAAAAGCAAACTTTCTTATTTTAGCCAGTCTTTTATTACGGGCGTTACAACAATATCACAGAATTAATATAGTAAATATTGTTTTGTCTTTTATTTGCTAGTTTTTATTCATTAATTTGTTTTTAATTAAAATACATTTTTCGCTGTAGGAAATACGAAATATTTTTATGTCAAAACTAACAAGTAATCCCGTTTTAAACAGTTATAATTATGTAATTATATATTTTATTTTTTATTCTGATTGGGCCTGTTTTTTCTTACTTAGTTTTCGATTTTTATAATTTTTCAAGAGTGTTATCAGCATTCTACTTGAATCTTACTCGCTATCTTTAATCTGACATCTTTTTCTACCCTCATCTATTGTATTTCCATATCACAGTCCGCAGTAATATTAACCTCCTGTACATAAGATTTTAGATTTCGATGTTGATGAAGTTTTATAGGAAGAGATGCACTCGTTTGTAAAAGAACTTCAAGTGAACCAGAGAAATAGTTACAGATATCCAAATTTCTTTCAGTAAATGTATCATAATAAAATTAGAAATCTAACCAGCATTGTGAAATAGTGATACAATTCAAATGTTGGTACTTTCTTCAAGGAAGATATTTGCGCTCTCTTTAATACATTATTATAACATACGTTCTTTATCTTTAAGTTGTCATATCAAAGCTATAACATTTAAAAATTATGGTATTAATCGGCCAGTTAATACTTTTTCTAACTAAACTGAATTTTCATAAATTTATGCTCAATTTGTTCTCTAAACTACAAACGAATTACTTATTATAAAAGTTTGGAATTCCTAGTATCGTGTTTTTTAATTAAAAATAAAATTAAAATAAATTAAATCTGTTCGGCTAAAGAATCTATCTATAAAAGATTACATGTAAAATAAGTCCAAAAGATGACTTTTTAACAGTTTACATTTTTATTAGTTTGTAATTTAAACAGGTGAATCAGAATGAAATAATGAACGCTCTATTCAATTTTCATTAGTCTCATAGCATTTGTATATACCTCCCAAACATTATTAAGAAGATACTAAACTTTCCCGCGAAAATGTAATCGAAATTTGATTAGCAATTTCAAATAGAGAAATTGAAAGACATTTCAGTTTTAATAATACCAGTAATTATTTCCTTAAAAAAATTTAGTGATCCAAAAGTTTTCAAATATTTTTATATAACATATTTCCTATATCGCTGGTATCTTACACAAGCGATTTAGAAACACTTTTGAATGTACTTAACTTAGTTCTCAATAGTAAAATAACGTATATAAATAATATTTGTGCATATAATATTTTATGTGTAAATTTATAATTTATAATTTCGTTAATATAAAATTTAAAATACATATATTTTGATAATAAAAGGCAAATAATTCTTCTAATCAAAAGAATTTCCATTGAAAGTTTCAAAGTTATAACTTTGTATGTATGCTTCTGTCAATTTAATTCAATAGATCAAAGGTTTATAAGTTTTCTTCAAAGTGAATGAATATGTTTTATATATATATATCAATACATTTAATCGATTTAGTATGAACAAATACCCTTTTGCACAGGACATTGTGGATCAAAAATAATTTTTTAATATTTATGAAACTATTTACCTAAAGTATTAATTCAAATATTTATCCAAAACAAAAACCGACTTTAAGAAATAGCAAGCACTCTAAGGGAAGTCCACGAACTTCACTGAACGAATTTAATTCCCAATCAATCAGAATAAAAAAACATTTTGCTTATTATTACGAATATCGGAATTTTTTTGTTTGATTTTAGTTCTTTCATCCCCACAAAAAATAAAAATAAAATAATTATTTTTACCTTAAAATTCATTTTTTTGGGAAAAACTCTTTGACATTCGCTCCGTTTTCATGTCAATATTATGCATAATAAATTTCATAATATTTGGAAAATTATTTATCCGCAAAAATTGGAAAAAAATACAATGTATATTACATTATAGAATGTCTCTTTTAATAAATCTATTAAAAAATCTCTATTAAAAACCCATACCCACATAAACAATGAACGGAATCCTATACCAATGATTTCATATATATGAAATGTATATCTATCTGTATGTGTCTACCTTCACAGTACAAGTTCACAGCAAACATTCCAAAAGTTAACAAACACATATGAGATACTTTTTGGTTAGTTTAATTAAAATTATACTCAATTTCTCTATTTAATTTTCTTTCAATTTATATTTAGAAAATGAATTATATTTGTTGATTAAATAATTAAGTATTCTAAAGTTAATTTTAACATATTTTTCAAGTTTAACAAAATTCATTCATTTGCTTCCAAATTATATTTATAAGAATTATTATACATAGAAAAATCAAAAATACTTACAGAATCAATGTAAACGAAATTCATTCATATAAAATAATTTATTTCAAAGTAAAATTTCATTTTCGTTTGAACATTTAATTAATAAATTCAGATTTATTACACACAATTTTCACATTTAAGTCCAGTGCCTATATTATATTATTTACAAATTTTGCATATGGATGAGTTATTATTAGAAAAACAACTACATTCTCTACACAATTATGAAAATTGGGCTGATTTCTTTGCCAGAGCTCGTAAAAAATTCGATTGCCTTCAAAAACTTAAAATTGACTTTTTTTTGTTATTGTTGGAAGATCATTTAATAATAAATGCAAAAAGCATTTCTTCCTAAATATGTTCCCTAGGTGAATTACGTAGCGGACAAAATGATGTTTTCATTTTTTATTTAATAATCTTCCTAAAATTTTCATTTTTTATTTAATAATCTCCTTTCAATAAAAAAAATTATATTCGTGGATTGGGAGCTTATAGAGATAATCAAAAATTTTTCCGCTTTCGAAAAAAGGCTCACTTTTCAGAATTTTTGTAGAGTAAAAGTGATAACATTAATCATAACGGTGACGATCGATAATTTTAGTACAAAAATTATTTTTATTCAAGCTATTTAGATGCTAAATTAATACAAGAAATATTACATATTACATGTTTACATGTAATATGTAATATTTCTTGTATTAATTTAGCATCTAAATAGCTTGAATAAAAAGCTTAATATTTTAAAGCTTTTCCCGAAAGGGAGGGAATGAAATTGATAACCTTTTTTGGTTTACTGATTTTCATTCATTATTTCCTATCGATTGTTTAAATTGCTCTGCATGAAATAATTTTTCAAAGCTCGAGATGACATTAACACTTCATCACTAGAAAATATTTCGGATTTTAACTTTATTAAGGCATGTTTTCGTGTATCAAGTTAAGTTGACCGATTATAGTTGATCTTAAAAATTGAATAAGACTTTGAATTATTTTTTGTGCACACATTTCAATAGAAATTGATTCGATTAAAAAAACTCTAACTCACGTTTACACGTTTCAAGATGGGTTTCCACTTGAAAACAAATGGTGCATTGAACGATGAAATTTTACATAGTCAATTTTTTCTTGATTCACCAAAAACTTGATCAACTTCATTGAAACAAAAGTTCCAATGATC
Organism: Chrysopa pallens; assembly: GCA_020423425.1. Classification (NCBI taxonomy): domain Eukaryota; kingdom Metazoa; phylum Arthropoda; class Insecta; order Neuroptera; family Chrysopidae; genus Chrysopa; species Chrysopa pallens. The sequence goes on along the minus strand of CM035594.1, from coordinate 3,154,136 downwards.
ATTTGTTGATCAACTATAATCGGACAAATAAACTTGATTCGTGAGAAAGCGACTTTAGTAAAAAAAGTTGCTCATGAGAAACCATAAAACAAAAAGCTTTGTTGACAAAACAATTAAAACTAAGAATGCGTTGTTATTATTTATCTTTGTTGTTTTTATTCCGTATAAAAAACACTCTTGCATAAAACCAATAATGAGTTTTTTCATATAACAATGTTTTTATTTATTTTTAATGTTTCATAGCAGTTATTTATTCGCATAAATAATACATGTTAAGTATATACGGATGGCTGTTATTATTCAGGGCCGTACGCTAAATTTAAGTGATCGTCCAAAAGTTGGTTATAGGAAGATAATTCAATAACAAATGCAAATACTATTTTGTCCAACACGTGGCTAAAGATAATGTCTTTGCCCAACAATTTTAAAATTTGTATTTTACAAAATTTTCATATTGTTAGACATCAAACATCTGATTAAATCACGTGCAGGATAAAATTATTTTTACATTTTTTACGGAATGATCTACAATAACAAAAAACATCTTTTTATTTGATATCCAACAACACATATATCAATAAAAAAAAACATTTTCAGATACCCACTATTTTGCATATCACATCCGTCAAAATGATTTTATTCTCATACAATGTAGCCTATATTCAAATATGATTTATCAAAATCGGAAAAATTTACTTCAAACCAATTTATGATCATTATTTAATCATAACTGCTGCAAATGATACCTTTAATATATAATATATAATTTTTTGATTTTATATTTTAACTCGAAACATACAAAAAGTCGGAAGGCATTTTTTTGAAATTATTTGAATTTTAAATATATTAACTGTAGTTTTGGATGGAAATGATGCTAAATAAAGACTTGATACAGTTCTATTTTCGGACGGCCAAGCGAATTTTGAACTTTTATTCGTTTAACCCCTTTTTGCCTGTGTGTGATAAATAGTTTAGAAGGTATGAGAGAACAGAGTAACATACTATCATTTTTATAGCTTAAATTTAACCTTAAAATCTCTTTTCTGATTAGGTAAATACTATAAATATGTTTTTTGAAATGTACTAATTAAGGTCTTTCATTTGATATCTAACACGATACATTTTAAAGAAATATATTTTTGTCATTCCTATTTTTTTCGTACTAACTTTCACAATAATGATTTTATTTTCATAAAATATTGCGACAAATTTTGATACAAGACCCATTTAGGAGATGGTACGCTACTGTTTCCATATCACTATTCTAAATTTATGACATAGAGATTATATGTGTATATGATATATATTGAATTGATGATTGATGGATATACGCGTACACATAATATACAATATTTAACACACCATTTTTGATTGTATTTTTGATATGAGCAAAGACAACAAACATCCGTCGTGCATATACGGTGTATCATTAAAAATCGTTTATCGATGAAAAATAATCCTCGAAAAGTTTAATATACTTACTAGCTGCGAACTGTCTGCTTGGCGAGGTGATTCAATGTAAATAATATATTATATAGATTTATCATTACCTTTCTACCATTCTAGCCACCAATCATATTTTACAGTTGCTTAAGACATTTACGTCTATGAGAGTGGACATGGTATACTTGCCAAGTTTCCGCCTACCACACTATTCGTGTTATAGTTGTGAAAATGTAAATTGATTTTAGTCCAGTAAACATTAACCCGAAATTTTCAAACTTCTACGTTGAACTATTACCGAGATTCGGCAGTTCAAAAAATATACTTCCCAATATCCACTCATTGGCACATATGAATTATAAAAAACTTCCCATCTAGATAGTGAATAAAATTTGGTAGGAGGTTGATATTTGCATGTAAAAGGAAAATTTAAAAAACTATGGAAAGTTAAATTAACTATTTACTTGCGGTAATAAATAGGGAGGGTATAATAAAAGCACTCCGGATGCAGGTAAAACGTTAAAATTTGCAACAATAAGAAGTCATTATCTTAAAGTCAGGGAGGGGGTGAAAAATTTAATAACTATTCTACCAGCGGGCTTAAAATATAAATATGAGAGGACATACCAAAATATATTTTAGGATCATCTAAAAACTACGAAAAATTGTTTTGAGTTCCTCCCATAGGTGCATCTCTTATATATAAACAAAAACAAATAATAAGTATCCTCCTGTTTATAGATCTGTTTGCATCGTTAGAAGACACGCAGAAACTTGCCAAGCTGCTAGACCAATATTTGTAAGCTTGTGGTAAATAATACGCGAGGTATTCGGAATGATCCCATTTACAAATATCTGGACTATAAATTAACGTTCCACAAATACAAAGTTTGGAAGAGACTTCTATTTTTACACTTTAATAAAAATATCTCGTGAACCGCTAAACCGATTTGGCTGAAATTTTGTTTGTGTAATTTACATTAGTTAATCAAAATTTATTTCAATTAAAAAAAATCGATACACGGGAAAAAAATTGAAGATAATTTGTTAATAGAATCTGATTTAGAAAATGATGTATCTTTACAATAAGGTTCCAAACAATCCGAACACAGCAACATAGGTAAACATAGTCTTGTATCACGAGGTTCTGGATGCTTCTTTGGTAGAATACTTTTAATGGATCGATAATTTGATCCCATATAACGAAATATCAATAAAAGATCCTGTAGATGAAAAAATTTATGGAACCCTTCAGAAATTTTGGAATTACGAAAACTTTTCTGCTCTATAAGATCATAGGCTTGGTGCCCATAAGCATATCATATCATAAAAAATAAATATACTTCCAAAACTTTTGGCTTAGTAATTATCAGCGTAACAATTTTTTTCTTCAAAAAAAAAAAAAAAAAATGAAAAGTAATCCGTAAAATTTTCGATTGTTCACACAGACCTGAAGTTAATAGGCGGTTTCGTGTTCAAATAGTAGGAACATCATTCAATAACAATTGTAAAAGCGATTGTTTTGCCGCGCAATAAAACCAGATTTACGTTTTCTGATAATCTGAAAATTGTGAAAAATAACAATTATAATACTGTCGGACCAAGGACATCCCGCCCGTTTTATCAGATATTGGTGAAAATCGTGTTTGAATTTGTTTTTGAATGATCTTAAGATAAATAACCAGAAAATAGATTCCCGTCAATTTCAAGCCTGTGGACACAATCGAAAATTTTTCGGTCCACGTAAAAGAAAACTCTCCAATTTTCAGAATTGTGAGAAAGAACCGTTGAAAGAAAATTTGTAACAATAACGATAATTAAGTCATATTCAAATTTTTAGAGGTGTATTTATCAATATGATGAGGGTATCAGGACTATCACTGATATATCCCATTTTGTGATACTGACAGATGGATATGGATATTCAAAAATACATTTTTATAAATCACTTTGTATAATTAATTTAGAAAGATGTAACGATTGAAGGCATGTAGTCATCAAATATATGACATAAAAAACAAGACATTTGATGGGTATATTTATTTTCATATGGGTGATAGGTTATAGAATGAATGTTGCTGCAGTTCATCATATTAAAAACTATGAACTGTGAGAAAACCAACCTGGGGTTCAATATCATAGTAGGTAATACTATAACTATGTATGATATGAAGGTAGGGTAAGAAGATAGGTAATGTAGTTTTCTATACATTTAGTCGAATGAGGCACAGCGCAATGCACATAGAGTTTAAAGTTTTGTGTATTCCTTGTAGAGGATGAGTCTATTGTTTTATAAAAACCTGAACATTGCATTGAACTTGTAGATGTATTTTATGATGTATATCTACGTATTATGTTTACAGAATGTAACAAGCAGAAAATTAAAAAAACAAATGCATATCTGTTTAGAGTCTTTTTAACGACTGCCAAGGAAGGTATACATAATATTATTCATTGTTATCTTCCAAAGGATTAGAAGGATTTCAGAAGTGAAGGTATCGTTATATTTGTTTTGAAAACTCAAATATCTTTAGATATGTGTTTGTAAATAACACAATTTTATTGACGTGAAAAGGTAATACCAACGTTTACAAAATAATTAACGATGTCTGTCGTGTAGAGTATCAAAATAAAGGCGGATTGCAAAAGTTTATTTTTTACTCAGGAATAATAAATTGTTAAATTATTTTTAATTAGGAATAATAAATTGATTTAAAAAATTTTTAAATCCATGCATTTTGTTCAAAAAATTTTCCGCCTTCAAAAAAATCAACAAACCCACCTCAAAAGGAAATATTGCCCTAAAACTATTGGAACAACATTGACTAAATTTAAATAAATATTTAAAGCCTACGGAAAAATATTCAGAATTGAGGAGTAGGTAGGATCCAATCATTTTTTTCGGTCTATAATTCACAATTTGGTGCTACCTGCTACTCAAATAAATGCGGGTATTTAACTTAGACTTTTAATTTTTATTTAAATTTAATCAATCTTGTTTCGGTCATTTTAATGTATTACTTTAAATTTTCTTTTATTACTTTTTACATTTTATTTATTTCGATGGTCTTCACGCTAGAAATTTAGTAGACTAATATAGTAAAAAAGCAGTCTTCAAATAACAATGATTTCTTAGAAGTATTTATCGTTATATAAGTGAATAGATGTTCATTTAAGTGTCTTGAATTAAATCAATTTCAGGTATTACACTTGAAAAATTGATAGACACACGACAAGCCCTATATACTTTTTTTGCTAGTGCCTTCAACGTTTTTAAGTGTTATTAACTTTTGACTAAATTAAATTTTTTTTATTTATTTAAGTCTGTTTTTAACTACTAAGGTCAAATACTGATCTCAATAGATATATTCTATATACCTTTCTACAACAACAGCAAGCAGCATTCGTAGGCGGTCACCCATCCAAGTACTGCTTGTGTCTGATTTTGCTTAACTTTTATGGTCGATTGAAACCAATAATTACGTTACGTCAGTGGGAGGTTTAAATTTTAATTTAATTTTAGTTTTTTTTTTTAAGCATTGAATCTTGTTTCACAGTTTGAAATATAGCAAGCCAACTGTACTAGACTAGCACTTTATACAGCGATATAACGTGTTACATATTGTATATTATTAATATACATATAGGGAACACAACCTGATATACAATACAATACAAGTTGAAGCATTATACAAATCATTGCAGCCAACTGCAACTATATAATAATAATGTATATACATGTATATATGTAGCATAGGAATGTTATTTTCCTACATTACTTTCATACATAGTAGCATAGCTTACATACATTTATATACACATATATATGTACTAGCTACATCACTCGGCTACGCATGTACTCTTAAAACATTCACTGTGATATAATATTTTTGCTTGACCTTCTTCGAGATTAAAATAAAAGATATCAAGACAAACAAAAAAAAATCAATCAAATACTATAGAAAATTATACACGAGAATAAATACCAATTGCAGCAGTTTCACTCTTAAAAAGGATTGTGAACCAATATAAATAAACTTTGAGGTTTGCCAATTGAGAGTATTAAGAATAGTAGAATTTTACAGGGTTTATTTTTTTTAAATATTTTGTATTACACTTCGATAAATATCGACAAATAATAGTTGCTAGTGGTGTTGCTATTCCCATGCAACAAATATATAATTGAGATGACGACTGTGGGAAAGTCCACATACAGGCTAATATTTGTACATTACAGTTGCCATAAGTCGATACCGAGGTCAATATTACCCATGTTGAGGCGGACCTTGTATACTTTAGAGACAACACAATGTTAATAATACAATCGAAGAATATTTATCACCACTATAAAATGTTCAAAAGTAATAATATTAAAGCACAAAAACATACGTTTAATCCGTTACATTTTTGGTACAAAGCTATATTTTTAACGAATGAGTTGCAATTTCAGCTAACGAAGCATGATAGCAGCTTCTTACGATTTCATTTTAAAGTTTATCCCACCCAATATAAAGAATAATCAATTTCAATAAAAATTTCTAATATAAAACTACACTATACATTATTTCACAAAATTTCCTTGAAATCGGATAAACGTTTACAGATTATTGAATATATTTTCTTAAATTTATCTTTGAAACTGCTTGACCAGTTGCAATTTGAATATAAGGTTAAATAATACATTTTCTACATTTATGAGACGGTGGAGAGATTTACATAAAGTTTTCTGTAACAGCAGAATTTTTCCCGTTTATGCATTCCAATTATCGATTTCTCTTCAATAGAATAATGGATTTCGACACAATTTAGACTCCTAGTGTCAAGTTTACATCCTAAGAGTATCCAATATAGCTTATCTCAAAATTATATTCACATTTGTCATAATTATAGAGTTTCGCATTTGAATAATTTTCTCAGACCGATAAACTAATAAACCAACGCGAAACAAAAATTTACTAACAATTTCCTAGGTATACATAAATTGGTTTAAGAACTATTAGTATTAAGGGTAAATGAAAATGGTACATTATTTTTTATTTATCAGTTTTTTTAGCATAAATCAGGAAAACAATACTTTCAAACTCGGAAGTTAAATATATATGTTTGTACATACCAATTACTTATTAAGAATAATGGCACAAACTAATATTTTTATAGAGTAGGTACTTTAACTGTTTAGAAGTTTTTTAGATAATCGGGACCCTACAGACAGACAAAGAAAAAATGTTACTTAAATTGATACAATGTACGTATATATTATTGCCACACATATATAATAAATACTACATTAGAGAACATTAAAATATATACATTCATATTTTGATACACGCTTATGCTTATATGCATGTTTTACGTATTCTATTATTTTTCATAGTTAGATTGCATATGAAATCATCTTTTAATGTACTTATAACAACTAAGTTCATTTTATTAATATAATATAGTTTTTGTTATGTTTGGTTACTGATATTATTATTATTCATAACTTCTGTTTTGATTTAAATCACATAAAATTGATTTGCCAACTCAACTTAATGAAATAATTTCAAATGTATCATTATATTTTTTTTAATGCATACTTGAAATCTGAAATTTTTTTATGTGAAACTTTTTATGGGAAACTATAGTATTTTTTTATGAGAGTAAGCTCAAAATCTTAATAATCAATAATTATCCTTTTTAAAGTTTAAACAATTTTATAATTATATATGTGGTACTCGTTTTTGTGTAAACATTTCTGTGCTTTTTTCTTAATAAAGTTATATATGTCGTTCTCGTTTCATACATTTTTTTAAATAATAATGCATGTTGTCATGGAAATTCATTTAAAATTTTATAATCATATTATCGGGCTAAAAGGATAGGATGCTAGTATAAAATACTGATTTCCAACATTCTGAGTGAAGACAACGACCCACATATGCTTAATTTCCATTTATTCCGGTTATTTTTAGTTTTGGAAACTAACAGTAGTACTGTTATTAATCAACTGTTTATGAAAATCGCATGTATATATGTGTCCTATTTTACGAGCTATGAGTCTATTGCCTCCGCTCATCCCAAACTTGAATAAAAATAAATATATCCTATAGGAAATACTAATAATCAGAGTGTTACCAAAGTCAGATGTACATATCATCTGCGATAATTTTTTAGGCTCGCTCACATTTTTTTTCAGTTATTGTCAATGAAGATACTAAAAATTTATGCGTCTGTCAAAAAGTAATTGCAACAGAACTGAATCTTCTTATGGTATACGATATTCGAAAACTGACAATGAGTACGTAAAAAATGTACAGATTATCCCGGACTAATTACACCGAAAGTTTCACTTGCATGGATAAGCTTTTGTTATATTTGTATGTATGTGTATATTATTAGTACCTGCAAGTGAAACTCCCGTATGAGATATTGGGGATAGTCTTTTAATTTTTCTACATACTCATTGTCCGATTTCGAATATCGAATACCATCAAAAGTTTCAGTTCTGCCGTAGTAAGTTTTAGAATGGCATAAATTTTTTATTTTCAATCATAAATTGATTATCTCAATAATAAACAATAATGATCGTCAAGGAAATCCATTTATAAATTAATTTTGGCCATTAAAATGATCGCGAGCTTAAAGACAATCGGAAGGACGAAAATCGTTAATTTTGCAGTAAAACAAGGAAATTATCGGGATAAAAACTATCTTGAAACCAGGAGTGTTTAAACCCACATTTAAAAAATTGTTTTTTGATTTCACAGGCTATCTAAGGACAGGCGAATATAACGATACCCAAACTGTCGATATCCATCTAACCGTTTTATAGATAAGTGTTAATAAAGAAAATTGCAAATATTGGTACATATTTGCGAGAAATGCATATACCTTGACAGTCGGTAAAAATACAATTGCAAAACGTAATAACATACATGAAAATTTTTCCATTTTTTATAATTATGTTGTAAGAAAATGATATTATTAATAAAACAAATATGCAACCAAAAAAATTATTCTTTCATTTAGTTAAAAATTTGTTGGGATAACAAGTTCTCTGTTAGAAAAATTGAAACTTAATAATTTTAGAAGAAATAAAAGTTAACATCAGATAAACGAATAAACATTTAACGTTTACCACAGTGTTTACTATTCCTAAAACTCATAGATACTAACTAATTGAAAGGAATTTAATAAAGTTTTTTGTTCATTGTTCTAAAAATATTATTCGTTAAACTTCCTACACAATTTATAAATAGTAGGTACAAAAATAATAAAAAAATATTTTTTAGTCAGAAAACATGAAATTAAAAAAAAAGTAACAAAAAATAGTTTTTTTTTATTATTATTACTAAAAACATAATTTTAGTATAGAATTGTTACCTAGTGGTTGGCTGATATTCACTACAAATATCTGTGATTATGAAGTTTATTAAAAATTAAACTTTTATGTATAGCATGCTCATAAAATTAATATACTCGTTTTTGTTTTTACCTATACCAAAAAAAAAAAAAATATATATAATTTTGGTATTGGTTGTCACAGAAACACCTAATTAATCCATTTCCGACTGACCATTCGCCCGTCCGTGAGTCGGTGAACAAGATAACTCAAAAACAAAAAGAGAGAGCTAGCTGATATTTTGGTGACGAACATAAAATGTGAGTTTAAGTTCGAGAATAAGCATCATCGGTGCTTTGGGTCCTTGACCCAACTTTGAAACTAATAAACTGAATTCAAATAAAAAATTAAATTTTTTTTTTGAAACTGCTTTTGTTGGAAACATTTTTTCGTAAAATGTTTGAGTTCTCCACAATTTTAGCTCATATTTGGTTAATAAACACATATAGGTAATTATATAATAATTATTATTATACATGTTTATATATATAACTGTATAGACTGGATAGTTATATAATTTTATTAATGCTAATTAAAAATGGTCCACACAATGAAATTCACTCATATATCGAGTATCTAAATAATTGAGTCTGTTAGTTGTTATCTGCACTTATTCTAAATAATATATTTGAAGTAATAAAAAAAATTATTATTACGGAATTGTTTGCTTAATTGAAAACAATTTATCTAATAGGTAAACAATTTTGACATTCTTTTATAATATGATAAAAAATTTTGTAAAAATTTATTAAGAATTCTTTTTACATTTCTTATATTTCTATATTCCTATCCATAGTTATATTTTCCAGTAGAAGATAACATTGTTTAAATACCCCATACACGGTTGAATAAGTATATTTGATCTATTTTTAATTAACAATTATAAAATACACTGAATACGTACTCGGATATGTATAAAAGTTTGTTGTATTATAATTAAGTTATTGTCGAAATTAAGCTGAGATTTTACACGTGGAATTTATCAATGAGAAGAATAATAAATCAATTATTTACTTATTATTACGAATATGGATAGTTTGTGCCTTATTAAAAGTTTTTTATATAAAAAAAAAATTGTTGGGACCGATCTCCCTGAAAAATTATAGAATTTGAACTAACGTTATTACATTTCGCATGAAAGTGATTTTATATCGGTATCATTATTTAATTACAAGAACTTTCTATTGGGTAGTGAAAAAGCTTTAATTAAAATTTGTTTGTTTTTAAGTCACAAACTTTTTATTTGCATTTCATCTTCTGTGCTAGTTTAGTGGTCATTATACTTCATACATGCTTTATACTTTATTTATCGTGTTCAGTAATAAAATTTCAATGATCCCCAAAAAGATAGTATTTGCAATGGCTTGAAAATACTGAATCAGATTACTTCAAGTTTTAATCAATTTAAAATGAATTTGGCGTCGTAAGTGTATTAATGTTAAAATACACATTTTTCGAATTAAGTTTATGTTAAAACTGGAATTTTTTGTCACAAATATCAGGCACTGATAATGAGAAGCACTGTAATAGGAGAAAACATAATCGTTTAACGATAATTAATTAATAAAATGAGTAACAAACAATTTTAAAAGAGTTTGTATCGATAAAAAAGATAATTATCCACATAATGTACTAAACGGTAAGAATAAATTTGGAATGTCTTAGGTACCAGTCAACTCTCCTCATCAATCTACGGCATTGATTATACAAAAAAATCGTGGGTGATTCTTAACCGAAGTAAATATGTGATTCTTAACCGAAGTAAATACGTAAATTGAAATGAATGAATATTTAGACTTTTAATACATCCATGTTATTTTTAAACATGTTTATTTGACACCCACTTCATATAAATACCAACGTATGGGCTGGATAATAAAAATGTTTGGTGTTACAGGAAAGAGCTGTTGTTGTTATATGGGATACACACGGGAACTATATTACCGACCAACCACCATCCGACCGTTATTAGCTAATGAACAAACGAATGTAAAAAACTCACAGTGAAAAATTCAATGTTCTCACCCTACTTGCTAAAAATAATTGTTTTTTTTTTGTTTTATTCCATTTTTACTTTATATTATTTTGTTTTTTTGTTACATTATACATTTTTAACTCATTGTTTTCATTTTTTAGGATTCTGTATCGAAAAATTATATATTACTTTTCAGTAGTTACACAACCAGAACAATAAATATGATGACCCATACTTGAAATGAAATTCATGTAATGGAGCCGATTTGTAAATTCGCATTTTGACATATCCATACGTTTTGAAGGCACTAGAATCCAGATTCAAAGTGATATAATATGTGTAAATATGTGTGTGTGTCTGTATGTATATATGTGCGTACGTGAGTCGTAATTATTTTTCGTGTCCAATATTCTGAGAAGTAATACTGATGTCATTCGACTCGAAATTGCGTCATTTAAAACGGAATGAATTATTAAAATTGATAATTTGTGCGAAAATTACAGTGGTACAAAAGTTTGGCCCAGTCAACTTCCAGAATATATAAAGAAAACATCAAATCGTATACCTTATTTGTCGTTATTATGGGCGGAAATGAGTCCCTTCATTATTTTTCTATCGTATTACAAACAAGAATTAACCTGAGATTAAGCTGAGGTTCTAACTGTTTTTGTCTGAATATTCTTTTTCACTCAATAATCAAAATGCTGTAACTGTATGCAACACATACTACCAGCACTAATTTTTATTAGCACGGCAGTATGGTGCGTATAATCAGGTTTACATTAAATTCTTATGCACTCAGAGATTTGAAACTCGATGAGATTAAAAAGCGACCATTAGAAGAGACAACCACAGCATTCAACTTGCATTGAACGTGCGAACAAATGATTTTAAATTTAATATACAGTGTTTATTACAGGTTCCTGGCGATTTACGTGCGTTAGTATATGTGAATGCGTAAAGGCATCATAATAACCGTGATATATTGAACACAAGGATTTGTAAAGGCACCATAGCAACCGTGGTGTATTGAACACTTGTATTGTTTATATAAATATTCATTATTTTATTAAAAACATTTTTTATAAAAATCTTTATCGAAAATTTAAACTCAGAGATTGGATAATCCTTATGTGTGTAATACATATATGAATAAAATGCATAATAATTTCCAACTTTCTATCAATATCATCAGAAATAAACCTTACACTTATCTTACTCATCAAATTCTATATTTGTGTCCTTATCTTGAAGTTCAAAGTTTTTACCGTTTCACTTCTATCGCGTAAGAACTGTTCACATTGTTTTTTTTGGTCATAAATCTATCCAGAATCTGAATGTTTTTGTATATTGGAAATGATTACGCTATCAGTCACCATTCTGTCATTTGATATATTAAAATACGAAGCTTTTCAAGAACACTAAAAATATTTTATCGAACGTTTTGCAATAACGGAGTGAACAAATTTTTTTTAATAAAATGGCTTTGCGGAATTATTCTACGTTATACGTCAGAGTTTTCTATAAATGACAGATTTTTTATAATTTAATGTGGTTACAGTTTGAGTATACAATGTTTTTGTTTTAAGTAAATTTTTGTTTTAATATTTTGTATTTTGTGTGTATGTCACATTCAACAATTTTTTGTTGTTATCGATGTATGTATGTGTGGTCATTTTTAGAATTTAACGGCTATGCCATTTTTGAAAAAAAAAAACTTCTTGTAAATTATTTTAAACAAGAATGATGGTACCTTTTTGTCACTGGTTACGTTAATATACAAATATGGTAATTAATTACCATAATAAATTAGGGTAATACCCGGATAGTTGCCCCACTTTTCAAAAAAGCTCTATTATTCAATAAAAAATATTTTCTGAGAAAATAATACGATGAGTACATCTAAACACAGGTCTTTAATCTCTTATAGCAGCCTATTTTTGTAAACGTAATTAATATCAATTTTGAGTTAATCCTGTTTTATGTGACCTCTCAAAAAAGGGATAGTTGCCTACTGTGGAGTATAGTCGTCTAACGTCAAAAATGTTTCAGAGGATACTCCTGCGTGGATAGACGACTTATAGTAATTTTTATAAAGATTTATGTATTTCAATTTAAGGAATAAATTTTATTATTTATTGAAATCATTTATTAAATGATATTTTAAGCCCCTCTTCTGATTCTATTTTTTATTTACTCCTTTTAAAATCAAATTCGTAGGAAGAAAATTTTCGATATCGTTGCAACAACAGTAATTGTTTCTCGTTTTTCACCGGAAGTATCTGATTCAACTGCTCTAACACCTTTCTTGGCTAATATTTTGCCAGATTTATTATTGAGTTTGGCACCGTTAAATATTCTGTGCGGCTTTTCAAATAAATTATTTCAGCTAAGACAGTTGTGAGCAGATCCAAAAATTAGGCTACTTCTTCTCTATTGATACCCTTTGATCTTTCAATTGATTTGAGGGCTTATCTTGTCTTAATATTATTTCAGGATTTATTTCAAGAAAGTATTTTACCCACTGCGGTCCAGCCATTTTGTTTGTGATAGTAAAAGTTTTTTTTCTTCTTTTTAGCGTGCTACAATTAACTCAAAACTCAATTCATCTGATATTCATTTGTGTCTAATGGCTTATTATAGTTATGGATTCATAAAACTGACCTATTTTGATCACTCACGAACGTTTTAACTTAGAAAAAACCGAAAATCAAAAATGGTAAGGACGTTTGAGGTTGCCCAAGTATTTTTTCGCAACATTTCACAGACACCTACTTATAAGCAACAAATTTTAAGCAAAACATGTTCTAAGTGTTTCCGAAAATTTTTCGAGTCTTCGGTAATATAAATGTTTTAATGAATTCAAAAATCTGCAAAAATCAACTATAACCTAAAAACTAATTTTTACGATTGAACAAAAATTTAAGTTAAAGAATTTGTTATGTACTTTAAAAATGGGTCCATGAGTTTTCTCCAAATTATTGTTCGTTTTTAAGTTATTCTTATTAGAACGAATCGGCACATTCAACAAGCTGTAATTAGATTTATCTTGTATTTAAAGTGGCTTCATTTTAAACTTTATTCGGGAAAAATTCGGAAAGATTTTCAAGATATTCATGAAAATTATTCCAGAACACGCTTTTGAAAAAAAAAACGAACATCACGGATAACTCAATAAGCATTGACTTTTTGAAAACATTGTGTGCTAAAAATTGCTGTCCCATTTCCTGGGATCATAAGATTGGTAGATTTATCATAAATTTAGGTGAATTTTAAACCCCAAGATGAGGTGGCATTCTCTCGAATGGTACGTCACAATTCTTGATTGATATTTTATAAGTTACGGTTAAAGTTTCATGTAAATAAGTTTTATTAGAATTCAGACCTCAAAATCGCTATTAACTAGACTATATATTACATGCTTGATAAAGAGAAAATATAGGTATTATTAAAAATATTTATGGCATAGGTGAGAAATTATTCTGGAGTATAAAAATATAAATATGATAAAACTTACGGAACAAAACTCTTGCAATTTTTTTTTCTAATTATGATAATTGTATTTGGATATGGATTATAAATTTTCATCATATTTTTTCTTACCTAAAATAAACAAAAACAAAAATTGTTATCATCATACATATTTTAATTATTAAAATTAATTCACATTTGTTATTTTGTGAATAAAACAGGGAGAGTTTTTTTTGGCTACAAAATAAGGATCAGATATAAGAAGGCTTAGTAAAAAAAATATAAAAAAATATTTTAACAGGTTTGGCAATAATTAAGGTAATTTTTACTTTCAATTTTAAAATAAAGATCGTAGAAACATGCAGTTTTTAAAAAGACTCCACCCATTATGATTCATTGCTTTTTTTTTTATTTTGTATTTAAAATGCATGCAAAAAGTGCAAATTTATGAGATAAGGATTTTTATAGTCGCTTATGGTGATAAGAATGTTTATTAGACCTAAAAATTACTTTAAATGCATTTATATCTTTACGACATTACTTATTTTAAAATCGAGATTTTTCTTATTATGTCGGGAAAAGTTTGATATAGGTAAGAAAGTAAGCTCAATTAAATACGACTAAGTCTTTGCTATTGTGCATAGACTACAGATGATTTACGAAAATTTTCAGGTAGTTTCAAATGTCTACTAAAAATTGCTAACCAACTTTTAAAATAATGTACTCTGCACACATTATTGAAAGATTAAAATGTTAGTACAAGGTTAGTACACATTGGCGTCTCAATTTTCTAGTAGTTTATGAAAATTGTCAAACTTTATCTTTGATGTATCATGGTTTTTATTCGTAATTGGAAATCACGACCACATGAAATCTAGTTGTATATAGGTTTCTTTTTAAATTTTTATAATAAATGCTAGTATTACCAGGCGGTTACCCAAATACTGATTGTTCCTGATGTTACTTAACTTATCGAATCCGTTCAGAACGGTATTAACATTTCGTCGTCTTCAAGTTTTTATTTAAAAGATAATTAAAAAATTACTAATTTTCGGATTTTTCGAATAATTTTGATTTTTGCCAAAATGACTTACATCAATATTTTATTTTTTAGAAATACGTATTTTGAATACAATCAAGTCGAGGAGAAGTTACTTGTTTCTAATTTGGGGCAGACCCTAATAAGGGCAAGAATCGCAACTTAACAAAGCTATTTAGGATGTAAAGAAATATTATCAAAGAGTAATTTTTGTTTACTATGAGATTATTATATTGAATTCCATATTTCCATTTCTTGGATATTTAGACCAGAGTAGGCCTTTAAAACTGGTAAAAAGAGTTTAAAATTATAGTAGGATGAAACCCTTTAGAAACGGAAGAGAATATAACATAAAAAAAGGTAAAACACGGTTTATCTCGATTTCAGGCAAAATTGCATGTTTTATGGAAAAAATTTAAATAGCAAAGTTGTAGGTAATAAAATGATCTACAACTTTTGTATTTACACTTTTACCACAAAATTTTTTCGATTGAACATTTAGGTTCGTTTTTGATATTTATTCAAAATAAGGTGAAAAAATAAATATTTAATATCAAAAAAATTACAGTGTATTTGAAACATAAAAATAAAACCTTTGCCATTTAACTTGATTCTATAAGACTTGTAGTTTTGTCGAAAATCTACTATAATTTTTGGTTGGTTTCAAAAATTATCGACCCTGTTCTAATTAAAAACTATACACATTTATTTGTAAAACATCAAATAAAATTTACAAATGTACATAATTGTATCTACACGTATACTAATAAATTAATATTATTAATTATATGAATGTAATAATAACATTTAATTAGTATAATTAGTGTGGACGTACACTACATGAACTGTATCAATAATTTATAAACACATTATATTTAACAAGTGCGCCATACATAATTTTAAATCATTTTAATATTTTACAATATATTGTTATAGTAGCTCTCATAACGTATTATTAGCTGCTATTTAAAGGTAAGCCGATAAACATTGGTCACATTGATGGTTCATATTATATTTCAAATAAGTGCAGAGCACACCTAAAAGTGTTAATTGTTTAATTACCTAATATATGAATGATTATTTAAATATATTTTAACCATAAAGGTGAAGGTACGGATTTAAATTTTTATTTTATTGTTTAATTGAATGCATAATGTATGAAAAAAATTTTGTGCCATTATTCCAAGTCGACCGAAGAAAAGTTGACGATGTTATGAGTGTTTTAACATCCGTCCGCTGTTTAGCTCTATTATTAACCGAGCGGAGCAGGAAGCGGGAAACACACTAATGAAGGAATGCAGGATTCGTCAAAAACACGCTGTTGACATCACGGATGGTAGCCATATGATTTACGAACCTGACATCGATGGTTAAGTGTGAGAAACCCGATAAAATTAGCGATAAAACTTATGAACGTTTCCGTTAATTCTAAATTTTAATTTTAAATATTTCAAATGTTTTTGCTGTTTGTTTCAAAGTTGGTGCCCCCTCATAACTGCAAAACTACTGTACCGCTCTTTTTAAAATTTGTACACTATTTTTGTATATAATTTACGAGGTAGGACCGGCGAGTTTTTATCTTCAAGTTTATTAAAACTTTAATTTTACAATAACACATTTGCAGCTTTTCTAACTTAAAAGTGTACCCAAGGCGTTATCTGGGGAAAATTTTACTCAATATTTATTTTAATAATAGATTTTAATTCTATCGTTAAAAAAAATTACACAATGTAATTTTTTGCACAAATTAACCCTGCCCTACCTTAAATATATTTAATTCAATTCACAGTTATATATAATAGACTGTCATATTGAAAGTAAAGAACCAGGACACCGGAAGAGCTTGAAAAATAATGATGAAGGAAGAGTTAATAGAGTTATATTAAATTATTAACCTAAAATTTTGCTTTTCATTCATTTTCGAAGTCAAGAAAGGAGGAAGTGATACACGAACAGCCGGGTCGAAGACAGCATGATATCTATGCATTGCATTGGTGATTAGAAAATAATTTATAGATAAATCATTTTGGTACAATTTTTATAATATTTGATTGACATTAAATAAAACTGATAAATGAGTTTAAGTACCCTAAAATTAAAATTTAGGTATCACAAAATAATATTAAAATAATAATTCAAATTTTGTATGTATTCTCTTTATTTATTTGAAATAAGTTGAACCCTTGTCATCGGAACCATTTAATCTGACACTCGTTTTTGATTCAATTTAAGTATGTTTCACCAAATATCTATAATACCTACCTACTTTATAAACTTCAATATTTAATTAATAATCAAATTTGTATAAACACATCTCAAAATACTGATGGATTTTTTATTATTATATTTAAATATGACGAGAGAACCTATTGAATAAATTTACTCTAAATATATTTATATCCTATCATGCTTTTAAACTTATACTTATTTATACTATCGGAGATTAATATAACAGAGTATATTTTTTGGCTTACAGAAACACATATTAAAACATAATGAAATGGAAGTTAGATATAACACCATGAAGCAATATTCTAAATGTGAGTTACTTTTTAAATTTAAAATTTTTAAGTTGATTATTTTAATAACGTATTTAGACAGAAAAATGAAAATAAATGTTTTCGATGTAAAAATTTTTTTGTATCTTTATGGTTTAAAAGTGAATGAAACGAAAAAAACGACAGTAAAAGAAGATAACAGCATTTAACATACGAGAGAATGAGATAAAAGGCATTATATAGTCTCACTGCATTAAATAGTCTAACTGAAATGAGTCTGAGAAACGAACAGTTGCATTCAAGTATTTTTATGGTTTAATATGTTATTTTGGTATCCAAGTATGGTATCCAAGTATGGTAAAATAGCGAGTGTATTTGCAATTACAACAATAGAAGCGAAATATGTTAAATCTCCGTCAAAGGATTTGTAACACATTCCTAAAATATCCCAAAATGATGTCAATAAATGTAGGTGTCATTAACTTTATGTCGTATTCAAAAGACTTCATATTAAATAATCCACTTTTTAATGTATGTGATGGACTTTAATTGTATCTAGACAAAGTAAAATATTTTTGTAAATTGCTTTGAAATTGTTTAGTTTTTTCTGAAATTAAAAGAAAAAAGGAATGACAGACTTTTATTTGTAGATAACATACCAAATTAAAAATTTTATTTAAGAAAGGATTATTTAAGAAAGAAAACGTGTTTTTCCCAAATTAAAATTTTTGTTTTTTGATTATTTTGAGATTTGAACATGACACTATTATTAAAAAAAAAAAATTATTCGTATAAAAATCCCGAATTTTGTATATTAGAATTATTATTATTATTTGATTTTTGTCATCAATATTGTATATTTACTATATTGAATATCATATTTGATGGTAGCATACCTAACTGCCCACCACAACATTTAAGTTTCGAAACACGATAATATTTATCATTGATTCCGTATAAGCAATAGTTTTTAAAATGAAATGGATATAAAAAACCTAAATGGTCATGTTACATGTGAGAGCTTTGAATTTTTTAAAATATTTATCATAAACATTCAGTGATAATGCAATTTTAAGCAATAATATTTTCGTATTTTTTGAGTTATTTGAAATCCCCACCTTTAATTGGTGGAAAATCATATTTTATGCTACACATATATTATTAACCAGTATTTTTTTTGACACATTAACAGATTGTAAGTAACCCATAAAACTCTAAGGCGCAACACCACTCGGACAACAGATCGCTCGATCGCTCATGTCGTCCATGCCGTAACGTCAGTACTGCAATTTATAAGAAGTATTCAATTGAATTTCTATGGTATTAAAATAAATATGTAAATATATCTATGAAATATTTTTGATTAGAGAAACGTGTTGGCGCTTCTTGTGGGCATTAATGAATACTATAAGTTTTTAAAAAAAATTTTAGTTTAGATAAAAGAAAAAATAATTCCAAATAGTAAAAGCAGTAAACGTGTATAATCACTGCTGAATGTACAGTTGTACATGTAGTTTTGTATATCAGTTTTTAACAAGTCCCCTCGGGCAGGCAGGATGGTACAAGTATGTACTAGACGTGGTATGCAACGCGTCATTCAAACTTGACGCTGTATAAATAAAGAATAATAATCACCTACGACTATTTTTCCTTTTGTTGAATTTAGCGATGTTAAAATATATGCTATGGCCTTTACTAAACTATATTCATTTATATCAACATTATATTTTATGTGTAAAAACGAACGGTTGATACCGACTTTACAACAAAAGATGAATTTACTTTTCTCCGATTTGCTATAAGTTGCCTTTGATTCGAAAAAGAATTGGAATCGAATATTCGTTCGTTTTATGAAAGAATGTAGTATAGAAATGCGGATATCTTATAATCTATGTACATACAAATATTTTTTGCAACACTGTTCATTAGAAAACGTAGTTATTAGTATATTTTCTTGGTTATCAAAGCAAAGCCTAATCTTGGCAATCTTCTCATCCTTGAACTGTTTGATCCATATTCACAAAACAGAAAATCACGGAAGTGGGTTTAAAAATCGAGATTCGAATAAGAAAAGGTGTATAGCTTTCTCTTTTTATCTATCAGTACACAATAAATATACAAACATTACATTATAGGTACGTGATCCAGACAAAAATAGTATTTATTTTCATGACACTTCCATTACAAGCATGATCTATTGTTCTATGCCTATGGTTTGATCCGTTGATAATTAAGGACGTAAAATTTTAAACGTAGTAATACAAAACAATTTGTTTACTAACGTAAATAAACAAACGAAATTTGAAAACCAAGATATATACTTCTTTGGTCTGTTACATATATTATTTCTACAGTCAATATTTTAACAAACCAAAGATTTAGCATACTTTTAAATATGGTTCATAATGAATTTCTGAATCCATAAAAATAATAAAATAAATATAATTTTTAATTTACCATCCTTTTATAACGGATTAAAAAGTATAAAATAATTTTTCAAATTTTAAATCATAAACATGGGGCGCATACAGCAGCGTTAGTTGAGCTATTCAATTATCTGTTATATATACTCTCTATATTTTTAATATATTAAAAATTTTTTTTATTTTATTATTATTAACTAGTGGACCTTTGTGCTGCTCCTCATCATAAATTGTAAGTTAAATTTGAATCTTTAATTCTAAGCAACTGTGGTGTGTTCTCAAATGATAAGTATTGAGTCACTGAGTTGAGACACAGTTTTCATCAATTTTTTTAATATAAACACTATTTTTATTGTTTATCAATTATTAATCTTTTTTTTTTTTTAGTTTTCTTCATCTTTGTCTCCTCCTTTTCGTTTTTCTTTCTTTTCACATATTCACGCATTCCTATCCATTTCTGAACTCCAAAAGTCCAAATTTAACGTATGAAGCTTATCAGGAAGTTTAAAATCAAGTAGAAAATTCCACCCGGACATCAATACAAGAATGGGAGTTAATAAAAAGATGTTAATATCATGATTTATAAATAAGAAATATTTGGATATTTCTGGATGAACCATATAAAAAAACGGATAAACTGAATGTTCGTAAAACTATACCATGATAATGAGACCGTTATCGCAACTTACATACATATGTTTTTTTGTTTCAATTTTATTAATACTGCGTGTGTATTGTAAAGTTAAACATTTTTATTGTCTACAATTTACTTAAGTAAAATAATGTATATTAACGAGCCTTGAACATTTCCTTTAGATAAGATACATGCAAACTTGCATGTAAATGCACTCAAATATTGGACACAATGAGCAATAAATATTTATTTTTACCTCTGATAAACTTCCACAAGATGAAAATATATTAAAAGACAATATTTAGTGGAGAGAAGATAAAAGTACGGAAATATTTACTATATATTGTATTGACGGGGCCTATAAGTAATATAGTAACAATCATAACAAACCAAGCGCTAAAATCAGTTCAATTTAACCACGACATTAGCTGCCACACAGGAAAAGAAGAGAAAACGATGATTGACCTTAAAACTACTAAGATTGGAAAAGATTGATGCATACTCCGACTCTATGGCGATACCTAATACATTTGGTTTTTTTGAACAAATCAAAATTTCAACCTTACCTTATTTAAAGACATTGGACTGAAAAAAGTTTGTTTGATCAAAACATGTAAGACTTGAAGAAAAGTACACCCAAGAGAGGAGTTGTTAACCATTTGTACAAATCTTCATTTATTTTACTCCTAATCTTTTTTACTTTTTTCACCTCGAGTATATAATTCTATCACTGTTTTGGAATGTGAAATATCGAAGATTATATTATGTAGACGGTTAAATCATAAAATTGTTACATCTTTTACTTTAACGAGGATACTGGTTATTCAATACTAACAGTGCTAATTTAAATATTACATGTCAAATGTATAGCTGATCATTTGTGGTATCTGCTTGTTAAAAAAATAATAATACTATGGAGAGAAGAAGATACAGAACAATGCGACAAAAGAAAACAATTTTTATAACCGCTTCCTTCTAACTAGTATTTATTTGTCTTTAAACAGCCATATGAGGCTGGCTTAACAGGTTGGAAAAGAAAATTGTACTTTTAAGCATACTTTATATTCAGTTCAAAATTGACTTTAGACACTGCCTGATTACCCATAAACCCTAATGAATATTTAATAAAATATATATGTACATATATATTTTTTTAAAGCATTTGTTTTAGATTTTTATAATTTCGAACAAAACACACTGTATAAATGCAGTATTGTATTTTTTCATATCTTTATTATTTTCCCAAACTGTACCTTTTTAATTATCACCTCCGTTTATCTTTATTTAACAAATGACAATGTTGACATATTTTTCTTTTTCTCAGTTCTCTGAAACATTCATAATACACATAGAGATTTGTGTCTTAATATGTCTGTCTAGTAGTGCATTCTGCAATAACAAAGTATACTACTGTCTTGTATTTTTTTAATTTTTTAATATTCTATACTTTTATACAGGAATTATACAAAAATTTGAAATTACTTAAGTTTCAATACATAGATATTCGGAAAAATTTTTATATTATATTTAATTTGGAGATTTTGGAGTAAACTAGGTACTAGCAATTATTTTTATAACCTTAGAGCTGATACAAATTTTTAATAGGTATACAAGGCCTCATTCAACTTTATTACAATAATCTTTTGAAATGTCTAAACATCAAATCGAAGACCCTGTTGATGGATTCTTCTTTTGATGGTCACTATATATATGGTTCACAACTTTTTAACGATTTTATTAGAGGCTTATTTATTTCCATAACTCCAAAAATAGTGCAAAATTGTTTGAAGTCATAAATTTTGCTAATGTACTGTTCTCAAATAGGTGAAAACGTTTAAAAAAAAAAATAAGAATGTTATTTGTACGAAGGAGATTGTGTGCTGAAATTAATTTTGGATGCATTTGTTAAAGAAAAGTTCAATAACAATGAAAACAATTTTATATATAAATATTAACATTTTTTCCGGTAATTGTATTTGAATGATTTTATGATTCATATAAAATAATGATTATTACAATCGAATTTTTAAAGAACTCATAATAACCTCAAGAAACAGAATATTCTAGCTCTGATGAAGAATCCAGTGACAAACACCATGATAATAAAATAAATTTAGTTATTTCAGTTTCAGTGATTAAATGCAGCTTCAGTTACAACAGTTCAATCATTTTTAAATTAATCACCAACGATAATTTTTTTAATTGGTTTTTTTTGTTGTCTGTTAGTGAGAGCAGGCAACGGGCATATAGACTACTTATTTCTGACTGAAACTAGCCGGCGTTCCGTTTTATCACTTATTTGTACAAAACGGTTTTTGCATTTTTATTGAATTATCTTACTGCAAAAATAATAGAAACACTGATTAATTTCAACCTTGTGCCAGTTTTTCAGATATTTTGGAGAAAAATGTTACACTCATAAGCAAACCAGATACAAATTTTTGGACAGTTATAAGAACGGAATGCTATGCTTGGGTATCTAGCTTTCGGGAATATAAGGATATGTGTTGACAGCTCAGAAAACAGTAAAGAAATCAAATATCAGAAAACAGAATTTTTCAAATATTAATTAGCGGAAGCTGTTATCAAGGAAGCGGTTAAAAATATTGAATAATAAATCGATGGTCTAAAGGATCCATTTTAATAATTTAATTTTGGAACAAAAATTGTTAAAGCATATATTTTATGAAGATATAGGTTTTTTTTAAATTTAATCTTAAGTTAAATTTTCATCTTTAATTTAAATTTTCCTTACAGGAAAATAAACGTCTGTCTGTTCCTCATCAAGATAACTATAAACACAAAAAAGATTGCGAGTGAAATGAGCAAAATAGGTCTATTGGGTTCAAAAGATCCATGACCCAACTTGTAAACCATAAAAGCTAGACGAAAAGTAAAAAATGTTTTTCTTTTTAAACAATCAATTTTTGTTTGATAAAGTTCTAATTATCAGCCATAATATCAGTTCAAACTTGGCTAAAATGCACACATATTTGCAATACATTTTATCATTATATATGTATTTGTAAATGTATGAAATAATACTTAACCATATGTCGAGTATCTACTCAATTACCACTTTTAGCTGTTACAATTTTCACTTCTTTTGTGTATTATTGCAGCCGTTGTAAATTTAATAATAATTGATTTGTAAAAATAAAATTCTCATTTCTTTTGATTCACGCTATACATAAATATTAAACGTAAACATGTATTTCATAATACACAGTTTTACGACGGAAATAATTAAAAAACTTTCCTATGTATAATGAATGGAATGTACACCAAAAGGGGTTTCTTAGGATCAGTACGTGCAGCTCACTTCAACAAATATTGTAGGTACCTATAAAAGGACTTCAATCTTCTTGAATCCTTCCTGCTTTTTCTTTTTAGTTTCATCATCTTAGTCATTATACTTCAGTTATTTTTATTATTATTTATTTTTATTATTTTTATGTTCTAATTAAACATTAAACATAATAATTTTGGTTTCAATCATAATTGTATTCTGACTATAGTTAATTCCGATGTTTAAGTACCATTTACTGCAACTTGAGGACAAAGAAAAAAATGCTACAGTTTATAACGTTATTAATAAATATTTCTTAAGAAATTATACACAAAAGAATACAATAAAAAAAATGATAACTTACAAGCTTGCCTATATCATTTAAATTTTTATACTCGGCAGATATAATACAATATGCAAGACTATATTATTTTTTGGTACGCTCTCAAATGTGGATTGGTGAAAAGCCAAAAAAATTTTGGAGGAGTGTTCTACATCTGAAAAGAAAGATCAAATTCGAAAATGACCAAAATCGGTCAATTGTTTTAAATAGATCCACGGCACAAATTTTGAACAATATAAGATTTTCGTAAAATATTTTGAATCGCCCCATATTATGTATGTATTTATAATTGTATAGACTGGAGTATTTTATAGATTTTAATGATTAAAAATAATTTGATACTGAAGCATATTTCGAGTATCTAAGCAATTAACTGTGTCGAGAATCTAAATAATTAGTTGTTATCTTCACGTGTTTAACAAATGTAAACCGGAAAAATTACTAAAATCATTAATATTTGACTATTTATAGAAAATAATTTTCAATATCTGTGATAAGGTGATTAGATAAAAATATCACGCACTATGAATCTACTATTCAATTTAGCTTAGTATTAAAATCTATTATCTTTAATTTGTATGATTTTTAGTTGCTATAGACACATCATACTACTTTATCAATCAAATGTAATACATACAAATGTACAAGTCTGTGGATGAAACATTACATTATTTTGAAAATTTGTCATTATTTATAAGCAATTAGTTCCCGCCATGGTCACAAAAATTAATTGTTGCGATGGAATGAAAAAAAAAGATGTAAAAAAGCCATTGATCGCCACATTTCTCATGCATGTTTGACATTAGTAGTTTGACATTGGAAGTAAAAAAACTACCTTAATAATAGTGATTTTTAGTCTCCATGTAAATTGTTGATACATTTGAACATTAAGTAAAAGGTCAAGTAATTTCAGTAGCCCAAATAAATTGGTTTATAAAGCAAGGAAAATGATCAGAAAATAACCATATTTTTGATCTTAAGTATTAAAAATGTGTAAATTGGGAATTTGGGAACAATTTCTCAGGAAAATTATCTAATCAACCAATATGGATTGTAATTTTCATTATTGAATGATCCTACAATACCACTATGAATATAAAATTTGATCCAATCAGCAAGTTAAGTTTCAACCTGAGTTTTATTCTTTAGAAGCTTTTATTTACTTGAAATGTGTGTTTCGTCGGATGGAATCCTGCAACTCAATTTTGAAGCAGGTATTTTCAATTGATTGAGCTGAAATTTTGTATACACGTTCAGTTTGAATGACAATGTAAAGTAAACTGTGTATCGTTTTTCTAAATCCAAGATGATGCACTAGTTATTTGTAATTCTTTCTTACAATCTGGATATTAAATAAAAGGGCTTGATAAGAAAAACTCGAAAAATAAAGTGATGTGACTTTAAATCCAATATGACGGACTTAATGTTGAATTTTCAAATACAACTAAATGTTATGAAACTCTGAATAATACAAAATTGTAGTTTTTTAGTTTAGCGATAAATTAAAAGTAGGAAATTGTTTAAAAAAACGAATTTTTTATTTCTAAAGTTTTTTCTTTTGTAATCAATTTGTTCTTTATTTTATAGATTAAATTTGGTTATGAATTTCAACAACGGAGTGGGGGTATGTAGAGTAAAAGCATTAAAATTCATTGTTCATGTTTTGTCATAGAGATACAATAACTATATTAAATATTTAAAATTTAAATAGCAGACAGTCACATAAATAGCAATATGAATACAAACTTATTTTTATACCTCAAAGCTATATCTATTCAAACTATTTTAATTTCTGATTATGACAAGTGCAATTAAAAAGCATATATAAAAAGATTTTTGTACTTTTGCAAACCACTAGTTAAGCGCATGCTGTCGTTTTTATAATAGTATGTATAATATAAGTCCAAAAATGAAACGATATGCTTTTATTACCTTTTTGTATACCGCATTTCTGAAACTACTATCTTCTGTTAAAATAGTGACATTGCTTTCAGAATTGATTCACGAAATGATTTATAAGGCTGTCCATGGGAGTAGCAGTCATCGCTTATAATCCTCTTAATAAAAGGGTGATTTAATTGCGGCAATTCGCAGCGTTTGTCTCGGAAACTTTAGGGGTGAGCTGATTTTTTGGATTCAAACAAGTTTTCTGACTATTATAGATATTAGCGGTACAAACACCGTTTCATCTTGAGAACATCAAATGGTTACCATGGCTTCTACAATATTTCGGAAGAAAAATAGGTTTTAAATTCCAGAATAATATAACAGATATGTTAACCTTAAGAATCAGAATGTGAGCTGGGAGACCAGCTGGATTAGAGGTACTTAAAAATTAGACTCGATGGTTACATCATCAGTTTAGGGATGAAATAATCGCATTAACAATATTTGAACCGCCTTGTCATTGTTAGAGCTTAAATAACTCGCTCGCGTGCACATTCTGCGGGCTTTGTCAAAATGTCTTAATATTAGCGATACCTGAATAAATTTTTGTAATAAGCTAAATGGTGTAGTCATATCTTATCATTAATAAGATGGTAATCCCATTTCTGGTTTGTAGTAAAGTGTTGCAAATTGGCCAAAAGTAACATCAACTGGACAAAAGGAATGTTGAAGTGCAGTTAACCGAAGAACTATGATTTTTGAAGTATTACTTATAAATATTAAAATATACAATTTTGTTCAACAATATATGTAGAAAATATTTATAATAAAACAATTTTAGAATCACAGTCTGTTTCAAAACAAAAGATAAATATTTTGGGAGGTGGTTGTTAGGACGAACTTCAAAAAAACAATCCTCTTATAAAAAAAATCCTTCCTTATAACAATTATTATTTAGTACAGAGATAAAATATGAAACACAAAAGAATTAAAATGAAAGGAAAATGAGAACGTTTAAAATGGTTTTTCAAAAAATCAACCAATGATGAGCTCAATACATTTTCGCTTCGTGTTGATTGTTACTATAGTTATTATAGGCGTATTTATGAATTTTCAAAAAAGTGATTAAAAAAATATATAAATGAGTAGCACTCCGGGAGTAACAAAAATTGCTATCTATTGCTTTAATTTGTTCATTTTCATTACACTGTTATGTAAGCGGTTTGTTACATGAGTTCAATGCTTTTTTGTCATTTCAAAAATTCCTAACGTGTCAAAGGTAGTTTTCACTTAAAAAATGGGACACATGTTTTTATTATAATTTTTCTGCACTACCACCTCCTAAAATACTTACATTTCTTTCTGAAATTTCCATAACCTATTCACAACATAATTTTTATCCACAGTAGAAAGTGTTACTTACATAATTTGTATACAATAAACAGTAATTACTCCTCGAATATGTTTTTATTCTTCTGAATTGAGTGGAAGGGAAATTAATTATAATAAATTATTAAAATAAATCCCAATAAATAAATAAACCAACCGTACTGTAATACCAATGATTGTATGACGATTGTAGAAAACTAGATTGAATTAATTTATTTATTTATAGAAATAATACAAGACTATGCATAATAATACATTATATTATTATATGTATATAAAGAAAATATTATTTGTTTTATTAAAAATCTCAAAGAATAGGATAGAGAACGATTGTAATTATTAAATATGGGAAATCCCAGCAGATGTCGTTGTTACCGACGTTTTTCTATCGATTAATGTTTTATCATACGTTTTTTTATTATATATAATATTCTTGTTATATTACAAAACTGTATTACCATTAAAGTATGAGGTAACATTAAAGGAAATGTACATTTCTAATTTACAGAAAATTAAAATAATTTATATGCTTTACATAGATAGAAACACATACATCATCTTTTTTATCCGAACACGGTGAAGTCAAAAAGATGGCTTATCATTTTATTCATCAATGTGTGTATGTATGTTCCAACATAGCAGCTAAACTACAAACGTGATGAATGGGGGGTGTTCATCGATTCGGTATAAAAGTTCGAGTGTTATAGGCTATATTTTAATAAGAATAGTATCAATATGGTGGAAGTAAGAACAAAACAAAAAAAGACTAGGTTACAAATCAGTTTTTCTTTGCATCTTATATGCAACCGAATCCAAATATAATATTTGCAAATAATTTGTTAGGTAACGAAATAATATTTAAGCAAGACTACCTTAGAAAGTATCATTTGTTCTACGAATCAACTAAAACTATTTTGGTGTACCAAGTATCTGTTTTTTCAAAACTTCGGATATATAATAGACGAATATATGCATAATGTTATACAATACAAATAAATATATAATTTTTATTATATTATTATGTGCGAATCTCTCATCAATGATTTGAATCATAATTTGGCATATTAAAAATGAACTAAAAGTTTGTAAAACTGTATAATCATGGTGTAACATAAAATTTTCAGAATTTTACCATACATTTAAATATGTATGGATTCAGTATGTTGCGCTACGATGGAACATACGTACAAACATACAAGCATACCAAATCTTTACTCGTTCTTCGGACTTTGCCGGGTAGGGTCAAAAAACATCATACCTAATACTTTAAACGTGTAATCAATTACCGTCATCATAGCGAACCAGCGATTTGCTACAAAACCATTAAAAGGTACATAATCTTTTTACTTAATCATTGATAAGTTATATCATTTTTGGTCAATAGAATCATAAATCATTATTAATAGTCAAGTTATACATACTGAAAAGTACATTGTGCATTCTTAAAATGAAATTTTGATTTCAGATTGAATCATAGTACCATAACAAAATTAACAGATTGAAAATCATAAAACTCCACTAAAAATACCATGGAGGGCAGGAGAAACACCTGAATGTATTAAAAAGTGACCATCGAAGAGGAGCAAATTAAGGTGGCGGCATAGTAGCAAGTGGAAATATTTTAAAAACTTCGTTTATTACTTCTTTTATCAAATAACACTTCATTCGATTTATAACCGCTAAATTGACATCATTTCCATTAGCTAAAGTAGGGCCATCATTTCGGTTAATCTTCGAATTATAATTTGCTGTTTACAGGTGAACAATTTTTGAACTTGTCCTCTATTCCAGATGGTTCTCCTTTATTTTCTATCCTCTATTAATAATACTTACAATGCATACAAGTTTGATGATTGACATCTAGCGGACATTCTGAAACCGTTACTTTTTTTATCATTTCTCAATCCCAAATATTTATAAGAAGTTATATATATTTTTGTAATCATCATTTAAAAGCATCTAAACATATTTTTGAAAACATACATTTTGTGATGATTTTGACTCATTTAAGCCGAATCTAACTACATGTAATTTACATACATACATATGGATTCAACGGTATTTTTGTGATTTCGCCGTATTCGGATAATAAACACTTTTAATTTGAAGTAGTAAGAACATAGTAATAACCTATATTTATTTATTTATTTATTCATAATGATTTCTGTTGCTATAACAACAGAACTAAACCATTCTATATTTTAATACACAGTAGAATGATAAACCGTTCTATAATATACATAAAATTTATATTAAAAATGAAATGCCTATTATATTTAGGCGATTACAAACTACTACTAATAGGTTATGTTAAAAGCTTTTTCCGATTTTTGACGGTAGATGGTGTTGTTGGCCATTAATCGGGAAATACTTTTCTAACTAAGAAAACTCAACACGAAACATTTGGAAGTTGGTATTTGAAGTTTTTTAAAGGTCACATTTTTTAAAGAGAGTGTTAGTGTTGTTAGTCTTAGTTTGTATACAAGTAAAATAAAAACGGCTAATACTGAAAACAAAATTCTAAATTAATAAATATATAGAAATGTGATATTGTTTTACTATAAAAAAAGGCTATAGCGTATCACAAGCTTGTTTAGAAATTTGTGCTGTTTATGGTTGTAACTTATCGTATTGAGTCTGATTGATTTGAATATTTCTGTAGTTTTGCAATTTGAATGTAAAGGATTTTACTCGCTTCAACCCGACCCTCACTGACGAAGGCCAGATATAAAAATAAACACGATGTTTGGACTCTACACAAATTTTACAGCTATGACTTTCAGCTCACTAAGTTTCAATAAAAACTGTTCAGGATAGTGATCGAATAACTAATCATTCTCTATACCAATAGATAAATAAACATGTGTAGTAACCATTAGAATGCCCCAGAGTGCCCCACAAAAATGTAAAATGATACTAAACCACCAACAACAAGAACTACTATTATATTATATTTAATATACTAAAATTAATAATAATAATAATAATGATTATAGGTAAGCATTTATTTATGTA
Source organism: Chrysopa pallens (assembly GCA_020423425.1). Lineage (NCBI taxonomy): Eukaryota > Metazoa > Arthropoda > Insecta > Neuroptera > Chrysopidae > Chrysopa > Chrysopa pallens. The sequence continues at coordinate 3,123,346 of CM035594.1, read as the reverse complement.
TATGAATAAATAATTGTGTTGAGCTTCCGATATATTTAAAACGCTACCAACCAAAAAAAGAACGGGGGTTTAGGAAAGGGAGTTTAAAAATAATAAATGAACTCAGGTCTAACGTGAAATGGCTAACAAAAATAAATTTACAATTCAATCACATATCATGCTACTATCCTTAGCGATAAGTAATTAATAGTATAATATATTAATTTATAGTATAATATATTAACTTCAAAGTATATTAAGTGTAGTTTATGAATTATATTGAATCCAATGGATTCACGACCCAAGTTTTAAGCCATAAGAGATAAAAGAAAATTTTAAAGACATCAAATGATTGTTTTCCGAAAAAAAGACAATTTTAGCTCAAACTTCAATAATTAATATATGAATGTAATTGCGATATATATTATAATTATGTAATTTAATTGAATAAATGCTTATAATTAAAAACAGTTCAACTATTGATATTTGTTATTTCCAGTCTTAACAAGGTAAACCGATTAAAAATCAAAATTCCAGTTCTGTGTTCCTAATACTGTTAAGTGATGTAGGTGTAACTTGCAAGGTCCACACGACAAATTTGATAAAACCCAATGATGAGAAAAGAAAAACATTGAAAAACATGAAAAACAAGTTGATTCGATTTTGTGCTCGGATGCACAAAAGAAAATTTTGTTCGAAAGAATGCAATAACATGTCAAAGATTTAAGTAAATCAATCACTTACACTTGGAGTTTTGCGGCCAGAAACATGTGGAAACCAAATTTTTATTAATAAACGTCTTAAAACCTTGAGTTTTAAGAATCCTAAACTTAATGAAACATGGCTCTGGGCAATGAAATTTAATTTCTAAGATGTTTAACACAAAGCGCATCCGAACTATTTGTCAGATATGATAGTGTACTGAATATTCTGTTAAATAAACAAATATTCTAATAAACAATGCTCAAACACATCTCTACACATTAAATTATCGTTAACTATAATAATCATAACAAAAATACAATATCATGAAATGAAACATGAGACGCTAATAAACATTGTAATTATTGTATGTAAAATGCAATTAGAAATAAAACTAACTTTTGAACAGTAATTTAATAACAGTAATAAAATTAATGGTTGATTAGTAATTTTATCAATTGATTAATGATTTCATACGTTCGTTTTTTATTAAAAATAAAAAGGAGCGAGCTTTACAATTCTCGCAGGTGATGTGTAACATGTGATATCTTACCTTATTAATAATCAAAATTAACATTTTATCATCTGACATCTTACTATTAACATCTGACATCTTACCTTATTAATAATCAAAATTAACATTTCATTTAAAAAAATTACTGGTATTATTATTTATTTATTTTATCCATTTAATTTATTTTATTTATTTTAAATATTTTGAATTTGTATTATAACCTTTTACACATTTTTTTATCATGACTAGCATTATTTGAAATTATTTTTCATAACGTTTTATTTGTAACATAATATGTTACAAATTTTTATAACGTGTTACACATTAACATGTTACACTTTTCATGAAATCGCTCTCATATAAAGACATTTATTTTACAAATAATTCTTGAATAACCTTTTTAAATTTAGCGTAATTTCCTAGCTTGCTGTTACATTTTAACACGGCTACACCCTTCCATCTTTTTTCACAAAATCACTCTCATAAATTCCGAGCGGAGAGATATTACACATCAAAAATGAAAATATTTTATTATAAAGTATTTGTTTATCTGGTTGCAATTGTGCCACAAATTTGATAGACATTAAGATAGATTATATTTACGAGAAATTCAATATTTATTTTATACATTGGGTGTAATAAAAAAAACGCGATTAAAAGAATAAGTTGCAAAATAATGATATTAAGAACAAAAGTTTATTATTAAAGTTGTTGTGACCCTTAAAAATTCAAGTTTGCTAATTTTTATCGAATTTTTTACTATTGGAAATAAATTATACATTAAATTTTATCGTCATCAGTTTCTATAACCCTTTTAACTCTTCAATTTTTGTTTCTAAATTCACTGTTTTTTTGAGTAATAACTTTCGAGTAATTTGATTCTAAACGAGTATAACTCGCTTCGAACGTAAATTATATCTTCCACAGTAATGTTGTACTCAATGTCAAACAATTGTTTCAAAATAAACTTGAAACCGTCTTCAGGGTGAGCACTTAGTAAAACTTTTCATAACCTTCGCCTTTTACATGAAACTTTTTTCTAAAATTATTTTTTAGATATTCTGATAATTCGGTCTTTTCTTTAACACGTTGTATATATTTGAAATTCTAGGTAACACGGCCATGAACAGCTGTGCAGTTTGTTTGGTGCTTTTCGTTCGTATATGTGTGTAATGTATGTGATGTGACACAAGTGATGTCACTTGAATGTGTTCAGTAATGTTTAGCATGTTAACAATACTTTCAAATATGTGTAAAATGGTAGCTACTTGTATGTTGACAATATCTACAAACAAACTGAATGATAATAACAAATGTTTCTTTACAAATTGTTAAATATGCTGATAAATGATTTCTATGTGTTCACTTTTATCCATTCAGTTTTTTCATAAATGTTTACAAAAAGATTTTTGATTTCACACGGGTTATGTTTCACATTCTTTGAAGTGAAAACAATTAAAAAAAGCTAGTTTTTCGTACATGCTTTTGTATCCTAATTTATCCTCATTTACGCTGAGGAATTGTAATTAACGGTTTCCTTATTCATAAATATTAATAATCCTTCTATATTAATAATATTCATAATATTAATAATTATGATCCTCGTTAAATCCGTGTAGCATTTAAAAGCGAAAACGATGTATTGATTTTTCGATGAATTAAAAAAATTAAAGAAATAATGTTCCCAAACAAGAGTTTCTTTTAATAAAATAAATAACTTAAAAATAAAAAAAACCGACTGCAAAACTGAAAATTTAAACATAATGCCCTAAAATGACCAAAGTTTAATCTTAAAACAAAATTTGTCATTGAATTTTTATTCTGTCTTTTATGGTTTAAAAGTTGGTTATTGGATCTACAGAATCACAATGAACCCATTTTACTAATTCACGAACTATAACTCAATTTTATGTCTTAAATACGTCACCGAAACTTCAGTTCACCGTGTCTTCTCATTTTCGAGCTATAGATAAACTGGAACATACGAAAATGGACTAATTAAGTGATTCTATGACCTATATCACAACTAGTGGAGGACTCGATATATTCAAGCGTTTGAAACATTAAAATAAAATTAATATCCTTTGACATAGTCTATATATGTCGAGTATTAAAATAGAAAAACTTATTTTAATATCACAAATACTCATTATTTTTCAATTAAGGGGTATGAACAGCTAAAACACAGTAAATGGATAGATATATGTAAATTTTAATTTTTTTTTTTTTTAATAATTTGTTCAAGTTTGATACAAATAAGTTAAAAAAAATGGAAATCAACTAGTAAAAAATAAGTTAAAATGATCACTTAGAGCAGTCATTAGGAAATAAATTTACTCACCGAAATTATCATCTTCGTTCAATTATTTTCTATTTTACAAAATATATTGTACATGAAATAAATAATCCGACAAATAATATAATTCAATGCCATTCCATGTTATCATTGTTATTGTTATTTGTTTAAATCGAAATCATCTCACGTAATGTCGATAAGTCATTTTTTATCTGAACATTTATACACAAAACACATGTGGGATAAACATGGTTAGTGTTCGATTATATTGACTTACATCATATAACGTTTTGTGTAATGCATGAAATGTATATATTTTGTAACCAACGATTCTGAATGAAAACATATTGAACTACGTATCACAAACATAACCTTAGTTTAACGTCAAAACAACATTCATAGTCAACTCAAATTTTTGTACTTTGTTTTATACTATTAATATACATAAAACTGGGTTTACGTTATAACAGCATTATGTAAATCAAAGTGCGATATCTTAGTACAGAATTGTCTGTCATCTTATAATCAAACTCGGTATCTTATCTTCACGAATATATCAGATATAAATTAAATTACAAATGTGATTCAAAACCATTCTGGAGAACCGAAGTTTTAGGTCAAGCTGGGTTTTCAAAATCAATATTCACTAGTAACTAGTTCATACAGCTTAGGTACAGTCTGTTCGCATTAACGTTTCTTTTTTTTTACGGTTCTGCTTATTACCCTGGTCCGTTTTTTACTCAGTATTACGTTATAGATTAAGTATTTTTCAATTTTTTATTATAATAATTTTAATAGTATAATAATTAATAATATTAATTTTGAATGAAAATATTTCATTAAAAATCGGTGTAATGTTAGTAGATATGTACTAACTATAGTCATTTTCTTTCACCTTTAACAATAAAAATCACTATTTTGTACTTACGTATATATAGTTTTTCAACAAAATATTAGTGCTTACCTGAAACAAAAAACAAAATAAATTAATAAATAAATAAAATAAAGTTAAATTATTAAAATTTCAGTGCTTAAAGTAATATATGAGCATTAAGTAATGATATTGAAATGTAAATGCTTGTAAAATTTTTTTATATATTCCACCTACTTCGCAGCCCAATTTTCACTTCAAAAATAGCAGTTAAGTGCATAGTAGTAGCGGCAGTGGAGAAGGAAGGCAGATGTCTAGTTTCAGCTCCTCATTAGTCAAGAAAACAGAAAGTGTAAAAAAAAAAAAAGAAATACAAAATTGCGGTATTCAAATAGACCAGTTATCTTAGGGTTTCACCTCAAAATCTAACGGAATGTACAAACCTTTATTTTGGTATTAAGTCAAAATTATTAGAAGATTGGAACACTTAGCCATACGTACCTCAGTACAATTTCAATTTTAAGATATACTATGGGTAATTTTTGTGTCATATGTAATATTTTACTTTTTGAAGTTAAAAGACTTTGAAAAAGGCAAATGTTGAAAGATACGATGGATACATAGACCATTTGAATAATATAACTCCTGTAACTTCTGTCAGCGTTCATTGTGAGTCTTGCATAAAGGTTCATAAGGTTAAGCCTTTTCTCTTCTGCGATCTCTATCACAACTCTACAACTTTGCAATTACAAATCTGATTGGAGGCCGACAAAACGAGATATTCTCAAAAAGCGATTTTTGAGATCTTTTACTTTGAATATCTAAGGTTTCTTACACGCGACCAATTGTGACCTTTATAATACCAAAATAAATATTTCTACAAAAATTTAGCTTATTCTGTTGACCCCTTTTTTGATTAAAATGGCTAGAGTAAATATATATGTAATCTATATTAAATCTCAAAATGGATGAAATTTCTTGACAAATTAAGAATAAATTCACTAAATAAGGATATATAATTATGTACCAATTTTTAACTATCTAGTAAGAGTACACGCTGTAGGAGCAAACAAAAAAGCCATAAAAACCACAAAACATCAGATTATTGTAAATTTAATTGGAAAACATATTTTTTCAACCAACCAGCTGGTAACAAAACCCGTTTCTTTCTTTATAGAAAGAGCGAAAATAAATTTTTTCCAAAATGTAAGGATAATTTTCTAAAATTTATGTCTTTGGATTTTTCTTCTATCTTCAACGACTAAAAGTTAACTCTTGGATTGTCACGGATCCATTGGATCCAATGGATTAAATGATTGCTAATTCACTAATTTGATTCAACTGTACGCCTAAAGAACGTCACCAAAATTTCAACTCGCTAACTCTTTTCGTTGTTGAGCTATCTTCGTCACGCAGAGACGGACGGATATTCCAATATCGGCTAATTAGATGATTGTATGAACATTTATTGAAATTTTGTTTGTGCTGTCAATATTAACTAAGAAGCTGTAGTAACAAACTTAATATTACTCTGACATATTGTATATATGTCGAGTATACGAAGTCATCATTCCTATGAGCGATTAATTAGCGGTTTTTTGGTGCTCTATTTCCAGTTTAATTGGGAAAAGTTGTTTTGCTAAATTGACTGACATACATGTAAGAAACCAGTGTTATAAATATTAGATGAAGAACAGTAATGATGTTGATATACTAATTATAAAATGTAGGTCACAACATTTGACATATTATTACAGTTAAGATTGTCAGAAGATGTACGTTGTACGTTGTTAGTAAACGTATTCTTTCGACATACTGATGGTAGGTACAGTTTAGTATAATGGTGTGTAAGGAATCACACAGTGTTTTTTTTGCCTTTTTCTTTAAATAAAAACTTTGTCTTTTATAAAAATATTCACCCTATAAAGTTTTTACATACTTACCAGTTACCAGTTACCAGTTATAGTAAGTATAATATAGTTTGCTATAGTATTTATTATACTGTGATGTAAACGACAAGTTTATTTACAACAAGAATGACTTTTTTAAGTTTCTTCAATAAAATTGGTGTGAAAATATCTTTATGAAAATTGACTTGTTGTTGTAAATTGTTGTGATATCTTCTTCACTTAAATAGATCAAAACAACAACTTGATCATAAGTTTTCTATACGTAGTAACGATATCAAACAAATATAATAAATATTAAATATAATCCAATATGTGTATAAGAGATATTATATTTAATCTATAAATAAATGTTTACTATTAATATATTTATTATTTATGTTTTTTTATTGAATTTTATTTTTATACCAGTCATATATAAAGTAAACAGCCAAGCTCAGTAGCCAAGATATTTAAGGTTTGAATATTTATACAAGGAGGCTATGGGATCGAATTCCGTAAACGGCTGTTGAATAATATATTTTGATGTATTTGTTTTATTGACCATTTGTATGAGGTTTTAATGGCAATTGTTTTGAAGTAATTTGTCAAATTATGCAGTTTTCAACCCGATCCGACTCTATTACAAGCATATCAAAGATTTGACTAGATGAAATTAAGATTATGAAAGATAAAATGAATAAATTTTTTGCTAAGAATATGATTGCCGCGAACTTAGAAATATAATTGGCCAGAAGAAAATAACTTTTTACTTTTTAGCTCATTTTTTCGGTTCATTTTTTTTAATGTTTATTTTTTTAACATGTTTTTCATAACTCGCTTCTTGTTTGTCTGTCCGGGTGGAATTTTGTAATTAGCTTTGAACTAACTTCCTGATGAGTTATATATTTAAAATTTTTACTATAAAAGTTGATGACAATACATGGAAAAATAAGAAACACGAAGAGGTGGGGAGAGATTAATAAAACGAAAAATACGGAAAAAAAAAAGAAAATATAACAGCAGAAATAAAAAAAGAAGAAGAATTACGTTCACTATGCAAAAAATTTCAATCACATAACACTAAACTGCCGAAAATAATAATACAATATAAATATTTAATATAATATACTTAATATACTAAATACTTAGTATAAAATAATTTCTCTAATTGCAAACGAAAAACATGGAGTGAATTCAGCAGAAAATGCTATAAAAGATCAACAAATGCTGCTACATGCGCCCAATGTTTTTCGTTTCGCAATTATTTTATACTTTTTAGTTCCTTTATGAAAACATGGTACATTAATAACGATCCCACTATCGTTTTAGTAAGCATCATTTAACACTAGGTCTGACAATGTTTCAACCACATTGACAACGTGATCTTCTTTTTATCGTCATTTGATTAAACAATCATGCACCTAATTCTCCAGATCAGGTTTGGAGCGACTTCTTTTTCTTTTCTAACTAAAAAGAATCGCGTTTGGACATTGACATCAAAGGAGTATGTTAAAATGCTTATTTTTAGGAACTATCACAATCATACTTTACTGAACACTTAAAAAAGAAGGGACGCCTGTCAAAATTTATTGAATTAGAAGGGGCTTCTATTGAGAAATTAAAAAAATAAACTAATAGCAAAAAAATTATGTCTCTAATAAATTATAGAAATACCTGAATTTCAGCTGAAACGGTGAATAAACAGTGTACGAAAAAAAGTTATTTGTTTTGAGGAAACAAAAATATTTTAACTAAATTTTCTTCCACTTCCTATTGAATCATTTTGTTAAAAAAGGACTTCTTGAGTCCAGAATACTCGATCAAAATTTAAGGTCCGTATATATTTTGTTTGTTTGTTTGTTTGTTTGTTTGTTTTTTTTTTTTTAATTTATACTTAATTTGACATTTGCACTCATATATTCATGCACTCGTTTGTATATCTCGATTATAAAACTTGTTTGATATTTATGAATTTTGATTAATGTATTCCTCACAGATTTTGCATTGAATCTCTCATTTCGGCGATTTCGATTTCAATTGAATGAACTATCCAAAAGAATATATACTTTACGCTGCTTATTAGCTGCATGTAGAACATTTTCAGTTATTTAAATACTTTTAATGAATGTATTGAATAAAAATAATAAAGTACAAACTACTCATACATCCTGTAAATATGACAAGTAAATACTACGATCTTGCCTACACAAACAACATCGCCATGTTTGTTGGAGTTTTTTGTTTGATAAACGTATACTGTAGGAAGTTAAGAGTAATAGCTACTTCTTCATGGTTTCTAAAAATTATCTACAATAAATAAAAATCATTTTCATTTATTTAAAATGATTTATGAATTTAAAAGCTTTATGCTTTTACAGTTTTTCAAAAACATTTCTAAATTACTTGTTCTTGATGTGTTTTTAACTTTACGATACTAACAATATGTACTTTTTTTTAATAATTTTAGTTACCTATAAATAAATTTACATAGATAGCATTACTATTTTTAACTCTGGAATAATTTTCTCTTACTGTTTTTCTTTTCTTTTCCTACTAGTAAAAGAAAGTATGATAATCCTGTCAAAATTATGATATGCAGTTTTCAGTGGTAATACATGTTTTGAGGTATTCAAAAAAGTGATTTTTAGAAATTGGTCTGTGTATGTGAGAGAAAAAGAGAGAGAGACAGAGAGCAATATCGTATTGAACGCTTAATTCAAACTTGGTATTCTGTTTGCATATTATCTCTAATTGTGCCGCGAAGTTTTTAGTTAAAATCGGAGTATCGGGTATTTTACTGTATTCGTGCTATTTTATTTTTACGCTTTTGTTTCAAGTTGCCACAACTATTTTCTTTCAAATTTTGCATGTTCATAGAACATATTAAGCCTATCAACTTTAAGTTGAAACAATTCCCTTGAAAAATGCAAATTAGGGAGAGTAATTTAAATAATCATATTTAACTACTCACAGAATATTTTTCATAATAAATAGTTAGCAAGTACCTATAATAGTAACAGATAATCCTATGACGCGTTGCAGTAGATTATAATTCTCTGTGAAGTTTTTCAAAAGAAAACTGAGCTGACGAAACTAAATCTCTAATAAGAATTAAATAAAAATAGGAACTAAAAAGTAAAATATAATTTTTATTTAAAAACTTATTTAAAATAAATAACGGCCTTGTGACCAGACACCTTTCGTAGTCGTATTGGTGTAAATTTCAAAAGATAATTCGTCACAAGAAAATTATTTATAAAAGTAATAAATTTAATATTATTTATTAATTTTTATGCCTTCTTTTTTTCGTCAATTCAATTTCATTTGATTTTTTTATTTATTTTTGAGTGTTGTACATTCCATTGCTAATAAATTTTTTGCATTCTACACTCATTAAATTTTTTTCATATTTCAATTAAATCAATTTCGAAGTATACTCTATTCTGTAAAAAAAACCACGCATTTCGAACTACTATGTGATAGATTAATGGAAGTTATCATAGATATGCGTATTTTTCTATACACAAGTGCTTTTGCTCTATATCTTATTCGTTTGATAAAATGCTATTAATAATATCTAGTTTTGTCCATCAAATAAAATTAAATAATATTATGCCTTTATTTGATTGACCGATGCTGCTGTCAAAATAAAATTAAAATTTAAAATAAAAAATAAAACAACGATAAAATTAAAATTTAAAATAAAAAATAAAACAACGATAAAAGTACAAATTTAAAATAAAAAATTAAAATTATGTAAACAACAAAACAAATTTTCTGCTGTTCCAATTTTGCAAGTCTTTCGAAGCCTTGAAATAAAATTTGGTGAGACATGATAGCACAGTCCCAAATACATAAGCTCATGCTCCCTTGACCCCAAATATCTACTAGACATTTTAATCAGAGTGTAAAACGGTTAAAAAATTCAAATGCAGTTGTCAAATCGACTCTAATGGATACCAATTCTAAATATCGGCTGGGTATTTTAATCCCGGGGGAGGGGCTTGGTCACCTTTTTTTTAAAATGAGAAACCTTTAATATCTAATAATATTGTGAAATATTACCTAAATCGGTCACCAAATCTTCGCAACACGAAAAACATATATTGATTGATTTTTTTTTTATATGACCATTTTTTTAAATATGGGGGCCTTTCAGATAAACTGCTCATATCATCTCTTCAGACCAATTGTGAAATCTTGCTGACCAAGTAATTATTTTGGTTCTTAAGCAGACACGTCAGTTGAATTGTTTATTATCTACGATAATTTACAGTGTCATTGTTATTTATTGCTCGCAAAATTTTTGCTTATTGTTCAAATCATTTAAAAGTCAGTTTATTTTGCTAGCCAAATTTAATGACGGCAGAAAATTGAAATTAATCTTTTTTTAATAATGATTATTTTCACTTATACTGTTTTTGGCAGGAAATACTTAATCTTATCCGATTTTTTTACATAGCTGTTTATTTACATAACAAATCCACGGAAAATGAATTTTTTAAATAACCAGTTCCCAGGATATTAAGAACATAATTTGAATGAACGTCACACAATAAACAAACAAGCTATGAATGGTTTTTAAAGCTATTTTCTATACGAGTGATCAGCATATTCTTCTATGTACCTAAATACACAAAACTACATACAATAATTGTTGTAAAACTTTTTAAAAGTAGTTAATAAAAGAAAATCTACAGGAATCTGTATTATCAGTATCTGTATCCATGCCTATATCTGTTGGTATCACAGACATTCTTTTGTTTTATATTCATTAAATGTTGTTTTTCAATGATGAAGATGTTGTTTTGTTTATTATTGTTGTTTTATAAAACATTCAAACTGTCTGTCTCTCTCACACAACCGAATATTGTTCATTTAAAAGATGAACTGTAGCTCTGCTGAGATGAGAACTTGCTTTTAAAAGATGGGTAAACAAAAATATTGTACAAGATGATGATAATAATAATGATATCACCCTACCACCTCTTCCCTTCCTTCCTCAATGATGTCAAGAGGATAAGATGGTAGATAGAGATGGTACTATAGAACTTACATTTCTAGGAAAACAAAAAAAAAAAAAAGTGAAAAGTTTTATAATATAATCAAAACATGGTTTATTTACTTAGTTATTGTGAAAAATGTGTTTGTTATCAAAATTTTAATGAAGTGTGTTTTATATACAAATAGTGCGGTTCTAAAACATTAGTTTGGAATTAAAAATGCTTATACAATGTGCTTAATTCTAATAGATTAACTAAGTTAATTTAATGTTAAAACATGTTTTGTTAATTAATAATAATTTTAAAGAAGTTTCGAACTTTGATTAGCAGCTAACAAAATTTGATTAGCAGCTATTTCCTACATTGTTCCTTACTGGGTATGTGAACGATTGCAAAAATCAGAACGTTATATAAGAAAAGTAGCTTTATGGATGTAATTACAGATCAGTATCATTGCTATCTGTCAAATATTTGAAAAGGTGATGTATCATTGAATAAATAATTTTCTAGAAGATATCATTGAATAAATAATTTTCTAAGATAACCGTATTCCTAGCAGTTTATAAAATCATATTTTAGAAAATAGAATATTTTATGTGGAAATAAACGGTCAAATTTAAAACACTAAAGCGGTAGACATCGATGTTCCGCAGGGCGTAGCTTAGGGCCGTTATTTTTCATATGTTATATAAAAGGTCTTTATTATAGATTTAGATCAGTTATGTATGTTCTATTATACAAGTGTTAAATAATAAAATAAAATACGGAATTCTAATGTGGTGTAGATGTGCAGAATCATACAGGGTATTTGTGATGCAGTCTAGCCTATTTGGAGGGTAAGTGCCACCCCTTCAAACGAATGAAAAATCATCCTCATAAAATGTAACCCAAAACAAAATGCGAAATAAAACTGCAAATTTAAAACAATAAGTGTATTTTTAGGTTTTTTCGAAAACTCAATACTTTTTCAAATATTTGTGATTCAAAATGCATGTTTTTTGATCAATTTTTGACAACCAATTGACAAAGTGTGTGTTTAGGGATGTTCCACACCAAATAAAATCGAAGTACAGGGTGGCACATCAAATAGAAAACGAAGTTGCGGGTTTCCCACATCACGAGGTATCGGATGCCACACCAAATATCGGGTGTCCCAAAACTGTCACAGTAACACCTGACCGGGTCTACTAGTTTTTTTTTTTATAAATATTGAATAATTAGTTATAAATGGTTTTAAATATTATAACACATAAGAATCAAACGTTTTTTATAATCGTAAAATGTTGACTGCCATTTTGGTGACGTAATATAATATTAAGAATACTGGCATAACACATTAAGAGAAATGTTCAACTGACAGATGACACATGATAATACCATACCGACTTTTTAAATAATAAAACAATAATGTGCTCTTATAACGCAAATTCAAAATTTTTAAGTATACTTCTACATAAATTTTAATTTTTGTCAAATTTTATAATATACCGAAAGTATCCTATTCGATTCAACATGAAGTTGCTCCCTCTAGCACCAATAGGACGTGATATAATAAGCCATGTATGAATGTGTATCACATAATGTACCTATATAATTTATTTAAGTGGCTTTATACATATCGGAAGTAAACACACATCATATCCTACCTATACTATATATTGCTGCATATCATTAAAATTAGATCATAGCACCTACCTACCTAACCTATACACGAATTTATGTAAATTTTAGTAAAACAATAGCTACATAACTATTTCAATATTAATTATATAATATAAACAAGAAAAGTCAATTAAACTTTTCATATATACACACACACACATAGTTCTTGTATTGTACCATCAACGTTTATATGTATAAAATCATCTATACAGTATGTGTACACAATCATTGGGATCAATTCTTATTTTTATCTATAACTAAGTATTTGACTACGATAATTTGTCCACACAGAAAAAATTTAAAGAATTTTCAAACAATTTTTTTCACTGCAATTGAAGAATCGCTTTAATTAGCCTAAGTGTTTTAAATTACCAATTATCAGCAATTTTATATGTGTGTTCAGCAATTAAATTAAAAATTTCATTTTATTATTCGATTCATGACAAAATAGAACTCTTCAAAATAAAAATCGGACCACCTTGAACTGCGAAATTCAGGTTAATGAAAATTGATTTTTTATATAAAAGAATTTTTCATAAAATATTAGTTTCTCAAGATCCAGGTTTTGGTCACTTGATATTATTTAGAATAATTTTTTCTTAAGTTATTATAACTTTCAATTAGTTATTGTGAAAGCTATTTCTATTTGAAAAATTTCCATATTTAAAAGTATATTTATTATTTAGGAGAAAACTTATGAAGAAAAACTAGTAAAATAAAAATTTATCTAATTTTATTTTACTAGTTTTTTAGATAACGTGACAAACCTTTTTTTCTGAAAAAATGAGTTTTTGATCGAAAATAGCTTCATTCAAAACTGTTATGTGGGAAAAAAGGCTACAAAATGTCATAAGCAAAATAAAAATTTCATAAGTGTTCTCCTAAATAATAAAATATCTTTCAAATATATATATAGCTATTTTTCAAATTTTAATAGCTTTCACAATCATTACTCTCTCTCGAAATTATTTGTTGTAATATTTTACATACTTACCAACGTTTAATTTGTATTTTTTAAGTTTCGTGGAAATATTTCATACAATTGAACCATTTCCACCTATTGCAAGTTGAGGAGGAAAGAAGCGTAAATTATAATTTGCTTTATTTGTCAAAATTATTGTCTTCGAAGAATACAACGTTTTGAATCGAAGGTTAAGAATATATACTTTTATTTTAGTAACAATGGGTAGTTATTCAGTTTTGAATTACCAAAATATAAAGTCATTTATTATAAATATTTTCAGCTCTTCTAAATAATTATCAGCGTTATAATTGGATGTCCGTTATTAATTGCAAAAAATTAGTGCACAAATGTAAATTTTTAGAGTGATAACAACCAGTACATTTTCTATATTAACTCATCAAATATTCTATAATATTACGCCTCTAGTAATTAATATTAGTTAATTAACATTTAGTTCCATGGGAACAATTTTTGAACAGAAAATGTTGTGAAAGCATAATATTTAGTGTGCTAATTAACAATTTTAATTCTAAGAAAAGTTTTATTTTATTTATAATCATTAAATACGAATTTGACATCCAATGTCCTCAAAATAAGAAACTCTAAAAATAGACGTTCTTCTTCAAAATTCATTCTATGCTAAGTTTAAGGGAAGGGTTGGATTTTAAAATCGTTTATATATTTCTATTTTTTAATTGAGTGAATAATTGACAAAGTTATAAGTGTTTAAGCGTCCAACCGATGTTTAACTCTCGTATAAGCCGAGCTGAGTAGGAAGTTGAAAAATAGACTAAATAAGGCAGGATTCGTCAACAAGATGCATTAAACATCATGGACATCGATGTTGCATTATGAGATAACTAACTTATGAACGATTCCGTTTATTTCGAATTTTAAAGAGTTCAAAATTTTAAACATTTTTCGCACAACTCAGGTCGACCCTCCTTTCCTTATAACTGCAAACCTGCTGCATCGATCCTTTTGAAATTTTGAATACTGTATATAATTTAAGAGACTTTTTTTTCAAATTTATTAATGTTTTTTATTTTATAATAACAAATTAGTCAGTTTTTTTTTCGCAAAAATTAAACTGTTCTCCATTATGAAAAATTTAAATTTCCAAAACTTCGCGACGGCGCTACCTGCCGTAGCGAATATCTAAAAAAAATCTTTGATTTTTTTAAATTCTGGTAAGTCAGCACCGAGTTATGAGGGGCTCCGTAAATGTACTGTTTTCCTGGACGTTTCCGAAAATTGCAGCATAGTTGTATTTTTTAATGTTTTTAAATTTTAATTTTACTAAATATTATTCAAAAGTTATACTTGAATGTACTATTCGTTTTAATAAATAGATTTTACCTGTCGTCATATAACTTTTTTTGCATGAATTAACCCAACCCCTTAAGACAATCAAACTGCATATATTTTTTATGAATAGAGATTTTTGGCGTGTATTCAAACTGAGAAGTTCGTCAATCATTACTCTCATTTTAAGTAAAGCAATCATTGAAATGTTAGGATGACTAGAATCATTATAAAAAGCTTGAATTACACTCTACTGGGTAAACACCTCATTCAAGCTGTCACCAGTTCGATCTTCTATCTCACTCACTGCAATACGGACTAATTTTTACATTTTACTTTTTTTATTTTATTATTTATTCTTATTTTCTACATAAATTTTTGTATTTTAGTTTTAAAGTACCATGTTGCGTTTACAAATTTTCAAATTTTTGTGCAGATTTCCGTTCAATACAATACTCTAAAATATATTTTTAAGAACCCCGAATATCTTTCAAGCATTTGTGCACATATATTGTACGTCACTTATCCGTTATTTAAAGGATGGTGACTAAAAACCGTGGACGAATGGTCAATTTTTACAAAACATTTTCAAAAATAGATGAAAACGATTGATGGGCGAACAGAGTGTTTTTCTATAATAATATCTTAATTGATAAAAAATAAATCATTTTATGTACTTTGAGATTGTTAATAAAAACTAAATACAGTGTTATTTTTATTGATTTATTTATTTGTTACTCCAGAACTTCTAAGGTCATCAATGACTACTGTATTTACTATCACACATACATGGATATTACACTACGTTAACCAATGCTTGCAGTAAATACAAATAAATTTTTTAAATAATTCTTCAAATGAGTTCTCGTTTTTCTTGAATAAGAAACCTAACCAGTAAGATATGACCTCAATAAATAAACCCAATGATTCGATAACCATACAGTAAAAGGTATTTTGTATTCCATTGATTTCATTATTTAAATGAATATCTTGTTCTTGTATATTTTGTTTGTTATCATACATTTCTGTTATAATAAGAATTTATGAAGTAATGAAGTACCAACAAAACTCGAACATCATACACAACTTCTTCTTCAATTCAATTATT
The DNA here is from genome assembly GCA_020423425.1 of Chrysopa pallens. Lineage (NCBI taxonomy): Eukaryota > Metazoa > Arthropoda > Insecta > Neuroptera > Chrysopidae > Chrysopa > Chrysopa pallens. Next base: position 3,107,053 of record CM035594.1, on the reverse strand, counting down.
GTTAGATATCCATCCTATTCAAATATATATATAATTGTGAAATATTATATTTATAATATGAGCGGCTTTTAAATCAACATGAACGCATCATTGGTAGGATGAAAATTTAATTTTTTAATTAGTGAAAATACTATACAGAAAATTTTATTGTTAATTTATTACGCACACTGACCGGACAACTTATCAAAAATAATACATTTTCAAGAAAAATTTAAAAGTTTCCATTTAAATTTACATTTCTATAAAAAGAATCATCTTAAAGAAGACTTTTGAAATAACATTTTAAATTTAACCACAGTAGTTTATTTTTTTTAAAAAAAGCCCATTTCATTAAACAGGCTTATCGCTTTTCTCTCTGCCTGAGTGGGTTCAATTACCTCGATGATGCATATTTAATTTATATTTTCGTAGTAATTGACATTGCCATTTTTCACAAGCAATACCAAAACGGTTTTGAAATAAGTTGAAACAATGTGGGACTTAGATCCACAAAAAAAGTTCCTGACACTATAAGTTTATCTTCTAAAGATTTGCAATCAATATAAAAGTGGTTGACACATCTGGAGTTAAAATCCGTTACTAACGTTAATAAGATTTAAGAAAAAATTAAAATATCAGCTGCTATTTTGTACAAAAGAATACCACATAGTTATTATGATATATAAACTGTTCCATTTTACCTTATAACGTACACACAAATTGCTACGATCAATTCAATTGAGTCAAGTTGTCATTTCATCTTTCTTACACTTATGAATTTATATATAATCGGTTAACCGAACTGAGGCGTTTATAGTGCTGACAACTAAAAATCTATATTTGTTTATATTTGCGAAAAGCTAACTTTTTATCTTTAAAATTTTGTAATTGTAACCTAATAGTGTATTGACGACTTAGTTTGGTTAATTCACTTTGTTGACAACCATAACGTACACAAAGGTAACATTTGATGTTTTTAAATCTACCTTTGCCACTTAAATATATTTGTTTCAATGTGGCTTAAGAAATGCCTCTCTCACTAATCGCAATTCTTATTTAATATTAATTAATACGATGTGTTCTGTAACAAAAAATGTTTAGAAAATTGACAATTGAAAATTTAAAGAATTTTTTAGTTGCAGGCCTAAAAGTTTATTAATATTATGTGTTTAAGAGTGAAACACAATCATTGAATGTTTGATTCTTTTTATGCATTTAAAACAACTGTTTTTAAAAAATAATGGTTAGTATTTGATTGATTTTTAGTATTTGTTTATCATTTTGAGTCTGACCGAAGGTTTCACAAAAGCCGTATAGTTCAGTAAATGGTAAAAAATCAAGACTGGAGCTGCTAGTTAAGTTTATAAATAAATTAACAACTTTTATGTTAAAAGTGTGCCAAAGCAAAAAAAAATATTGAATTTATTTCTGTAAAAGAACTAACCAAAACAATTTTGAAAATATTGAAATTGTGATAAGAGATGAACCGAAGAAAGATAATCTTATTTTGACCATCTATAAACAAAATCATACGTTTTAAAGACTAACTGCAATTCAAAGGTGCGTCTTTGAAAAATTACCATTATTAAACATTTTGACTAATTAGATAATTAGTTTAGGATTTCGGGGACCAAATACAAATCAAATTATAATTATTAAAATAAGAATTTATTCTAAATAAATTGAAACCTGCGAAAAACTAAAAAGTAAAAAATAATAAATATTTTTTATTTAACTCTAAGATCCTAAGCTAAAGTAAGTATACCTAAGTATTTATTTTTTAATTATTTTAATGAGTTTTTTTATTAACCTGAATAAGGTAGTTCTTAATTAACCTAAAAAACAAAGTTTTTAATTAACCTGAATAACTAAGTATATTTGTGAATTTAAAAAATTTGTATGCATTTATTGAAAACTCATTTTTTGCTTTTTATGATTCATTTTTGTCCTTAAATGATGGGTATGCAATGTTTTGATTACAAAACAAAGAAAATGCGAAAACAAACAAATGAAGTCTAAAACAGATCTCCACTTTAATTTTCCTTAGGAAAAATAGAATACAAACGAGAGACTTCCGAAAGGAATGTATTCTCTCCTAAATGTATTATTTTGTCTATCAAAAAAATTTTGATTAATTATATGGGACCCTTAAGCCGAGATTTTTAATTTAATAGTTTTTACGGAAAGGAAAAACAAACAAAAAATAATAAAACACAAAGTTAATAACAAAAAAAGACAAATACAAAATAAAAATGAATAAAGATGATAAAACTAACGTGGTCATCTCGCCCAGATACCTCAGGAGAGATAGCAGTCGAAACATATTGAAAAGTTTTTTTAGACTTGTTTCCATCTTAGATTTTGTTGATTACTTCGTGTTATTTTACGGTTAAATAATTAAAGATTGATTTAAAATAAATATTTTGGAAAGAAACACCACTATAGTTTGATTTTTATAGCACCTTCTAAAAACTACGACCAACTCCCCCGTACTTACCCCAATTAATATCTCATTTTTAATCCATTACCTCTAAAAATATCTGAATTCAAATCATCCAGTAACAAGTAATGTACAATAAGTATGGATGGTATAATGTACAATAAAAGATTATTTATACATGATAAAAGTGATTGTTTGAAAACAATTAAATTGAAAAGCTATAATCATAATATTATTACACCATTATTCTACAAAATTAATGAATATAATATTTATAATAAGTATGAATTATTGAATCGTCCTTAACCATACGTAATGTACACGTAAGTACACAACAGGATAACTGTTCTGTTCTGTTTTGTTTGATTGAATGTGGTGGTTGTGCTTACATAATTTTCATTTCTGGTATGCTACAGAATACATTTAAACATTACAATGGTATTGTTTCTACGTTCAAGAGATGTTTATTATACACACAATATTTATAAATAAGTTTCAGTCATTATGTACCAGGTATCTAAAATCACACGTAACATAGTTAGTGTTCTCTGAGAAACAAAATGTTCTTACATGGCAAATATAATAATTTTAAAATCATAAGATTGATGAAAACTATTTAACCCATTCTTTATTGTATTAAACTTGTATTTCTACGATTTTAATACTGCGTTCTGTGTTTACGTAAGAATTTAAATATTTAAACACTTATCAAAAAAGCACATTCCAAATTTATTGTGATCACATATATGACAAGGTTTTCTTGATTTCACATTAATATCTCTTGAATCAACTCATTCAATTACACCTGGATATAAAATAATAAGAGAATAAAAGAAAAAATAAACAAAAAGAACCGTACCAAAAAGCTGAGCTTAAAAGTAAAATACAATTTTAAATTAAAAACTTCTATAAATAATACTCTCGTTACTAATTACCATTCTCAGTCGACGCAAACCAATTTTTTTAGCTCAGGATTAGCAAGATTAACACCGACTTCAAAAGATAATTGTTTACAAGGAAATTATTTATACAAGTTTTTCATTCAAAATTAGTTTTTACTATTTAGTTTTTTGAAGGCGGGTCTTTTTTTTATAACAAATATTATGTCATATTTTTTAAGTTGTGATTGTTATATAACCACGAAAAATTTTTCATTTGGATGAAATTTATTCACTAAAAATTGTTTTTTCCCTTGCATTCTCTAAAAAAAATCGGTTCATAAACGTGTTATGTACTGACACAAATAATAAAAGCCAAAACCTCTTGGTCTAGAAGCTTCTAATTTTGGATGAAAGTTTCTTATATGACGTGAGGTTTAAGAAATGAAATTTAATTTTTGAAAAATTTGAAACCCTCAAAAAAGTGCATTAGGGTTCAAATTTTGATTATCGATCAATGCGTCCACATAGTTAATGATAAAAATTTAAGTATAACGTTATATTTAAGTGATCTTATTTAAGCACAATATATCATCGAAATCAATTTTATAATCTGTAATTATAGTTTATCTTGTGACTGCCGATTACCTACTCAATAATACTGGATTACCTACTCAGTAATACCCACGCGAAGCTTGGGAGGGTGGTTGCTTATGATTAAAGAATTAGAAACTCTTCAAGTTTATTTTTTAAAATACAGTCAAATCTGGTTAAGAGAGAGTTCAAGGGACCATGATTTTAAAAAAAATCAGTCAACTTTTTTTGTGTCAAATAAGATAATACAGCATGACAAATAAGATAATACAGTTAAATATTATTTCTTTGAATTACCAACATAGTTTGTTATAGAGGTCAGAATGGGAAAAACGACTGTCACTTAAAGAGGTTTTTGTTTCTCACATATAGAGGTTTTTGAGGGGTCAAAGCTCGGCACCTGAGAATTATTTTCAATTATAGAGTTTTCTCGCTTACCCAGTTCTCTCTTAGTCAGGTTTGACTGTATTTGCTTTTTAAAACTAAATGATTTACTACCAAAATCTTATTTTGCGATTAGAGCAGCTGTTTTAAACAAAATATAGATTTGGCACTCTTGTTTATCTCGACAATTCAAATGAAGAGGTTTGAATTTAATTTTGCCAAAATAAATGTATCAAATTTCTGCAAAAACTGCAAACCTGCAAACATTTCGATAGTTTGCCATAAATATAATATTTGTAGATATTTAATTTTACAAAATTTTTTCACGATTTTTTGCATACTTGGTATTTATAAATATAAAATAATTTTCTTGAATCATTTCCATTGGTTTTTTTTTAGAAATAACACACAAACACACACACTAACGCACGCACATTGCCCATAGGCATTATTGTATGGAGTAGGTTGTATTCAGAATCAGTAGGGAGTTGATTTAAAACTCTGAAAGAACACAAAACGCATCTGATGGTTTTGTTTTTAAAATAATATATAAATATCGTAAGTAATTTTGATGTTATATAAATGATTATATAATGTTTATTCACATTTATGTTGAGATAAATCCTCTAAGGGTTTTTTCATCTGTTATATTGTAGGAACTGTAAAACTTCATTTCTCTTTTTCACAAAACCATTCTTTTTTAAGCATGTATTGTATTTTATTATTTTATTTTATACATTTTACAGTTTTAAAATTAAATCATTTTACATGAATAAAACAATCATTTACTTAAACATGGCGATTTAGTCCATTTTTTTTAATGTTTAATTTCATACATTACTAGGCATTACTCGTATGAAATTTTACTTAGTGTCATATTAAGTATTCTTGTAATGGCCATACAGTACAGTGCAGTTAAGATAAAAACACCGTTTTAAGTAATGTATTCGCGTATTGACAATTACCATCTGTTAGTCCAAAATTGACATATTCTCAGGTTAAAAAAATTACCCCATTTTTTAATAGCAATACTTGCAATACTATACCTGCAATTTCGTTTGCGTAAAACTTCAATTCAACTAAAATTAATCGTTGAAATATTTCACACTTAATGGAAAGCTGTATAAATTCTTCCTGTGTCTAGGAAGTTTCCTTGGAAATGATTGACTTGTTTCCGAGATAAGAATCTTAACCACTCCCTGTTGTTAAAACCCTAAAACCCGCTCTTGACAACCTTGTTTATAGAAATTGGTACACCTGATAAGGTTTACCCTGATTGAGAGTTTCTCTCACCCAATTTTGTAAGGGGACGATATAAGGACTTAAAGCCACTGTCCACAACCTTCACTACTAAGCGACAAGGAACAAAAGATTGGCATTAGTTAGAATTGGAGTGGGTGTATTTCCAAGTCACTCTCGACATTCTCTTCATATCATTGAAGTTTCATTGTAATCGGTTTAATTTTTTCGAACATTGCTTTCAAACAAATGTTAACCCCTACCCCCTGTCACTTTGTCAAGTGGGAGGAGTGACAAAAAGTAACCCCCGGAAGAGAAACTCTCGGTGACTTTTATATATGTTTCGTGGAAATTGGCATAGAGAGAGATATCGCGATTTGCGTTGTCTGTTGAAGCTACAAACAGACATTATGATTTGATATACATGGATTTAAAAAAGCTATTCTTCCAGAGAAGTAAATGAAAAGATGCAACCCATGCAAAGAAGCTGTGCACAAATGCTTGTAGGGTTGTAATGTGGTACATTTTCACATTATATAATAAGACATCTAAGTGTCTTATACTGTGCATCTAAGTGTGACCCTGGATATAATTATATACTACGTACACTGTATTAACACATCTTTCCCGAATTTTTATGGAATGATTTCATATTGAAATATTTATAATTCAACATAAAAATGGATTTCCACAAATAAAGAATCGAAACCATTAATAAACATTGCCTCTCGTTTGTAAAGATACATCTATACAAGAATTGTAGACTAAAAGACAGAATATTCTTTACAAAAATAATAACAAATTACATTCAATCAAATTAAAATTGTATATGTTAAGCAAAGCAATAGAATAAAGCTCAGAAGGGTCACGAGTTGATCTAGGTTTACCAAACTAGCTAAGTTGGACTCTATAGTGGCAAACAAGTGATAAACAGTTTTTGATACAGCTCAGAGAGCACAAAAGTATTAAATATGACCGCAAAAGTTTAAAATTTCATAGTTTGACAAAGCATTTTTTGAGCAATGTCTACAAATATCATGTAAAAAACATTAATTTAACATATTAAGGAGAAGCGTCTCTCAAAAAAAAAAAAAAATAACGTATGTCTTAAATGAATATGAAAACCTGCAATATTTCTAAGACTAACTGAATACGATAATCCAATTTATTATATTATCCAAGAATGATATTCCAGGCTGTTAAGATCTTCTTAAATAATTGTTTTTTCAATATTTCTCAGTTTGTCGAGAAAAGAATTTTCGACATCATTCAAGCGGGAAACATATAAAGAAGCCGCAATTTTTTAATTAATATTTGGTTTGATTTTAAAAAAGAAATTTTGATTAAACATTTTTGATTTTGTTTGATACTTCCAACTTGCTAAATGATAAAGACCACCAAACAAATACAATAAAAAGAATAAATATAGTAAAAAACTGATATCAAAATTTGAATTTCATATTTACCTCTTCGGGAATAAATTTTCAAATAAAATGTTTTTCGTCCTTGCATGTCAGTAAGTTCCATATTATTTTACATACATAAAGATTATCTAAACAGTGAAAAGAATATGGAAGTCAATTGGGTACTTCTTTTTGGTAGAGACCTCTGCAGGTTCTATTAATAATAATCTGTACTCTATATTGTATTTATTCGCCAAAATTGAAATAAATACAATGTAAAGTACAGATTATTATTAATAGTGCCTGCATAGTTCTCGATCAAAAAGGCGTACCCAATTATGATGTTATAAAATTTGGTGTGCACAATCTTGACATGAAAACGAAGGGCATGTGAAAAAATTTTTCGTGATTTTTAAATATAAAATGAAATAGCGTTTATTTTCTCTTCGACATGTCGAAGTTGTGAATACCAAATTTCATAACATTTGTAGAAATATTTGTTGAGTTATTTATGCGCGAATATTGAAAAAAATACAATGAATATGACATTACAGATTTACTTTTTTAATACAGCCCATAGAGGACTGTACCAACATCACATAGTGAAAACAATTTTTGGTTAATTATTACAAATTTTACATTTTTTAATTTTTGTTTGAACTTTTATTCTATTATAAAATAATATTAATAATAATAACAATAATAAGATGAAGTGAGTGTTCTTTGTATATTTTGAAGTGTGTTACATCCTAAGGTTGTTATTCAAGCTTTTTGTCACTACTACAATATATAGAAATATCACTCACCTTAGCTAGCTAGCTAATGAGAACAAGCACTCAGCACACAGATAGATACCCAGTTCTAGATATGTGTTCATTCATTCCCTTTCTAAAACTAGTACAGTAGGTATCAAGCAGCAACCAGTCAGTCAGTTTAGTTTGTTTTGTGTGTTGTATTGTCTAAGACGTGCTTGAGTGTGTATCATATGATATATTTCATCCCCTTGTGATCATAGAGTTGAGTTCTCTTTCTATGAAGAATACAAGCATAGACATTCCCTACGGCTTACAATCATAAATATGATCCCTTCAATGTGTAATGTAGAACCTGTACTGAACTGTACTGTACTGTACTGTACGCAGTATACAGTACTTAAGTTTCTGTATTAATATTATACATCGTTCGATACCTCTTTGTAATGATGATGAGTGGATAGATGTTATTCCTTTATGCTTTAAGGTTATTATTGTTTATGCACATGGACGCTTATTAATTATGAAACCTATTTTATGATTTTGTACAAAAAATATATAGTTCGATTATAATATCACGAAGCATGAATTTCGATAAGAGATACAGATTTACATAATGTTTAGAGAACTGTATTTAAAAACAGAAACTCTTCCTTTCACTGATTTAAATATGATCAATCTAATCGGCTTTGTCGGTAGGAAATGGTTGGGGGTTTCATAAACGAAAAAAAAAAACAAAAACGAAATACGTTCGCAGGCCAGGGTGATTATAGTTGGGGGAAGGCAGATCATTAGGAGCCTGGGAAAACCTTTTAAAACAAATATTCACTAGATGGCACGGAGGTACAAGTCTTTTTTTACCAATAAACAGCAATTGTAAATAGAATGGATGTATCAAAAAGAAAATTGGACCACCTCGAACTGGGAAAATCAGGTTTATGAAAAGTCTTTTTAAACTATTTAATTCGCAGAATCCAGGTACCTATGTAATACATAGACTGAAAATTGCCGGGCATAACACATAGATGGTGCTAGTTTTATTGCAGTCACTTTTTTTCCAGTTAATACTAACCATCAAAAGACAGCTGTTAAAATTTCAAGATATTCTATTCTTTAGTTTGTGATTTATTGTGCTAAGAGTGACGCTACTTTTGTTATTTTCAAAACAATGGATCAAAAACAATTTCGTGTTTTAATTTTACACTGCTTCTTGATGGGAAAAAATACCGTTCAAGCGAAGCAATGGCTTGAAAAGTGTTATGGGGACTCCGCTCCATCAGAAACAACAATAAAACGTTGGTTTGCTGACTTCAAACGTGGTCGTAGAGACACCGATGATGCAGAACGCAGTGGACATCCAAATGAGGCGGTAACATCAGAAAACATAAAAAAAAATCCACAAAATCGTTTTGAATGATCGAAAAGTGAAGTTGCGTGAGTTAGCTGACATCGTAAAGATATCAAAAGAACGTGTTGGCTTTATATTGCATGAGCATTTGACTATGAGAAAACTCTGTTCAAAGAGGGTGCCGCGTTTGCTCACTGTTTACCAAAATACGAGAACGTGTTGATGATTCTGAACAGTGTTTGGTCATGTTTAAACGTAACAAACCGGAATTTTTTCGCCAGATTTGGTTCCCAGCGACTACTGGCTGTTTGCAGACCTGAAAAAAATGCTCGCCGGTAAGAAATTTCGCACGAATGAAGAGGTTATCGCTGAAACTGAGGCCTATTTTGAGGCAAAAGATAAATCGTTCTACAAAAGTGGTATTGAAATGTTAGACCGGCGCTGGAATGATTGCGTTGCTCTTGATGGAGATTACGTTGATGAATAAAGCTAATTTTGAACCAAAAAAACTGTGTTTTCTTTGTTATGCCCGGGACTATTCAGTCCATGAGATACATATAATACATATAGTTTGAAAACAGTAACAGCTATAAGACTAGCATAGTTGCATTTGTATTATACGGTCCTTGGTTTGAGTCCTACTGAATTAATTAAAATTTTATTTTCTTCTTATATTTATCCAAAAATCATTCAAAATGGAAGATTAGAACTTATCATTTACTAATTTCCAATGAAACAAACACTTGCATAACAATGTATAGGAGTGCCCCTGTTTTTATTTATAAATTTATTTGCTAGTGACGTTTCTTTACCATGTAAAAGAAAACTTTGTAGTAAAGAAAATTACCATACATCATATTACAATTAAGAGTTTATGAAATTTGTTTATAAATTATTTTTTTTAATGTGTAAAGCATTAACGAAAAGCGCTTGCAGCGGGATATAAATATATGGTATCTAATGAAACGTGTAATGACGTAAAAGGTCAATAATAGGCAAACATTTATTCTTTTCTCTTAAGTAAGATTTGGGAAAAATGTGCGCAATTTTCGCTCAAGTCGTCTAGTTTGACAATAAAACATTCGTGCAAAAACGAAGAGTCGAACTACTTATCAGGCATCAAAATAGGTTCATTTGTAGGTACATAAATACATATAGTCAAATAAAAAAACAAAACAAAAAACGCATCGACCTGAACTTTTGCTTGAAATAATTTTTCGTAGTGTTTCAAATCGCCAGCAATTTAGTTCAAATTTAGATTGTTAATACTTACATAATTCAACACATAATATTACGGTATATGTAATTATAGCTGCATAGACTGGATAAATGATATATGAATGCTTATGAATAAAAATAGATTAAACATTAATATTCAACCAAATGGTGAGTATCTATACAATTAACTCTATTATTTGTTATTTTTATTTAGTTTTCTTGGTTTTGACTATATATGCAGAACAAACATATAACCCTCCTTTTTTTGGTATCGCAACAGTCGAGTAATAAATTTTTTGATATTTACTAGGTAATTGAAATTACTTGAATTATCGTGACTCGAAAATATTTGATATATTTGATAGTTGTCAAGATGTCAGTTATACTCGAGAGTATCTATTTTTTGTATTTATTTAAAACTAAAATAGGATGACCTAAAATCTGAAAAATATTATTTTTATTTTAAATAAACAATGAAATAAATATTTTTATAATCCATTAGCAAATAAAAAAAATTGAATAAATAAAATAGGTAAAGCTATCATTCATTCAAGCTCACATAAGAAGCTCTTTTTAAAATGTTTCATAAAATTTCATTAATAATTACTTAAAAAACATTATTTGAATATAAAAAGTGTCTAACAAAAATTGTTATATATATAGATAGAAAAACAAAATGTAACTAACATAAGGGTAAGGGTTCTATAATGCTGAACAGAGAACACAAATACCATACATATATAAAATAGTATTAAATAAAAAGAAATAACTATCTATCTATGTGTTCTAAAAAATGATTTGTTTTCTACTTACTATACGTAGTAGCATGCTTTTGAATATAACAATAGATACAAATATGCTGACGTCATCTGTCTATATTATTTCTACTCTTTATTATGTGAAAGTTTTGGGCTTGATTCAAACAAATTTTGTTGGGTTACAGAATGTTTTTTTATTTTTATTTTAAAAAGTCAATTTGTTAAATATTAATAATTTAATTCATTATTATTAATTATTAAATGTTGAAAAGGGTATATTTATGTAGGGTAAAAATTTTTTTCGATTATTAAGTTTAAAACCTTTTTTTATAAAAATCAGATGGATTTTTTAACTATTAACTTTTTTCGGTAAATAAAACAACTGATTGCCAATTTCAACAATTTTTTTTAAATTTGCCAGATTAAGTAATAAATTAAAAATTGATTTTAATATATGTAAATTCATTGAAATTGTCAAGAAAAAACCGAGCCAATTTTCTGGTGTTTAATTGCAGCTAATGAGTAAAAAATAAAAAAATTTGTATTAATATTGATGAAGTCGTTATATTTCTTTGTTTTTCCCACCCATCAGCTTGAAACAAATTTATAATGAAGTATTTTACTGATACTAAATTTTCTAAGAATTCATAACATTATTATACTCGACACATATATGTACAATATGTCAGAGTATATTAATTTAAGTCTAGATTTTGTGATGCTAGAAAATAATGATCGCTCAAACAAAATTCTTGTAAAGGTGTTCATAGAGTTATCTATTTAGTCTATTTCCGTCCGCTCGTCACCGGTATAACTCAACAAATCAAAAAAGAAAAGAGACAGCAAGTGAAAATTTTGGTGACGTATTCTACACATAAAAGGTGAGTTAAAGTTCGTTAATGAGCAAACTCGGTCCATTTTTTAACTATAAAAGAAAAATTAAAAGATAAAATATGTTTGTTTTCGGAATAAAACAACCTTTGTTTGTAATATTTTTTCGTATGTTCGAATTAGCAACAAATTTAGCTCAAATTTAGAAAATTTACACTTTTATTTAACACTTATAATTGGTTTTAATGTTAATAATACAACATTACATGTGACTATTTTTGTCTTGATCTATTATTGATTCTTGTTAACTGGCTGTAAGTCAGTAAGTAAGTTTGTTTTGTATATGCAGTTCCTGGTTTTTTGGCGTTGCTGTATTCTTGTTGTTTATTCACCACACGTTGTAAAAACCCTCCTATTGTAAAACGTGACACATTCTCATTATTTAAAATGTAATATAGGGAGTTTGTATTGATCTGCGGGATTTTTATCCCATGGTATACGGATTTCTATTAGCCCCCATGCACAAGCTGTAGTTAAATTACTCAAATGATAAAAGGGGTCAGATTATTGCCTCCGGGTTTTTTGGCTCTTTTTTGGTTCAACTTGTGATAATCTAGCCAAGTGATATTTAGAGCCGACCTAGCGGATATTTGGTCATTACGTTCAACCTTTGATTAAGCTACCCAAATGATATACGAGTTTGCGGTTTTTTTAGCTTAATCATTCAACCTCTGATGAAACTACCCAGCTGATTGCATCATTCAAACATAGGGTTGTTTTTTTCTTTGACTAAATGATTTTGGACCGTAGGCGTTAATGTTCGCATTGTTTTGGCCAAGTTGTATTTTCTTAATCGCTATGTTTACATGGACAATTTGTATTGACATGAAAATATGGTGCAATATTAATCGGACAACTTGACACTGTGCTGCGCGACAACGCTCAATAATGTTCCGCTTACTTGAAGGCAATCTGTATATTAAATTGCTGGTGTAACAAAGATGTAGAAACAAGTTCAAGTTGGATGTGTACTCGAATGAATTCACTTGAATGTGTATTTTTGTGTTTGTATGTACTAAAACTATTCATTTGATGAGACATAGTGACAAACATACACAAACAAACAATGTCTGTTTCATATTTGTTTAAATGGTGTGTAGATATTATGATGATGCATTTTGCTCGCTTGACAAATTGTTGTTACTCATTCGTGATTATTCTTGTTTTTTTGTTTTTATGTTTTATGTTTATTCATCGTTATGTGTCAGAGCATGCATGCATGCATCATAGATGGATGTCTGTTGTGCCTTTTACTTTTTACTGATGAATGTGTTGTGTAGTGTAAGGTATGTAAAAAACGTTGGCTGTTCATAATAAATACAGATGGAAATGATGGCACAGATTATCAGTAGAGAACGAACAACTTGTTAAGAAATTCTATAAAGGTTTTTACTCAACATTGAAATTTTCCCGCTCAAACAACGAGCTTATCTCAAAAATTCAATGTTCAATATTTAACTTAGAAATGAAGCTGGTGCTGAAGAAATTATCCTTTAATGCTTTTTGCTACCTAGGTATTGCTAGACTAACTAATTCAAAATTCAAATTAAAATATTTTGCGAGAAAAAAATTATTTAAACCTTCGCATTTAAATATTTTAAGAGTTTTGTTAACAATATAACTCACCCATAAGGGAATATATATCCGCGTCTTCCTGAGTTGCAAAAAAATGGAGGGAATATTTAAAAAACAAGATTCCTAATTCCTCTGATGATGGCCTTTCACTTTACATTGCACATGATAAAATTTCACCAACCATTTCAGCCCGAACAAATACAGTATTTATTAAAAATGAGTAGAAACATTTCCAATTTCCAATTCCAGTTCTTCCAGTTCTTATAACGATACAGATAATCGTAATAATATAACAATATTGACTGGACAATGTGAGGTCTATATGTTTCCAATGTAAATTTCAAATGCAATATCTGATTTTGATGAGATGCAATAGACACGTTTATCACAATCAGGAAATTTACTGAACAGCTTTTGGAAATATTGAGTCCCTTTTTAGATAAAATATTAATCTATTTGCGATAGATACCATAATAATGCAATTTTTTTTTTGCTTGATATGAAATAAAATGATAAATATGTGATATAGAAATACTAAATTTGATTATTGCAATTTATTTTCGGAAAAAATAATAACTTTCTTCTATACATGCTAGGATGATTCGGTTTTTTTTTTATTATGCAACGGCATAAATTCGAGAAATGGAAAGCTAAAAAAGTATTTTATCCCTCCTGTTTCATGAAAATCACTAAAAGTAAAAACTTTACTCAATATGCTTGAATGATTCAGTTTTTGACATTTAAAGTCAAATGAAATGGCATAAAAACAGATAAATATAATCGATTGATTTAATTAATAGTTGTCAAAGTGTTATATGTATTGTTAAACTGATATTATGTTTATAAAAACTATGCCATTTATTTATTTTTACTTTTTTTGTGAATTTATTATTGTTTAGTTACTTATTATGTTTTAAGTGTATAAGTTTGTTAAATTAAAATATTATGTTTAACGTGTGTATAATACATATTATATTTAAATACAAAATTAGAATTAGGGAATTTATATTAAAATTCCATACCTGTACTGATTGGAATACAACACTTGATAAAAAGTTTCCTGTTTTTCAGCACATACACAAGCTTCGTGAATCAGAAGAACAAATAATTGGAAATAAACAAAATCCGCTTGTTTCAAAATTTCCCCACAAAAGAAATTAAAATTATAATAACAATTGTATATTAGTTTCAAGACTATGTAAGGAAACTAAAAGTTTTCGCTTTACGCTTAAAATATTGAATCATTTATTAAATTTCCAAATCATGACATCTTAATAGAGCCTATCTCACATTTGCATGTTTCTTATTAAAGTTCATTGATAATCTTCGTTAATTATCAATTATTGTTTGTAAAATAAATATTTAAGTGTAAATAGATAGTTTCCTTAATTTATTCTTAAATTAAAAAAATTATTCTTATTTTCGCTCTAATAGCACAGTTCAATTCTATCTAAAGTATTTCATAATAATGATATATAGGTAAACCCAATTATACATAATCATTTCACATGAGTGCTGAAACTAATTTGAGAATTATTTTCCTGTCTGATTCTTCAAATGATTATATTTACGTGTAGATAAATTATATGTACGCGTACAACATTATATACATATAATTTCACTCAATAGAATAGGAACAATTTTTTTATTTATATTTTGATCATGATTTATTTATACCTACTTAACGCTCAATCAAGCAAAATTATTTAATGACGTCATAATTAAAGTGTATAATTATAAATAATATATTTGAACTAAATTAAAATTAAGTTTAAAATTCGATAAAGTGATGTTAAAGTGATGTGGTCGCATGCCAACAATATCATGTTATATGTAATGTTTAGTACAAATAGCCCTTTGAGTAAGGTACCATGCGACCAAGGCTATTCAACGTACATCAGTTTATCTAATTTCGGATGAGAATATTTTCTTGTTTCGTTCTTTTTCTTTTCTAAGTGGATGTATATAATTTATAAATATACCCAAATGGAGCTTATTCGTAATAATTTATGGTACATTTCAATAAAAATAATTTCAGACCACCATGGTTTATGGTAACTCAAAAGAAAGTAAAAGTACGAAGGCTCTTTTTTGAATTTCAAATGTACTGATTTTGGTTTTGATCAAAATAATGCTAAATAAAGACATTTCTTTTTTCATAAATAATTTAGAACTTCTTCGGATACAAATTTACAATCATTTTTGTAACTTATATTTTAGTTTAAAATATTTTCAGATTAGTTAATAATATTATTATATATGTTTTTAAAATGTACTAAATGAGATCTTTCATTTGACATCCAATACACTGTTGACGCTGATTAAAGATATTATTTGTAACTTCCACTTTTCTTGTTTTTACTTCCACCATATTGATTTTATTTGTATTAAATATACGATATAGCACCCGGGCTGTAATAACATAATAACAATTGGATGAACCACTCATTCATCAAAATCGGTTCAGTAATTAAGCTGCTATGATGGAAATTTATCTTACATACTACATATATGCATACACAGATATATAGACTGTTAAAAACATAGCTAATTCTTTAGACTTTGCCATAGTTGGGAAAAAATGAATATATTACTGTATTTTATATATAGAATATTAGTTTTTAAATGTTACATCATAGTAGCCGAACCTTCGATGCAACTGTATTATTATATTCAATTGTATATTATTCATATTATTCAGAAATTTAGAATTTCCAACGTTCATATTGTCAAAAAATTTATTTATTTATTAATTATTATTTGTTTGAGAATGAATTTGATATTTATTTATTATTTTTACGATTAAAAATTTGGTAGTTATAATATTTAAATTATTTTAAAAATTAAAATGTTTTAAAATTTTCTAGTTGTATTTTCGACTACAACGGTATATAATGGTTATGGGAGGATCTATGACATATTTAACTTCCTTATAATGAAAATTATTGTGATGGCTTCGACAACTGAAATTAAATAACATATTATTAATATTATTTTTTTAACCACTTTCTAATTACTACGGTTATACAGTGACTACTATACAACAACCGCAGACAAAATTTAAAGGCGGCCACCCATCTACGAACTGACTGAGTCTGTAGCTTAACTTTTGTGATTGGTTGAAATCAGTTATTACGTTGCGTCAGTGGAGGGCCATCACATTCTTAATATTACCTTAAAAGATGGAGTAAACTATATATATATATATATATATATATATATTATATATATATATATATATATATATATATACGACGTGTCAAATGCCAAGAACATTTCAAAACGTTATTTCAAACAGTATTATAGTGATAACTCAACAATGTACGGAAATTATATTAAAAATTGAATTTAAGTTTTGAAAATTTATTTAAAATAATTTCTAATATATATAATATATACACGTAATATATATGTTAGATATCCTATACTATATATTATTAAAAAAATATTAGTAGAATAGACTAGGAGGCCATCGTAATAAAAAGCACGTAATCGGTAGAATTTAAACATTTATTGGAAAACATTTTTTTAGTCTTTAGGTTGTTATAAAATCTATCAGACTTCTTTAAAAGTAATTGACAAAAAAGGAGATCTGAATTATAACGAGCATTTCTAATGATATACAAAGATTTTATCGCACTCAAATAACTCAAAAAATAACTGTCCAAATGTTATGAAATTTTATATGCACAATATTGACATGAAAACAATAGCTTCTTAGACATGTCGTCCGCTTTCATGTAAAGTCAAATTTTATATGATTTAGATAGTTATTTTAACATGTTTTTATTAACTTTTTCCTGATGAGCTACATACTTGAAATTTGTACCACAGTTCAGAAGTGGATGACAATGCATGAAATGTGACGAAGAAGAAAAGCAAAAACGATAATACAAAGTTGTTAAAATAAAGTAAACGAAAAAAAAACCCATAGAAATTAAAAAAAAAAACAAAACTAAAAAGAAAAATTAACGATCACTATTCGAAAAATTTATATCACATAACCATGAAGAGCTAAAAAATAATAATAATAAAAGTTACTAATTAAAAAAATAATTTTTGTAACACAATCTGTTATAGTATTAATAGGTGAAAGAGCTATTAAAAAAGTTTATCTCTTGAATTTTTATATAAAAATTAAGGGTATGTTTATTATCAAATGGTGGAAGCGCAATGAAATAAAGAAGTTCAAGGTTTTTCAGCTATATCGTACGATTTTCCATAATAGTGAACTGTCATCCAATTTATATACGTGTGCTCAAATTCAGCTCAATTGATAACCGGTAAGTGGATCAAATTTAATTTTTGATTAAGCAAGATTTGATTACAGACAAACATCGGTACATGTAAAACTAAACAAAAGCTTGTCATATAAATAATTTTTAAGGCCATATTTTATGAATAAAAATTGTAAAATTATTTGTCTCGTTTTAAAAAACTTCTCATAATTTATAATTTACAATTTCAAAGTTTTTAACAAAAAACACAGCTAAAAATGGTTCAATTTTTGTTATATATAATAGTTATACTTAGTAATTGTTTTAATGGTTGAATCATAAAAATCGTCTTTTTACTAGGCTGTTCGATTTTGCATCAGCCTGGGGACTTTAACCCATCAGGTAGCGGTGGCCTCTTCGTCTATAAGGTGTTGAAGTTGTTATATCAATATATACTTTATTGTAGGAACGATACTATACGATGACTGTAATAAGATAAAGTAAGCTTTAAATATAAAAGCACATCCACATATGATGATACTGGAAGCCCAATGGAACACAAACATATAATAAGTATATGTAAATATTATATATTCGTATACACCTCGTCAGTTTCAATTAAATCTAAGCCATCAATTATCTTCACAGAAATTTTACTTGATCGTAGCTACTATCTATGTATGAGAGAGATGTGATTGGTAGATAGACATTATATATGTTATGTTATTATATATGTTGAGTAACATTTAAACAATCTTGTATGTAATTTTGTAAAATATTATTTATTATACATATCATATATGGATAGTACAATAGAAGTAAAATAAAATGTATCATTATTACACCACTTTAGAGTTTAGATTCTCTAAAATATCTTAATCTGTTGATTAGAAGCTTTTTAAAATGTATGTACACGAATTGAGAATTTTTGTTTCAAATATGGGATACGAGTCTCCAAATGATTTTTATACTGGACGTATTTACAATAAGAGTATATTATTTTTAGTCTAAATACTGTAACCCAAGCAAATATTGACCACACAAATAAAATTTTGTTATAGAATCACTTATTTAGTATTTATTTGAATATGATTATAAACAGATCAATTTTGATATGATTTCAATCCGAAATTAGTTCAAAGGATAGTCGTAGTCACACCCAATCTCTGCAACTTTTCATATGTATTGCTTACAAACAACTCGGAAAGGCAACATGCAACCACGACTATCCTTTGAACTTCATTTTATCAAACTTAGGATAAGAATCATATCTTGTTTCGGAGCAGATTAACCTAGGAGGGTTTTTTTAAACTCATTTTTCATGTGTAGCATCTTCCGCTGGGTATCTATAAGAATGATTTCTTGAAAATGGACAAAATTGCGTAATTGTGTTAATGTGTGACAGGAAGTTATGAAAATGAGCGATATTTTAAAGAATAATTTACGAATTCTTTGGAATGTGTATGTTTTTTTATATGAGAGCGATGTCCTGAAAAGTGTTATATATACATTTTATGGACTTTTGTATTTTCACAGGAAACAATTATTCTTCGTTATGAAAATTTATTTAATAGAATTCCTGAGTAATTTTTTTAGGATAAAATTTTTCAATGTTACACATCATCAACACTCGTGCATTTCTTTTATAAACTAATTTAATTATATTAGCTATTATGTGGCAAAAAATTTAGCGCACGATAAACTGTGTCGGGAGTTCATAATCAGTGATTGGATGAGCAAATATAAAACTATATGTAATTATAATAAAATCATATGTAACGTTCTTAGAAATATTAATTTTATAGGCATTCTAACCTTTTAGTAGATTACTTAATAAAAGTTTAAACAGTTATTGATGACTAGTATAGTAGGACAGCTTCAAGACGTTTTATCAACTGGAACTGGACAATATTGAATAGAACACACAAGATATGTTGTATAAAATAATTCTATATACGGTTGCATTTACGTGATTCACTTACTAACTGAATTTTACTTGATAAGCTCAATCGCTGCATATTGATTTTACATGGTGAATAGTGTAACATACAAAGAAAGTATACATAGATGAATAAATACTGTATTCACCAAAAGTTTAAATACTGTCAACATAGTTATATTTCATGTTTAATTATTGTTAATTTTGTTTTTGATTTTAAATAATTAAAAGCTAGTACAGTCTTTATAAAGTCAGGTAATAGGTAACAGGTGAAACAAAATAGCGTTCTCAAATTTAAAAAACTGAAGTACGGTTTTGTTTTGTTTAAAAATATTAGTTTTATTGACGACTTGTTTTTAATTTTATTTATTATTTATTTGAATGATTTTTTTTAAGCATCGTCGTGATTTGAAACTCGATGAAAAAGCGACCTAAAAAGAGCAAACAACATAAAACCATGGGATAAAACGTGCAATAATGAGGTAGAAATAACAATAGAATTTCACGTGCAAGAACGCAACCGTTTTTCTTATCGCCGCCAAGAACGTGAAAATCGGTTGGTTGGTTAGAGAGATATTGTTAACATGAAATATTCGGGAACAGCTAGGTGTTTTGAGCTCGGAGTGCTCAAAAATTAAAGACGGATATTTTTGAGCTCGAAAGGCTCAAAATCATTGTAATATGTTAAATTTTAAGTGTTAAGGTATGGAATTAGCGGGAAGTTGCTGGGATTGGCCTTCGGGTCAACCATTTTCCAAATTTTTTGTATCAATTTGTCCTCCTTGTGTCAATAGATTCCTCCCAAATTCCTTTATTTTCTTACACAGAATTAAAAACTTCAAAGCAAAAGTTTTTTAAATTCTACTTACTCGTATTGAAATGTAACTAAAGGAGTTTAGCACTTTAGTACCTTTATAACATGAACATAATCAGAAGAATAAACATTTTGCTATTGCTTACAACGTTGATTTCCAATAATATTAATACTAATTTTAGAACTCTTTTAATGTATAAAAAATGTCAAATATGAATACCATGAAGTTTTCAAACAAAATTTTCAACGCTGAACAAATGTTCTCAAAAGAAGAATGAAAGTTCAACAATTTCATATGACTACTATAGTAATAAATATTTAAAATGTAGAATGAATGATATAGATATGTGTGTGTATTTATTATGAATGTATTTCTAATGTCACTTAATATTGACATTTGGCATTTCTTAGTAGAATTGTCAAAGTGTCATGTCAGTTTTTTAACAATACTAATAATAATAGACAAACTGAATTATTTGTAAGAAGAATATTTTGTGAAAAATACTGTCAAATAATGGATAGATAATATAAATTATGTTGCTTTGCAATGATATTGCTATTTTTCAACTAACCAAATTCACGTGTAACGTCCATGTAGGGAAAAAACAAAAAAGACGTGTGGCATTCGGGGACTGCCGCGGTAAAGCTATTGCATAGCATTTTGTATCAACTTATGCAATTATAATTTTTTATTTATTTATTTATTTTATTCATGCAGTATTGCTTTTTGTTACACCTATACACCTATATGCATTCTGCTTATGTATTCGTCCGATTTCGGAGCAGCTCGTCTCGATTCGTCAAGCCACACCTCCTTGCCCGTCGGAGTGGGGAGCGTGAGGTTTTTTCGTTACGGAATTTCTGGATTCGGAATTTCTGGAAGCTATGCAATGATTCCGGTAATACTTGAACAATGCGATATGCACACTTTATATAGTTGACAGTTCGTCATACTGCTAGTGAGAAGAGATAAATAAGTTTTATTTTGAATAGATAAAGAAGTTTTATTTTGAATTTCAAAATTAGATTTTGGTTTCTATGGAAATGATGATTTGTAACATCATTTTTTTTCGTTACGGAATTTCTGGATTCGGTCCCCGCGCTCAAGACCCGTGGTAGAATCTATGCAATAGCTTAAAAACTGCATTTCGTTAATTCGTTAACTGCATTTCGCATTTGTGTTGATCTAGTTAGCAATACACAAACAAAAATTATGCACTAAAACTGTACATCTAAAGGGATTTAGAAAGATAGTACGACTGCCCTTCGAATAAACTTCTGTTACATTTATTGATATTAAGATTTTAAATTTAAGACCGGCAGGTCAAATTTGCAAACTAAATGTAAAGGGGATGAAAATGAGATATTATAATTTAGAAAATACACTAATTTGATGCCAAATAAAAATTAAGTCAAAATATAATTTTTAAGAACGAAGATTCATTCTACACAAAAACTATTTTCACATATTAATATATATACTAATGAAGATTTGTTGTAACGCGATTTGCACTTTGTTTTTTATGGGTATAAACATTTTTACATGGATGATAAAATTTACAATTGTTATAAACAATCTAACTTTTGTTTAATTGTGCGACACCTTCTTTTATTAATAATTCCTGATGAAACTAAAAATAGTTCAATCGTATGTTATTGAATTAATTAGCATAACGTTTGAAGACAATTGCAGATTATTCAATGACATACGATTGAATATTGTTTAATTGCTTGAGGAAGTCTTACTAAAAGAAGACGAAACGTCGCACTGTTAATTAAACAATTGTTTGAATGTTTTGTTTACATTTCAAATTCCTATTGTGCTTTCCTGAATATTGGACGTAAATATAATTCGGTACTTGGAACTGTTCCAATTAGTTAATTTGAACAATTAAATTTTACATACACTTTGGTACATAATAGGTAATGACGAAAATATTTAAGGGTGAATTTCAAAGCTCAAACTTTTAAGAAATACAAAAAAGCTGTTACATATATGCGACTACAGAACACATATCAATCACTTACAACTCTTTCGGAAGCTAAATTAATAGTGTAACCTATTTGTACTGTGGCAGTTACTATGCCAAAACTTAAAAAAAATTTAACATATTTTTAGCGAAAACAGCATATTGAAAACAGCATAATGGCCGTATTATATTTCATAATTGTATTTAATCAATTTATTTCAAATGCTAACGGCTGCATTCGTAAAACAATACATTTACCATTTCCTTATAAAGAAGTTAATGAAATCACCCACAAAATCAAAACTGGGAATGTCATCAACATGTTTTAAGATTACCCAAGCCTGGCTATTGACATTTAACAATATATATGTGAGTGAGTCAGTGTGTGGGTGAAGTCATATTGCCTCGAAGTTGTTATTTCATTTTGATTGATATATAAATTTTTCGTTTTATTTATTTATTTATTTATTTATTTTTTTAATTTTGCGTCTATTCAGTTGGAAAACTCACTTATCAACTTTTGTAATTTTACAGTTTTCATTTAAAATGTACTTCAAATAAAAATCACTTCAAATTACTTCATCAGAGATATTTGGAAAGTATTTGATCATTAGAATCGGGAATCGGCCATCCTTATCGAGGATTTTCTATGGTTTTCCGTGTGATTTGCACATAGGTGAATACTGGGATAAATCCTTTTTTTTCATATGTCCCATTCTATTTTTGGTCTGTACTATTAAAGAAAAATAATACATTAAGATTGGATTTAATTGAATTGAAAGTCACATTGAACCTTTCCAGCCTTAGCTGCTGTATGTTTCAAAATAATAATACGAAAATATATTTCATTGGATGTGATATGCAACAAAATCTTAAATTTTATACTAGAATGCCTGATGCTTAGCACAAAATAAATAAAAACTATTCTTTATAATTTTAAATTGTGATAGTTTTGTTACGAATGGAATTACAAATTTGATAAAACCGATATATATGTACTATAAGTTTTTGTGTGGTATGGTCCATATATTGTAATATATGTATATAATGTAAATATATATATATATATAGAGTTTGTAATATGAAATACGTGTTATATTAACGTACCTAAAATACATGTCTAACTAAATAGGATATCCTTAGATAATATACACACATGCATATATACATAGATAGATAGATATATCTATTTTACGTACATAATCTACATGTTTACATAAAACTTATAATGATTGCATCAACATACTATATTATTAGTTATTGTCAAATAAAATTATCAACCACATTATTTTTTTAATTTTCAAACGATTAAGACAAAACAGGAACCTTATTTTGATTTAAAAAAATAAATTATAATAAAAATTAGCCAAGAACAATTTTTCGTTTTAAGTTGTGTGCACAATTTCTTAAGAAATTTCTTAAGAAACATTCAAGTGAAAAAAAAGTATTTATGCAGACCGCTTAAAGATGTCTCAATATGATGTCAGAATGAATCTCTTAATTAAAAATTTTTTAATATTTTTTACATATAAACTCTTCAAGAAGCTGATCTTTGTTTCATAAGAAGTTAGAATTATCAGCTATGTAAGCATTATTCTTTCGAGCTTTGTAAGTAGTCGGAAATATGAGCTCTGTAGTAAATGTAAGAAATGAAATGTCATTAAGTCACCTTCTTCTGAATCTGTATTAGATATAGTTTGTATGATGTACAATCTATTTAAATTATACCGTCGTTTCCTAATAACAATCTACAAAAGTTAATAAAACTAATTTGAATATTTTAATAATAACATCATGCAGTTATAAGAAGCAGTAAATAAAATTATATGGTTGTATTATTTCCACGATTTGGATGTATTCATTTTTTATATAATATTTAATTGTCCAACCCAGCAAACATCCAAGTCAAAAACTTTAAAAAATCACCTCATTTTTAAGAAATCTTAATTATGTTCTGCAAGAAGTCTGTTTTCCAACTTCATAAGAAATAAGCATTATGAACATAATAAGAAATCTGTTTTCCGATTTTCGTCAGAAAGTCAGAACTATGAACACTGCAAGAAAATGTAAACTCTTTAAGAAATTCGTCGAAAATGAAGAAAATATGAATTCTGTAAAAAGTCTTCTTGTGGAACTCAATTGGATTTAAATTGTCTGTGCAATGAGCAATTAAATTAAGTAACTTATTTTGCGGTTATATTGTTGTTATACTAAGAAAATACTAATTTTTCATTTAAACATATTAACTGACGGCAATGATCAAAATTTCTATCTGCTAGTAAGAATGAAGGCTTAAATACAATTTTGGATCAATATAAACTAGATAGTGTACATTGTTAATCCCCGGTTTTAGACAAATTTTTAAACAAGAAATATGTATGAATTCATGAGAATATATTACCAATTATTTCAGTAGAACATGTATTGACATAGAGGGGTAGTGAGTAGCAGATCAAATTTGTATGACAGCGGAAATACGAAATATTAATTTTTTTTGAAATTCTAATTAATAATAATGCAGAAATATGAAAATTATTGCCAGTAAAATAAAAATTATCTAAAAACCATTTTTTAAATCACAAAAAGGCAAGCATTACGAAAATTTATGACAACTATACTAGATATAAGAACCTAATTATAGTCTCTAAGTTTAAAAATAATGTTTTAGGTAATTATTTTACCTAAATAAATAAATATTTAAGTACTGTTGTGAATAAACTTACTTAAAATGTTGCTTTTTTCCAATGTCAAAAATTTTTAGTTTGGTTATAAAATCTTATAGATCTCAGAAATCATTCGTATAAATGACTTAAAACTGCATATGATACTTTATTATGTTCATTCTGAACTATATTCCATTTTACAAAATTTGCGAAAACGATATATTTGCTTCTTTAGGACCCCCACAATTTTTTATCGCATCATATTTTGTATTTGGCAATATGATTTTCTATTCAGAAAACAAGTTATTTTCAAACAGTTATTTTATCTAGTATTGAAGAAATATATAAAGTTTGAATTTCCATTGGTTGCTTTTAATTTGACGCGGACTAGAAATAATATACAAGCTTACATCCAATATAAGCACCTACGTATTTATACCAAACACAGTTTTTTGTTGTTGTGTAAGTTTATCGATTCTAACACCATAGATTTGGAATACGGTTTATGTTTGTTGGAATTACAGTATTAAGATATCGTTTATTAAAAAAATGTTTATAACTTGTAAAATTAAACAAACAACAAAAATAATTAAACTTAATACAAGTTACTTACAGATTTACGCGGCGAACACTGCGTACAGTAGTTTATGTAAAGTTGATACATCGAAGTCTTTTCACTTACTTATGTTTTCTTAAAATATAAAGTGTTAAAAGTTCTGCAGGAACTTACCTGAAACAAAAAATAATAACATTAATCTATTAATTAATTTATTATACTTAATGATAAAGGTTATTCATATAAGATATATATGCAATCGTATTACAACCCGAATATAATTTAGACTCATCCCTGACCAGCCATTAGGTAATAAATTGGGGTTATAACTCACCATTGACCAGTGACACATTACCTAACTATGTAATGCTATTTTAGCTACTTGTTGGAAAAAATCTTTAGACTAAAAGGTGGCTAAAGCTAAACCAGCTAAAAAGTTAATTCAATCATAATAAAAAAACTTGACTGTTTACATTTATATAAAAAAGATCAGTGGCTTTGATAACCTTCATGATTCCTAAATTGCGATGTATACAATTTATATTTTTTTAATATTAATTTGGTTGACGATGATGGGATTTGAAGTTGCATCCTTTAAATTTAGAGACCACAACGCTAATCACTCCTTTGATGACTGTTCATATTCCTATAATTTTTATAAACTTCTCCAAAGTTTTTTTCATTCAAAATAATCTCACTTCCTTTCTGTTTATACTGTCAACACAGAAAAAAATCATTCATTACTTGTTAATGATTAAATGGACTGGTAATGCACTGGTAATTAAAAAAAAGTAGTTAAAGTTTTTACTAATGTGAAAATTAGACAACTTTTAAATGTTTTATAACGGACTAAAAAGTATAAAATAATTTCTATAATTTCATAAGAAAAACATGGGAAGCATGCAGCATGATTATTTGAACTATTAAAGTATCAATTATCAGCAAGCGCCGCATCGGAAAGTTAGTTTAGAATCAATTACAAAATACCACACAAACAGACTTAAAAGAAAGTGAATCGTTTTCTTTATCTTTTTTCTCCCCCTTTTTTCTTTTTTTAAATTTTCTACCCCTTTTAAATTTTCATGCATTGTCAGCCATTTCTGAGCTATAATCCAAATTTAAAATCAGATACAAAATTTCATTCGAACAGACATACAAGAGAGAGATTTAATAAAAACATGTTAAAAATGGATTTTCACAAAAAGATAAATAACACATTTATTAATTTTCGGATTCATACTTGTTTACGTTTATTACATACTTCTTTAGGTTACACAAAATGTCCACAAATTTAGGATCATTTATTTTCTAAATGGTTCATAGCACCTGATAAGTATACAATATGAGTAGAGTACTGCATAAAAGAATAATTTTTAAATACCTTTAAAAAAAAGTGCATTTGATTCATTCATTGCAGTTGTTACAGTTAAAATGATTTCTATGTTTGAATTTCAACTACAATTTGTTGTAAAGATGAACATCGAATTGAATTCACAGTTGCATAGTTAAACATGCTCTCATATTGTTATATTTGTTTTACAATTTATATAGAAAATCATTTATAGAACACAAACACACACACACATCATTTTAAAATAGACAATGAATGAAATAAAAATATTAGAAACTAATATGAGTGAGTGAGTGAATAGTAAAACTAAAATAAAATAATTAAAATTGAAGTTTGTGTTTCTATGATATATTTTTATATTAAATATAACATAACATACTTAAATAACAACCTCATAACACTCCATTAAATTCAAGTTAACTTCTTATTATATGGTTTCTATTGCAATATCTATAAAACGATAGATACCATTACATTACATTACATTACATTGCATTGCATTACAATTCAAGTACTTAGATATTATTATAACTTAATACATACAACACCATACAAATACAATTCAATCAATTCATCAAATGTCTATTAATTAAAATAGATTGTACTTATATTATACAGTATTTTAGAAATTAAATACAATTTACTTGTTGGTTTTGTAGTCAACTTTAAAGTCAGGCGAGGGGACTTTTTATATGAGCAAAAGAAAGCCTGACTTATAGTTGTGGAAAAACCAATAAACGTTATACTAAGATCAGTAAATATCTGCCAAGAAAAGGTTCATATGCTTCAAATCACAATGAGCACCGAAATAGTTTAACAGTTCAAAAAACTTCAATTATTTAAGTAATAATTATTTGATCAGTGTCACGAGAAATCCAAGAAACAATTGCGTAAGCTTTCAGAAGCGTTAAAGTACTTATCCTCAGAACATCACTTTATCAAATTTCGGTTCAGAATCTCCGTTTGTTTTGTACTTTTAAGCGCACATTATCGTAGGGTTTTCGTACTTTTAAACTTATTTATAATTTGTTTTTTATATAAATATACTGCCAATAATGGACACAAAACTTTCTTGCGATGTACGAATATGTTCACTTCAATCGTTAAAAAATAAGTTGCAATTTGAATATGTGCTATATTCCAATCATATACATTGTATTTTATTTAAATGTAAGTAAGTTTTCAAATAAACTCTTTATTAATGGGTTCATTTTATTTTTAATTACTAATTTTACATTTAATAAATATCACCCGACAATCTAATAATATGTCTCGAAAATGAGTTTCTGCTAAAACAAAGTCGAAGCTTAACGCTAAAATATATTAGATAGAGACTTTTATTGTAATCGGGAACAATCAAACTATGAAATAATACCTGCATATTACATTAATTTTTATAAGATACAAGTATTTATGTATTTTTGTATCCACGGTAACAATAAATTGAATTCCATTCGTATTAAGTTTTATATAGGAGGGGAATTGCGATTTTCCCGTTAGTTTCCAGAATAATCAATTCAAACATTTATGTAAAAGTATATTATGAACTCAAAAAATTTCATCAAAATCGATTGATCAGGGTATAGCGGGATTTATATAAAAAAACACATTTTCGAATATATTTACCTAAATAGCTATATCTCTGTATCGGCTTGATAGATTAAGTAGAAATTTGAATATGAAAAATAATTTTCCACATTTGTATTAACCCATTTATTCGTTTTTTCTTTAATAACGAACTTATTGAATAATTGATTGTAGTACAATTTATACAACTAATATAAACCTTTTTCACGTATTTACAGATTAAATTTCATCAAAATCGAATAAACGGTTCAAGAAATATCAGCATTTAAGTGAGAAAACGAAGTAAGTTTCGACAGCTCCGGAATAAAGCGGTAGAACGGTTAGAGATAGATTAGGTTTTTTAATAATGGGACCTTCCCACCTCCACTATTGTTTACTAAAAAAATTTACAAATATTGGTCAAGTAGCCTTGAAGTTACGTGCATTCGTGTAAATGAGCTTCACAGACTTGTTTTGCAGAAAGTTCGTAAACATCAACATATCATAGAAGTGATATTTTTTAATAAAAAAATAAGTAAAATAGAGTATACTACAAATAAATTATTATTTCATTTCTATGTAAATTTGTAGTGATAAAAGATTTATTTATTAAAGTTCTCTATTGCAATTCTTAGTGAATTAACTGCAGTAGATATCAAAACATAGATGACATAAAAATGAATAATATATAGAATAGATAGAATATTTTAGACAGATTTAAAAATAACTAATTGAAAATCATCGTGTATTGAATGTACATATTTAGTTCTGTTCTGTTATGTTATTCAATACAATATGAATTGAAAATAAGAAAGAATATATTATTACATTGCAATAACACGTAATATTTTATTCTCTTATTGCTTGCTATTGCTTGCTACTGCTGCTCACTGCTTTTGTTAGATAAGTGTTTATTTTATATTATTTTCCATTCTATTGTAAAAATATTATATACGAGTCTACACAAGGCATATAAAAATGTTTTTTTTATTATTATTATTTAAGTACCTGCGTATTCTCTTTTTAGCAAATTTTCTATCCAAAAAAAATTTGTTGCTTCCGTAATGATGGATTTTTGTAGACAATTTTCCCATTAATTATCCTATCTAGTAAAGTGAGATTTTTTTAACTTATTTTTTTTGAAGCGAACGAAATGAGTTAAAACAACACGATTTTGCAATTCGTGTGTCTGTATGTATGTTCTGCTTTCCAGATTTTGAAGCGTTGAAGCTTAATAGTAAATTCAATATGCCTTCATATGTTTCATAAATGTCCGGTATAAAAAAAAATACTGGAAGTGTTTGTATCAAGTTGGAATTTGATGAAGGAGTTTATCAGTAACTATTTATAATAAAAATAAAGGACAAATACACCCCACGTTATCGTCAGTTTAATTACTTTGTTCTCATTTCTAGCTTATTAGAAATTATTTAATTATAATGACCAAACAGTGCCACTACGCTTCACACGAATCTTTACAGCATCCAATGTATTACGGTCTTTTTTAATATTTCAAAGGTATTTTAAATGAAAACTTTCAATAAAGCGAACCTAAATAATATCAAAACAAATAATGAATAACACGTTTTACTCTTTCAGAATAAGTATGAAAAACATTAATAAGCCTGAGGCCGAATTTGTCAATAGTATCAATAATTGTTTAAAATGTATTTAGCTTTTACTCGCGCCTTCACTCCGCGTTGTTCACAAACATAAAACGGTTACAATATATATTAATTAGATTGTATGTACCCAAAATATTGGTTTTACGAAACTTGTTTGTACCCCAAATATTGGTTTTACGAAAAATTATTTAAATCAAAAGTAGTTTAAATCAAAAGTAAAATTAACATTTTTTGAATATAATAAATTTACAGTCTTCCTATATCTTTCATTGTTTAATGAATAATTTTAATAGTGTATGTAACTCAATAATCGTATAGATTTCTATACGTGAAATAATTTTTAAAACTAGTTTCGTAGTTTACACGTGAAAGCGGAATAAACAAAAAGATATAAAAGCAAATAAACAAACTCATCGCATTTCCCTATAATATTATATAGTTATACAATTACAATGTAAGAAGCACACTTCATTACTATGGGCTAGGATTCATTCAATACAATGTAAAAAGCACACTTCATTTAAAAAAATTATAACTACCATTCTACCATTTTTATATCCTATCCCATACAAAGTTGCCGATGATCAACTATTTTCCGTTCATCGGCCAAGGTACGGCTACCAATGCTCGGCCAAGCATCGGCATTCTTGAACGGCCTATGGCTGGCTTATCATCGCCCGCCGTAGTATACGTTCTATAATAATTTGCGATCTTCAGCCGATGCTTGGCCGATGATATGACACTTTTTTGACTGCGCAAGCGTATTGAAATATTAGACTCAGCTATTATACCCCATCGCAATGATATTATAGATGAACTCAATGCATGTAAGGAATCAGTGAGTTCGATTACGGCTTGTTCCAGTTTAGTCACAGATGCATGCTGAGACAAAAATAAACATGCAAAATCAAGGTCAAAGGTATGTTTATAATAGTTGAATAATTATACAATGTTTTTATGGATTTTTTTCATTATAGAAGTTCATTCTACCTTTGAGCAAGCCATTTCAACTCATATTTATTATGATGATATATTGTTTGGTAAGTGTTTATGATTTTTATTTAAAAAAACAAATTGAATATTGCTCGTATCGTGGAAAAAAAATTTGTTTCCATTCATTATTTTTTACTATTCCAACTTTTTACATGACTTAATTTATACGCATGTAATTAAATTAGGTATTCTCTAATTACGATGAGAAAACAACTAATGAATATTTTCTTATTATCTGTATTTACATGTATCGAATTTGCTAATTTTATTTTAGTATTTTATTGAGAATAATTATTTAAAATGAAAAGTCAAGATTTTTCTAACTAATTTTCTTCTTAATAAATTTTATTACTTATCTTATTAATTACTTATAATATTTTTGTATATTTTACTATTTACTGTTGTTTTAGATCGTATAAAGACTTATATTGATGGGAAATTTGACGAATTACATGAACATTTGGATGCATTTAAAATAAGCACGGAGTGTGTCATAAAAAATAAAGCTAAACGAATTAAAACTCAAGTTTTAATGAAAACTGGGGAAAATGTTCCAAACATTTTTAAAACAACTACTATGGAGCCTTATAAAAATATATTCCCTATCAACGATGAGGCGCAATTTTTGATTTTTGATAACGACCCGAAAACTGACGACGAAAAAAAGAAACTGAAGAATTTATTCAGAGTTATTATGTACGGGGAATCAGATGTTGTAACTATAATACGAAAAACTTTATCTGAGGTCATTATACCTACCGTACAATTGAATTATTCTGGCACTGGGAAGAAAGTACGTGGTATCGGGAAACACAATTTAGTGCTACTTGCACTTACACTTGTTTAAAAGGTAGGATATATATGTTTAAAATCTACACCTGAATAAAGTTATGTTTTATCTATCAATATTTCTAATTTCAGAGGTTGTTGAAGAAAAGTTTCGGGACTCGGAACAATCCAAATAGTTAAGGGTAAAGATCGGCAGTTTTCTTGCTAATGCAGGAGACAGAGATGGAGGCCGCCGTCAACGAGCTATTAACAACCAACAACAACAACACAACAATAATAATAATAACGAGGAAAACAATGATAGTTAATTTTTATACTAAAATTACTTATTTTCTTTTTTAATAACGCACTTAATGTTGTATTACTTATATTTATAATTGTAGTGAAATATTCTTTTAAAACTCTTAAAATAAAAAATAATTTAGTATAATTAATTAATATATTTATCGAATAAAGATTAATGTTTCTAAATAAAAATTTTTTTTATTTGTAAATTAAAAACAATTATTTATAATAGTACGTTTGGCAGAGGCTTGGATCCTATGCTTGGCCGATCATAGGATCCGATATTGGTACGTTTGGCAGATGCTTGGATCCTATGCTCGGCCAATCATTAGATCCTATGATCGGCCGATCATAGGATCCTATACTCGGCCGATCATAGGATCCGATATCGGCATGGCGTTACAGTCCGATACTCGCCCAGTCTTGGGCCGATGATATATTTGGATCATTGGCCGATAATTTTAAATCGGCTGCCTGTCTTGGCCCATTAATGGGCCGATCCTCATTTTGTTTGGGATGTTACTCGCCGATAATATGGCTTTCTACGGATGAAATAATTTTTAAAATCGGTTGAGTAGTTTAAACGTGACGCCTTAACAAACAAAATCACATCCGCATTTATAATAGAAAAATAATAAATTAATGTATCAAGCACATTTGAAGTAATAAATAACAAAAAATAATACTAAGGTAAAATATCGAGACTCTCTTATTATACCCCATCGCAATGATTGTTTTATTGCAGAATTCCAACCTGCATTTAGGGAATCCATGTCTATTACGGCTTCCAGTTTAGTCACGACAAAAAAAAAACTGAGCAACTGAAATTGGCAAAGAGACTTTATACACACAGGCCACAACGAAGTTCACAATTTTCAATCAAAATTTTAAAGATAAAACGGCATCTGTTAATTAACCTTAGAAGAAACGCATATGTTGTCGGGTAGTTTTTGGATTTACACCATCACATGAAATGTATTAGAGGTGTATGGATTGATTTTAGTGAATTGACAATCATTTCCCACCCTCATTTTGTTTCTCAAATTTGGTTTTGTTATTGTAAGAAATATACCAAAACTATATAGCAAAACAATATTTGAATACCAAATAATTTTCTATTGAAGAGTAACTTTGGTAAACATTCGTATAAAAATACCCTGGTAAGAAAATTAAGTAAACTAATTGTGAAAGTGAATACGAATTATAAGTTGTTGAATATATTTCAATAAATCAGAATAATCGTAATAAATCAATTAATGATTATTTTTTAAATAATAAAGTAACGAAAAATTAAAAAGTTTCTGGTTCGTTAATTAAAAAGTAAAGGTTGAAACCTGATTCTATAATAGATTGATATATATATATATATATATATATATATATATATATATATATATATATATATATATATATATATATATATATATATATATATATATATATATATATATATATATATATATATATATATATATATATATATATATATATATATTTATTGTTGATGTTTAATTTATTTATAAACCAATTTACGACCAATTTACGTTATGTCAACATATTATGCTTATAAAATTAAATATTAAATAAAAGTTTTATACAAAAACATTTCAACGTGTTTTATAAATAGAGAAAGAAAATGAAAGATAGAAGCTATTTGAAAATGACATATTTTGAAAAAGTATATTTTATTACGATAATGAAACTTACGCATACATTTTGTACGCTAACACTATCTACTTAGTATTAATTATTAAAATAAATACAAATGGATGGATGGCTAGTTTTAAATAATAATATTAATTCTTCTTATTTGACTTTAAAGATTAAACAAATACGGAAAAAAAATTGGAAATTTTCAAATTAAAAATAATGAGTAAGTATAGGACATCTTTATCCAATTTACCTATATACAAATTTAAAATAAAAAGTTAATTATAATTTATTTCGGTTATAACAATTTGGTTTGCTCCGATTGCAAATTTTTTTTATGTATGTCTTCGTTTTTGAACTTGTTCAACTCTCCGTATTCGTTGGTCCGTCGGTCTGTGAAACTCGTTCTGACCAACGCGTAAAACTCCAGAATTATTGAATGAACATATATAAATTTGAAGGAACACACGTAGTGGAGATGATTATGATCATCCCATCTTATAAATATTTCGTCTATCAATTACCTTATCGGTGTAACTATTTGCCATAAAAAAAAATTGGGCTTATTTTATATCAAATTGTTCATCTTCCTTTAAAATATGAATTTCCCAAGCTCTTACGGATATTATTGGTAAGAATTTATTGGTAAAAATCCAAAAAAAGCGACACTGCATCTCGAGGGTTGCATATCAGGATTTAGACTCACAGTAGTGGTCAAAAAACTCATATTCAATTATCTAATAAGAGTTATAGCTCAAAGATAATTTTCCATATATTCCTTGCCAAAATTTAATATTTGTGAAGGAAAGGCACTTCAATGAAAGTAAGAAAAAATTTATTTACAATTCCTATTATGTGTTTATTAGAGGATTTTGAGCTGAAACTGTGATGAATCTCACCACAATAGAGAAAATTTTTAAAAATAAATTAATTATTTGTTTTAAAGTAAAAATATTTTGAATTTTTGGCTATCTCTTATGGTTTACAAGATGGGTCTCAGATCTATGTGAATCCAGTTGAAGTTGTAATTATTTACAAGCTTGAATATTTTTATGCCATCAAAATTTCGGAGACTATTTAGGTATTTTAATATTCTTGTTTTTGTGTTTTGTTGATGTAAAAACAGATATGCACTAACAATTTTGTTATATGTTGGGTATGAACATTTATGCAATTATACAATTGTAAAATGTTGTTTTTTAAAGCAGTTATAATAAATTTACTGGTTTATGACCTAAAAGGATTATTTATTTAACTTACGACCAGAATATATATATATAAAAACGTTAGCTACATTTTATTCATAATTAATTTATATCACCAAATATCTAATTAAAATAAACAATATAATCGTTCATATTAAAAATATTTAATAACGAATGTTAAATAAGTTTGTATATATATATATTATGTTTTAAATGTTCGTAAATAATGAAAATAATTATTATTTGTTTAAAATATTGTGACAAAGTTTACTACTGTCTAGAAACGTAAAGTACACACACCTACTTATAATACTAATAGCTACCTTCATACAAAATTTATCTTTTTAAAGGTATTATGGGTATTATCTTACAGTAAATGAATAAAATTATAAAACGAGAAGCGTATTACAATGTAAACACCTTTGTTTATGCAGTATGATTAATGTACATTTATTTAATTCTATAAATTGGGTAAATATTCATAATATTATTACCTAAATCAATTAGTCGGTTATGATAAAAGATACGTAAAAAATATTTACCAACCAATATATATTACTATAGGTAATTGGGTTGTTGAATAAAAATAATTATGACATTATATATTTTATTACAATTCTTTATTGTAAATGTTGAATTTGTATAAGATTCTAAAGTAATATACCTACACAATTAAATAGTGCTATGCTTGTGATGGAGTTATTGAAAAGTATATCTACCAACTATTATTTCAATTAAAAATAACACGGCGATAAACATTTAAAACGAGTATATATAAAATATAGATGTTTTAAAAATACAATTTATATATATACATATATCTAGATGACCATTATTATTTCATGGCCATAGCACACTAGTTATATAAAACATTTCTAATAAGTTTTTTTTTAAATTTTATTCATTTTTTTAATGATTATTGATCGAGCGAATAAAGGCCTTCGGTACAACTCGAAGATTTTGCATTTCGCTCGCATGTATCTATATATATATATATATATATATATATATATATATATACATATATATATATACATTTATATATACATCTATATATATACATTTATATATACATCTATATATATACATTTATATATACATCTATATATATACATTTATATATACATCTATATATATACATTTATATATACATCTATATATATACATTTATATATACATCTATATATATACATTTATATATATCTATATATACATTTATATATATATATATATATATATATATATATATATATATATATGTATGTTTGTTCTGATGTAACTTTCAAACTAGTGCTCCGATTTTTATGAAATTTGCTAAACACGTTTTTAAGAAATTTAGGCACAATTGTATTTGCTTTTAGGCACAATCAGGAAATTTACTGTAACTTGTTTTGTCAACAAGGGCCATCAGGCGTTTCGAAATAAATGAATGTAAATGTGATCTTAAAATTTTTGTAATTCAACATATATCATTATCATATATTGGACATACATAAACCAATTACGATAAATAAGGTGTGAGGTCTATATGGTGTGACCTATATATTATTTCTTATAATAAGGTAACTTTTTTAAACACTTTATAAGGAATCTAATCGTGAGAGAGGGATCTACGGATTCAATGGAGCTACTAGTTAAGTTTTATATATCTTTAAATAGAACTATGTCGACGATATTTATGAAAGATTTATGAACCATTTAATTTTGTATGAGCGTTTATATCTTTTTGTAATTATTATATATGTAACACTCCTTGATATAGCCGCATAAGTACTTGTTGGAAAACAATACCTACTGCGAGATTATATTTGGGGCAGCACGGAATGGATTGTGTACAATAAAATAGTAGTCAAGCCAAGCTAGATCATTGCACTGTACCAATCCACTCGAATGCATTACCCAACACATCTATCGGAGCTGACTAAAATTGAACTTAAGAATTTTATATTTAATATTTTTCCCGAAGCATTTAAAAGAGTGTTAAAGTTTTAAATGAGACACAATAATTAGTTTTGTATTTATTTGTGTTATCGTGATAACGAATGAACAGACACTCAAAAAAACGGCCACTAAAACTGTTTTGGTTATTAAAAATGTGAAAATCAAGTATGTATTATTTCTTACCACCCAAACGCCACAATCCAAGATGGAGGCCAAAAAAGTTTCTTAATTTTAAGAGTCAATGTTAAGAGGAAAAACTTATTTTATCTTCTAAGAAGCTAAAATGATGAGCTGAAAGATCTAACTAATTAGCCCGTTCTTCTTAGAACGGCCGCATCAGTTGTATTTAGAGCGAATAACTAAATTTTTATTTTGTTTTGATGCAACCTAAGGCCGAAATCCTCTCTAGCTGGTTGAAGACAGATACCACTTTGTAAGATGATACAAATGATACCGTACATTATACGTAATATGTACACATGCTTATAGATACTGACTGTACTTACTTATTATAAGATCAGACCCAAATCTACATAAAGTATTTCAATAAAGAAAATCAAATCGAATCGCAGTATAAAATTTTGTGTTTTTAAACGGTTCTATTTAGCTTACCATGGTTATTTTTTGGATCATATTTACTTATTGAAATTACCCTCTTCTCATTGACAGATTGATCCGATATTTGGTTCTTATCTTCAGTTCGGATGACAATACAATTTAATATAAATCGAAATCGCCGCAGTTTAAAAATACAAAGTTCAAAACCCAAAATCAATATACAAAAAGCGCTTGACTTTCGAGAATCGAGTAAACATTGAAAAAAATGAAAATCCAATATGAACAACAGCAAAAAATGAATCGCAGATTAAATATTTTTAGAAATTTATGCTTGATCTGATAGGTACATAAAAAATTTATATACAAATCGAATTAGAGCTTAAAAATATACATTATATCATAAAATTAATTCTATTTTTTGCTAAACAGAAAATGAATAAACAAAGAGGGTATTTAAGAATATATAAAAATAAAACATAAACGAATGAAAATTGATGATAAAATTAACGGAAAATAAATGTGTAATTGATGGATGAGAACTTATATCATTATTTATTAAGAAAACATTCTATTTTCGTTTTCTTTTATAAATGAATATAAGACTTACGTAACGAAATACTTACGTAAATAATATAAGGTAAGAAAGAAGCATTATGTATATAAATTTATGGATGGGGTCAATGAATAAGTTAGAGCTGTTTATATGATATCTACTGTAGCTCTCAATGTATATAAATAAAATACATCGATTAAGTATGAAACATAACAAATAATGATGTTCCTTTTATTTGAAAAATAAATTGAAAGTTTTAAATGTTTAAGGCCTTCAGTTGTCCATTATTCTAGATATATGTATTTCTAGTACAAATTTTAAACTATCTAGGTGACTCTAGGTGGTTCGTTATTACAGCCTGGGTGTTATAGACCAAAAATATTACGAAAATGATGGAAGAAAGAGTTGTTTATACTAAACAATACATATTAAAGGTGACAAGTGGCATGCGACCACGGCTATACTCTGGGTATCACATTATTAAATTTCGGAAAAGAATTATCTCTTGTTTCCTACTTTAAAGAGCACATTATTTTCAATAGTAATCTTGGATATAAAATTATTTCTAAAAGAATTATCTTTTTTATTTATTTCCTAAAATTCATCTTCATATCATCCAAGGATCAACATTGCATATGACCCTACATTACAAACTTCATCGAATCAGTTTCAATTTTGGTATGTGGTCAAAAATGCATTTTCTACATGTCAGTCATATTAAATTTTCTGTAGTATTAATCTATCGAAGTTTATTAATATTTTTCCGATTTTCTATTGAAATTTGTTTTTCTTATTATCCATACTAACAGATTTCAACAGTTAAATGTAAAAGTACATCATGAATGAACATAAAAATGTTCATTAACATCGTATGAATGGTTTCTGATATATCTGTATTAATCACAAAATACCTAAAAAAATTAAATTATTCTAAACTGGCACCATCTTGAACTTCTTCAATACTATTTCCAACAAAAATTGATTAAGAAGTTCCAAAGCGTCATCATAT
This sequence comes from Chrysopa pallens, assembly GCA_020423425.1. Classification (NCBI taxonomy): domain Eukaryota; kingdom Metazoa; phylum Arthropoda; class Insecta; order Neuroptera; family Chrysopidae; genus Chrysopa; species Chrysopa pallens. Next base: position 3,067,910 of record CM035594.1, on the reverse strand, counting down.
AAATAAATAACATGTAATAATATATTTTAATATTGATAATTTAACAAAATATGATACTGAACGTATGACTGAATACAATAAATATTATGATACAATATCCTACTTTAGATTCAGAAACAAAATATATTATTGAATGAGATGAATACATAAAATTATATACCTATGAAAAACGTAGAAATAGGAAATAAAAATTAAACAAAAACAAAAAACTTAAAGTAATATAATAATACAAAAGAATATTTATCTCAGTAAATGTCAGTGTTCGTTTAGGAAATGGGTCAATAGTTGCGTTTTATAGTTACGTTCGTAAATAGGTTCGTATATCACACAACACACAGGTAGGTAGATACGTACCTAGATAGATTGGTAGGTAAGTATAGGTAACTAAGTAGATAGAATCAAACGGTAAATAGACCAGGAGAAATGTAGGAGATATTAGTTTTTAGTATTAGCTTCAGTCCATTTGCTTGTCATCAAGATAACTCAAATAAGAAAAGAAATAGCGAATTGAAATTTTATTGACATATTTGAGATATAAACATATAAAGAGTTTAAGTTCATTAATCAGCAAAATTGGTGCATTGAGTCCAAAGGACCCGTGATCCAGTTTATAAACCATAAGAGACAGACAAAAATTTTAAAATAAAAATGTTTATTTTTTAAAAAGAAAGAACTTTTCTCCTCAGTTTCAGATCAAATTTTGATAATAAAATATATAATTACAATAAATAATATTATAACATATGTATTGACTAGATATTTATATTATCTTATGATTAAAATAGTTCTCACTCAACTATCTGTCGAGTATCTAAACAATTAAATCTTGTTATCTTTACATTTTATACTCGACATACATAATAATATGTTAAAGTATATTAATTTTAGTCAAAAGTTTGTAAGGCTACTTAATATTGACCGTCAAACAAAATTTTGGTATATGTGTTCATAGAAACAGCTAATTAGTCTCTTTCCGGCTGTAAAACCATGCGACATTACGATAGCTCAAAAACAAAAAGAGCTTTTATGATATTCTAAACATAAAAAGTTTAGAAGTCGCGAATGAGCAAAATCTCTCCATTGGGGCCAATGGATTCTTGACCAAACTTCTAAACTATAAAATATATAAGAAAAGTTTAAATGAAAAATTTTTATTTTTTAGAAACAAACAACTTTTGTTTGAAACATTTCTTCGTGAGATGTTTGAGTTCTCCACAATTTTTACTCAAATATAGCTAATAAACACATATAGGTAAATATTATTAGTATACAACTATATATAACTGTATAGACTGGATATTTATAGTACTTTATTAATGCTAATTAAATATAGTCCAAACAATTAAATTCAATCATGTGTCGTGTACTTAAATAATTAACTCTGTTAGTTGTTATCTTCACTTATTATTTTTTTTAAATTTAAGTCTATTCAGCATTCTTCAGGTAGACGATTTAAATTACACAAATATGAATATGATCATTATTTCGAATGCAATTCTGAGTAGAAGATTATTACAACTGCATCATTCTACTCCTGTTATTTCTGAAAAGCTTGTATACATTTCTTGGTCTATAAAACTACAATGTATGCATAATACAAGCTTTATAACATCTGTAACAATTAGATACTTTATACTCTCGTGTTGATCTATCTACCTCTTCATACAAAAAAAAAAAAGAAAGAATTATATTAATGAAAATAATGCAAGAGCAGTTTAAAAAAATTATTCAAGCATATGATTGAAAATATTTACTAACTTTTGTAGTTTTTCTTTGAGCCACAGTGCTTCATTCTGTCACAAAATTTTCATTACACATATGATGTAAACAATTTAATTTGTAAAGTCAAAGAATTGAGTTATGAAACTAGTTGCACCAGTGCGCATATTTCTTCGTTTCTAAATTTGCACTTTTCCTCGACACTTGCTATAATATCAAGTTTGGGCACGTGTTTAACTGATTCCTAATGTAAAATAAAAACTAATAATAAATAATTAAATACAAATAATTTTTAATGTTCTATGTTTTTATAACGGACTAAAAATTATAAAATAATTTCTGTAATTTCAAAGGAAAAGTTGAAAGCAGTAATTGATCTATTAATGTATCAATTATCTGCTGTTTGCGCCACAGATTTTGTATGAACATATGTGATTATATACATATGTTTTATATCAGTCCTTTCAGTTTTGAAAAATAGATTTTATAAGGATGTTGATATTTGTTAAAGAGGGCTATTCCAACAAATATGAATTTAGCGTGAGTAATGGAGAATCAAGATTAATCATTGTTAGTAATTGTTGTAAAAGAGATCTTTAAATGAATCAAGGAAATATGCGGAAGTCGACATTGCAATTGTGAAGAAATTCAAATATTTAGGTGTGTAATTAACATTCAATGAAAAACGAAAGAGCACATTAATGGATTACGAAAAAATATTTATAAATATGAAAACTATCCGATTAACGTAATAATTTGATATTCGGAATTTACGAAAAATAAAATTTAAAAATAATTACGTGGTCTACAGGAATTTGGAATATAGCTCGATCTATTTCGAATGCTGCCGTTTATGTTGAATTGGGAAAACATCTAATAAATATGATTGTTTCACAAAAAGCCGTCAAATATTAGTGTACTTGGAAGTGGAAAAACCTAGAAAATGATATGGTTATATGAACATAGTCTTTGGGTTTTCGAACAACTAAACAGGCTCCCACTGAGTGAACGATCAAAAAAATCCACTGTTAAAAAGTAAGTTATAGAATACCCCCTACAGCTATCACTCGTAACATTGATAGAAAAACAAAGTTCAGTCACTATGTGCGTGGCGGATCCTATCTGATTAATTGTGTAAGAAATATGAGGCGAGTAATTAAGCTTTCTTATATTCAAATTTTCGATGGAAAACAATAAGGTTTATGAATTGTGTGTGTAATGCGAAGGAAACACCTTTTGGAGAATTTCCCACCTCTATGGATTCTATAGAGATCAACTATGTCATTTAAATATTGAGCATGTTTGAAGAGAAATTTTGAAAATTAACGAAAACCCGTACATAACTCAAGTTATAAACTTATATTCTAAGAAATACGTTTTTTTATTAATAATCAAAATTTATCACGACCATGTATAAGTTATACAGTCATTTTTTATATGTATATCTACTTTTTTCTTTTTTGAATTTCATTTGTTTAAACTATGCTCTGCATGGCGTATTTATCTTAAAGTCAGCTGTACTACGTACATACAATTTTTCATTTCAAGATTATTTGTAAATAATAATTTAAAATAATTTAAAAGAATATTTAAAAAAGAACACGGGTAAATTAAATCACAGTTACAAGGATATCATTGATTACTATTATTTGATGTGTATTGTGATTATTATTTTCGTTTCGTTGGTTTTGCAACTTTACTCAAGAACTTAAACCATGAAGTATTAACTATCGAATATATAACATATAAATTGAGACAATCTGAGAGCAATTCATCACAATCGTTATATAAATTACAAACTATTAAAAACTAATTACTTAACATAAAAACTATATTTTAGTGCTAAAAAATTAATAAAACCAGATAATAAAAAAAAAGAAAACTAGCATCATATTCAAGAAAACAAAATGGACTTAAAAATGAAAAATAATTTTAAATTCATAAGATACTTCTACAAATGTTTTAAAAATAGTTTTAATTTTTTAATCCATTTTGTTGAAGTCGTTATATTTTTATAAAACTAAAAATTCGGTATGAGACATACTTTTCTAATATTTGGCATACTTGTTTAGACGACCGATTAGACTAGCATATACAGATATCGCAAAATTGAAATAATATTACATGCATACTGGTCGAATTACAACCTCCTTAATAATAAATAATAACAACCACAGGCAGATAGGCAGATAGACTAGAAACTGAGTATTTATAAATCATATTAAATATTAAGAGCAGTTTATGAATGCTAATGATTAAAAATATTTCAAACATTGATACTCAATCGTATGTCGAGTATTTAAAATAAGATGGCGGAGAGCAAAGCCTGGTCATTCAACTTGATTTTATATTGTTTATTAAATTTTCTCCACTCGAAGTTAGATGATATTTTCTGTTCTAATAAATATAGAAAGTTTTAGTTTAAAAGTAATGAGTGACTCAAGGCCTAGCATTTGGGCTATTAAACAATTTCCAAATTGGATGCTTGGAGATTGCGGAGAGCAACACAGACTCATTACCTTTTTTGTGGTTTGTATGATTATTTGTATCAAATCTGTTTAAAAATTGCCACAGATTTTTTGAATTTAAGATTTAAATTTAAAGTATTAAATTATAATTAATGTTGCGTGTCCACTGAGCAAGCGAGTTTACTAGTTTATATTTTATTGTTATTAAGTGTTACAATTCAGATAATTTCTAAAATTCTAACTTGTATTTTACTTTCTTATCAGACGCATTTAATGTCTCTCTTGATATTATTGAATAAAGATATATATATTATTTCTATTATTATAAGTATTATAATCAATAATATTGACTCCTTACATAATAAAAAAATAATTTTAAAGTAACCATTTATAAGAAATGTTTCCTTTTTTAAGATGTACGATATCTAAGTTACATTCAAGTACGTCCAATTCAAGTTTTTTCTTTATAACACATATTAAATATTAAGTAACATAACAAAATATAAGTATTTAGCTAGAATAAATAGACTTTGTATACGTTATTGAAATTAAACTCAGTTCAGCGTACACACTTATACATACAATACAATGTTATATAAACTTTGTATAAATTCAGTGACACACAAATATGAAATTCAAAACTATGAACGAAGGATATTAAATATTTATGCATTTATATTTATTTATTATTTTTAAATTCCCTGATAAGAAGTAGATAGATCGATACACATCTCGAAAATCACAACTAAATAATGTTATTTATATTAAATCTAGCAAAAAGAAGGTAATCATGTTTCAACAATTAATTAACATAAAAAATTAAATATAAATAAACTTTAAATTAATTACAAAGTAATGCATAATTTTTAAATTTTTTGAGACCAACTACCTATTCTCTATTTTTCGTAAAAAAATGCTATATTGTACATTTCAGTGTTGTACAAAACCATTAAAAATTTGTTTTTAGTTGATTGACAATAACATTAAATTTGTTTTTGCCCATCATCTTTCTATAATGCTGTGTTCAAATTTATCTAGTAATTTAGGAGCAAGTAGTTTAGTTACTTGACATTTATTTGCAGCAAGACTTTAGTCAAGTGTTCCAACCTCAATCAGGAACATGAAAAAATAAACAAATGAAGGATTTTGCTTGAAATTTAATTGTTGTTAGAGAATTTTTGACACACAAAATAATTTTGTATTCTTGGATATTTTCACTTAATTTGGGTCTCGAGGTTAAATACCATAACAAAATAGTAGTTAATTTATTCAGTGAGATACACGTATATATCAAATTTCATCGATAGATAACAACAAACGATAAAAACAAAATCGTTAAGTGACATCGTCATCTGCTACAACCAACTTTAATTATTATTGATCGAACGTTTGGGGTGTATGATATAACTCGACGATTTTAAATATAGTTTTGCCTGAATCTATTTATCTAAGTATCTATCATTGTTTGTTCTGCTTTAACTATCGAATGCATTTACAGATTTTGATCCAATTTGGTAGATATGTTCATCACATTAAGGCACAGTTTATAATATAGTTTTAAGGAAAAATCTCCAAAAATACCTTTTTTTTCTATACATACTAGAAAGATGCTGTTTTTTTTTAAATACAACTGATGTGAATTAAAACAACAAAAGTAAAGAAAAGAAGAAAATTTAAGTTTTACTAATGAAGCATTCCAATAATTATAATTTTCTTCTCTAGGAGTTATCTCTTATCTCTATTAGCAAAGTGTGTTTGATAAATGGAAATATTGATAATAAGCAAAATTGTTTAGTTTGTCAAAGAATACTATGAAAATTACATCTAAAAATTATTGATCAGATGTGTATGAGTCGTAAACAACATGGTTTGTATTATTTTAGTTATAAAGGAACTGGACTCCTACTAGAAAGTATTCAAAAAATATTTTATATATTTGACTTTGAAGAGAAAAAAAAGGATTTGGAAAAATAACGAGAAAAACCGTATGCTTGTTGATATTCGAACAAACCTTTCCATTCCCATACATTTCTTTTTACTTTGTTATTATTTGTTTAGCCTAAGGACATTTATATATACTAGAATTATTTATGTTTATAACCTTTTTTAGTATATTTGTGGGATGTATGTTTTTAAATAGTAGATATTCCTAAAATAATATTTTTTAAATAACATTATGAATTATTTTCGAAGGGGCAATCTGCTCGCCTCGCCCGTATGTACACAAAGTATTCTATTGAGTCATTGCCGAGAGTCAGTTTCACGCTCAGTGCAGGTGGTAGAAAAACAGAAAAGTTAAATTATAGGTAATTCTAGATGCAACTTTAGAACTTTTATGATTTATTTATATATAAATATTGATATATTTAAATAATTAGTTTTGAAACTTTAATTTTTTTAAATAAAAATTGAGATTATTCATCGATTCGAGATGATGCATTCAAGAAAATTTGATTCCTATAAAAAATTTAAATTTAAATAAGTGTGTTTTTTAATAACAAAAACCACTATGAAGTAAAACTTGAATACGTAGTTGTTTCGATGAAAAATCGTTTTATAAGTGGAACTAAAAAACAGAGCATTTACATACCTATAATTTGTATATTTTCAATAGAAAAATTTGTGATTGTAAATGAGCACAATCGGTCCATTGGATCCCATGGAGCCATTACCCAACTTTTAAGCCTTTAATGAAAAAGATTATTGAATAATTTAAAAACAAAAAATGTTACAAACAACTTTGGTTTAAAACACTTTTGCAAATAAGTATTAATAACAACTGTATGGACTATATATTTGGGGTATTTTATGAATGGTTATCATTAAAAGTTAAGTTTTGAAACATTTAACACTGTTAGTTAAATATTTAGTTAAATAAGTTATTTTTGTATAAAGCATTTGTTTTATGATGATAAAATACCTGTATGATCAAGTAGGTATCAATCTACCCTGCAACCTCTCGGCGGCATCGACACTCACTGCTACACAGGCAGAACGCATGGTAAGGCAATGCTTCGGGAAAAAGAATGCTCATAGACAAAATCTGCAAATGGCAGAACTGGACATTAGGGATGACTGTTTTTTCAGGGACAGTTTTTTGAAACGTGTTTGAGAATAAGTTTCACAAACAGTCTAGTAATTTTAGATAAATGTTATACCAGAAATGTGAGGTTCCTAATTAAAGAAAAAAATATAGCTTCTTTTTTGGACAATAATTTGTTTGGTATTAAGATTATATAATTTTGTAATAATAGTATTACTTGAGATTTTAATTAACATTATGTAATTCCATAAAATATCAACATTTCATTTGTGTACAATTATGCCTAATAATAGAACAAATAACATATGAACGTCTTCTCTCTCCAAGTATAGAATAAACATAATTTTGTGTTTTGGTTATTTTAATAGTAAATAATATTAGAGCAGATTTGACACATAAATATTTGGATATAAACCAAGTCTATGATGTCTAAGCACTAAAATATTGAGCACTTATGATATTATTAGTTTAGTTGTACATGATATAAAAAACTGTGTTTTTTTTTACTAATATATAAAAAAAGTTTATAAAGATAAAAGAATGATAACCACACAAAAATCATCCTTCCGTATTAATAAACTTATATACTGAGAACAACATGAACCAGAGAGAATGGTTTGTGCATAAGACTATAGACAAAACCAAATAATTTTTTACTTTCTAACAGAAAGTTATGAAGTTAACTCCAAAAAAAACGAAAATGAAAACATTCCAAGCAAATATTCGATTGATATACAATTTTAATTCATGAAAAACTTCTGCTAAAAATAAATTTAGCCAGATTTGCAAGCACAACAAAGATTGGATGCATTTTAAAAGGATCAATCATACCCATAAATAACAATTCTTAAAATTTATTTCCTTTCAACGAAAAGAAATTTTTTTTTGTTTTGAAAACATCATTAAATAATTTTTTGTAGATTTGCAGGATATAATCAAAATAATAATTATTTTCTCCGCACTTAGTTATTCAAAACGTTTCTTAAACTAAAAAGGGTAGTTTTCTGTTAAAATATTCGTATAAATTTTCCAGTTGATTTAATTAATCTTGAGGGACGTTTTATTTAAAGGTCTAAAAATGATGCATTGTAGACGTTATGATGAGACATTTCATTTTTATTTTAAAATGGGGATTTGCGTACATTTGAATTTAATTTTCAAGGACACCACATTTTGTATTAGTGATATTACCTGATTACCTAATTACCGCCCGCCCACCTGACCGCCGTTAGTAAGAGAACTCATAAACGAGTAGTTAGTTGCAACATAAGTTTAATAGATCAATTGGGTCCAATGGATCCAACAAACAAATTGATAATATTTTTATTTTTCACAATTTATTACAGTTGTAATAAAATACAAATAATTTTTAATTTACGATATTTTTATAACAGACTAAAAAGTATAAAATAATATCTCTAATTTCAAACGAAAAATACGGGGCACATGAAGTAGCATTAGTTGAGCTATTTATGTATCAATCATCTGCTGCATACGCCCCATGTTTATTGTTTGAAATTAAATAAATTATCTTATACTTTTAGTACGTTATAAAAATATGTATCATTTCGCATATAATTCAATTGAAAAAAAAAACAGTTTCCAATTAGCAACACTGAAATAACAGAGGCAAAATAATTATGGCAAACTAAATATAAGTTTCCAGCAGCTATTGGTGTTGTTGTTTGTACCCACATAGGAATACTAAGCCCAAAACTCCATGGACATGAAAAAATAATTACAATGGCAAACCTATCTGGAGCCGCATGTAATGTCAGACAAATATTCACTTGTATAAATATTGTTTTGGAAATTTTTATTCTTGGGAAAAACATTCAAGCGTGTTGCTTGAGTTTATCCTCGCAAGTGCGTAAAATATAAACTTTTTTTATGACTTACTTTAAACTATAAACTTTTTTTATGAACACGATTCTTTATTAAAAAAATATTGGTATTATACAATATTAAGTTTGAAATATTTGGTTTATAATATATCAGAAGCAATTTGTTGAATAATTCAGAATCTTGTAGTTCTGGTTCTCAAAGTTCATGTTCACTACGGCTTTCTTTATATAGACTATAAATACATAGTAGATATATGCGGAGGTAGAAAAAGCCTTCGAATATCCATTATTCTTTATATTTATATATATTTTGTTTATGTCATATTTTATGGTTTTGTATATAAAAAATAAGAACCATCCCATCGTCTCTGAACATTTATTAATGTGAATGAACTCATGAACATAGTTTTATGGATATATTCGATCAACATTCATTTTGTAAATCACTTATTCAATATAGAAATGTTCAAGAAAAAAATTTGGTCATCTGGTGATCTTAAAATGAACTAAAGATATCCCTACAAAGTACAATATATTTTTGATTAAAGTCTTTAAAGTACATTTCATGACGGTTATTGTTCTGTATCTTTTAAAATTAAGCTGTTAATTTTATGAGCTCATTTTCAAACATGAAGCAAAAACATTCATATGGTCAATTCATTCTATTTTTTTCATCCAAGTAATTCAGAATATAAACTTATTGCAATAGTTTTAGTGATTCAGAATAATTGTTTTCTTTAAGATGGTACAAATTTTTCAAAAAAAAAAATTGATCACAATAACATATTTTTGATCGCAATTTAAAAACAGCAATTGGATAATACAAAAATAATTACACTAACCAAGAATGTCAGTGAATTTCTCATAATACACCCAAACTTCGATATATCGAAAGTAAAACAATAAACTGTACAATACATTATTTACTGTAATATTTCCGTTTCAATATTTTCTTAAAAGTGTGTTTCGTTCAAAATATTGAATTCAGATAATTCGATAAAATGGTGAAATGAAAATCATAAAGCAATTGCAAAATCCGATAACAATATAACTTTGACAACAAAGAAATAATTTAGGCATTATGAGTAAGGCAAAGTGATACAAAATGCATCTTTTATATGCATCCTTAGTTTTTTCCTACCGTTTCTTACCGATTCAATTGTATTTGAAATCCATATAGTTCTTATAACTTAAATACTTCAAGCTTTTAGTTAGAATCAAAACACCGATCTCTGAAAAACAGCACTTTTAAGTCCAGCTAAAGCCTTTAATTGGACTAAAAAGTTAGTAATTATTCATAACAACAATTCATTTATGTTATATGATGGCACTTAGCCTAGAAGATAGTTTTTAATTGATAGTTTAAATTTATTGATATCATTCATATACATTTGGTTCAGAATCTGTGAGGTAATTGAATCACACTAAACAGACGTTTATGAATATATGAAGTAAACGTGGAAAAAGAACACGAATTCTTCCCACTCTTGGGTAGTTTCAATTTTATTTGTAAACAACACATAATTTTTTATAAAAGAATATATATACTGGATATGTCATATTTGTATGTATAAAAAACTTGGTTCATTTATAAATAAAATAGATGGGAGCACATCTTATTTTTGATTCTCATATAACATTAACTTTTGCTCTAATCATGTTTTTATAGAATTATATGGAAAGAAGATTTGTGACACCAAGTAACAGTCTTAATTGTTTATATACTCTACATATAGTTGACTATCAATGTTCGAACCATTAACAAAATCAAAACTATATTATGTTTTATTAGATAAATTTTAGCCAAAAATGTGGCGTTCATAAAATTTCTAGATTTAAAATTACGAGGTACCGGCATTAGGCCAATGAACAAGTGACGTATCTCCGAAACGGTATTAATTGGTGAATTATTGGTAAAATGGAACCTTCTCAAATACCTTCACTACCGTTTACCAAACATTTTAAATATCTGTTCAGTATATTTAGAGCTATCCGTATTTGTTTGAATGAATTTACGGACACCATTTCAACTTACTAACCATCTGACCAGAGCGCTAGACCGATAGACAGGTGGACATGAAATAAAAGTTGCTCCGCAGGATCCTTCAGGTAGAGAATATATAAAAAAATTTGAAATGGAAGCGAAACATTTTTTTACGATACCAAAACAATTCTTTCGATATCAATAGATTTTTACTCAGTAGTAAAAATATTAGTTACATGTTAAGTAATAATATCTGCGTTAAAGGCATCATGCAATATTTAGAGTTAGTGTACAATTCATCCCAGCTTTCAAAATGTTAACTTCAATTTATATTCTTTATATATAGCAGAAGTTATTCTTCTGAATTTTTACCTATGCAATATATTTAAAACAGTCACTATTTTTAATACAGTATACTCGAATTAAGTTTTTCAAATCTACTCAAACTTGAAACATATTTCGTTATCTTCAATGCTCAGGATTGTTATGAGTGAATGAAAAATATTAAGATAAATTAAAGACAAATTTCATAACCTTTTTGTATACCAAATTGTGATATAAAGCATCGAATATATTGTTTGAAAATCCGATGTTCAATAATAATAATATCAATGTTTCGAGATCAGGATCATTCCACTCGAAATTTAATCATTTGTGACTAGATGCTGTTTTCATTGAATTATATATTTTACAATTTTTCTTAAATTATAGCTTTATTAAAATCGCCAAGTTCAAGATTTAAAAATAAATTGCTTATTATTAACATTTATATACTAGATTTTATCAAAATTTGGAAAACAAGCAACCCATATTTAAAGGTTATGGCCCACGTTGTTGGATACTGTTGGATACTCTTTTGCTTCTGAAAGTTCATTATCATCTGACTTGCAAGCTGTAAATCTCTAGATAATTCTTTAAATACAAGTCGAAATTTTTAATTCAATTCTATTTGACAGACATGACAATAATTTGAAAAATCCTATGCATCTTTTGTATCTTTGATCAAAACTGGTCGAATGTAATTAACGTTTATAAAACATATTTAATCAGATAAGTAATTCATAATTGCACAATAAATTTTTGTTCGCAACGATAATAAAACATCGGATATGAAGTGTTTTTACCCTTCAAATAAAACATATTTTAACGGGCTTGCAGCCATAAGTTGTACCATCCTTAAGTAGGTATATATTATAAAATACAGAGTAGATATTAAATTATGAATTTTTTATAGATACTTTACAGGTAAGGCAGTTAGTATGTATTTATTTAAAGTATAAGGCATTATTTGTATATAATTAAATATGGCATATTAAGTTTTTATATACAAAAACACAAACTTACCTTAAAGTATAGTTACGTATTATATATATAGGTAATGTACACGTAGCAGCTATTCATATATATTTGATAATTAATGAGGCAACAAATTAAATGTACACCATTATACCTTTCATTACCTTTAAAACAAATATTTGCATCTCTTTCTATAAATGTAGCTGTATATAAATATAATTCATAAAATGTACATTTAATATAATTATAACAGTAAAGTTTTAATATTGTAAACGAAAAAGAAAAAAGCATTAACTACTGTCAAAGATTAAATTCACAATTATCAAATTTACAATTTAATAATAGTATTTTGATATCCGACATTTTTTTAAATATATGACTAAATACTTAATATAGTCAAAAGTTTGAACTCTTGAACAAAATTCTAGTATGGCTCTTCATACAATGATTTAATTGATTTCCGCCCCCGACTGTTTTTCGTCATCAAGATAATTTAAAAACAAATAGACACATGAAGCTGAAATTTGTATACATATCAAAGTTCATTCAGTTGGGTCAAATCGATCTATGACTTTTGAACTATAAGATACAAGAAAATCTCAAATCTTTAAAAAACTATATTTGTTCGAAACATTTTTTGCTAAGTGGTTTTGATTTGTCATAATTTCAGTTTAAATTTACCTTATAAAAAACTTATATAATTATTATATAGATTATTATATAACAAACTTGTTTAAAATGTATGGATTACATATCTTATGAATATGTAAATGAAAAAAAAAAATAGTTCAAACATTGATAATCAATCATATCTTGATGATCTAAACAATTAAATCGGACAGTTATTATTTTCTCAAACAATATATGATCTCTTGTATGGATTTCTGTATACTTCCAATTCGAGTCTTGATTCCATCAGTTTAGTTTAAATCTCCTCCCGACCTATCCGACATATATCAAATATCATATATGAGCGTTTATTAAACTCGATATTTATGTAGAATATATGAAGGTATATATTAAATTAAGTTTGTAACGCTAAAAAATATTGAAGCCACAAGTAAATCTTGATTCAACGTATTCATAGAAATAGATTAATATTTCATTATCAAACGCCTGTGAAATATACAGTTGTTGATATCAAATGGTAACTTTAAACAGCATCTGCAGTACTCCATTCAATTAAATTGATCATTTATTATACTTTAGTTAATAGAAAACGAAGAACTTATTGAAAAGTTTCTTAGAATAGCACGCAATATCGGAAAATTCTCAAGAAATTTGGCGAAATATTCGTAAGGACCAACCACTTTTAGCCTTATACGAAGAAAAGTCAAATATTTTGCGATATTTGTTCAGCCTAAAAGTGCTAACAAAATTTAAATAATTACCACAAAATGAAAATTAAAATTATTTTTATTTTGTAAAACTACTTAAACAGAAGTTAATTAAAAAGTTTGTGTCGTCCTTGACGGTCCAAGCAAAATGATTGTTAATTTTTGATGGAGAAGTTATCGTTTTGAAAGTTTTAACTCACCCCTAACGTTTTGCGTGTATAATTCTAAAAACATGTAAAATGGTCTTACAATCGAATGCATTTTTCGCTTAATTTGAGTGACAAACTTTAGTGAAACTATTTTAAGAATATCAATAGGTTCATTATAAAACCATGAAAAATTCTTTATGTAGCTATACATTTCACAAGACATAGCTTTAATACATTTTGGATCATCTCAATAACTTTTTTTACACAAACAATGAAGAATGAAGAGATACCAAACCAATAATTATAAGTATATTTTCCTGATCTCCTAATTCATAAAATTTTATAGTTATTTCACTCAAAACACGTAAATTTTGAAAGATCGTTGACTTCAGTAGTGAATCACTGAGACTAAAGTGTGATAGAAATGTGTAGATACACACCACTTAATTCTAGAGAAGGATATTATTTCGGACTAATATGGAATGACTGATTTTTGACGTGACTGATATGCGTGAATATAACTTTAAGGAAAAGAAGAAAAATTGAGAATACCAAATAAAGATAAATTACATTTAATAAAAGAACGATAAGCCATCTACAATAAAATGCACAAAATATAAATATAAATAATATTAAATACCTGTTCTGAATTATAACAAAAACAATTTAGTAAATAATGTAGGTAACGTAAGTAAGTGATGATCTTAAAATATGACAGAATTATAATATTACTTACTATACATAAATATATTTATATGTATATTTATATCAAAACATATTTAACTGAAGTGGTGTGTGTGGTGGTCTTTTATTATATTAAATAATGTGAGACCAACAAAACATTAAGAACAGTCTGGTCTGGGTAAAGTACATACAGTACATAAACGTAAATGTAGGTACTGTAAAATATGCAAATGATTTGTGAGAAAGATTTTAAGGAAAATTATATATGAGAAAGAATATTAAGAAGATAAATAATGTAAAATAGAATAGAAAATTTATCCATAGAAATTTAAGTTATCGTTCTTTTAGTGTACGACTAAAAGAGTATATTAAAGATAATAATATGTATAGGTACACAGTGTCCAAATTTAATTCAATCATCATATTAATAACTGATGTCAAAGGCCATGCCTATTTTAATTTCCCAGCTCCTAAAATATTTAATAATTAATGATTGATGTACTATTTGAAAGCTTAGGTTATCTATTTTTGCAAATAGTTTAAAATTAACTTTCTTGATTAAAAAAAAGCGATGAATAATTTTGTTGATAACATATGGCAACTTTAAACAGTGTCTACTACAGTACGCCATCAAATTGATAACTTAAAATTGATAACTTACTATACTTAAGGTAATATAAAACGGAGTACTTATTCAAAAACATCTTAGAATAGCACGCTATACTGGAAATTGCAGAAGAAATTTGTGAAATGTAGCAAGGACAAACCAGTTTAAGCTTCATAAAAAAATCATTAGTGACATTAACAGTTAATTAGAAGTATCACTTTTACTTTCTATCATGAATATATCAATTTACGCTTCAAGAATCAACTCTGATTATTTCAGTCGACACAACTTTTCAATTTAAAATAAATTGGCAAAATGTTTAGAAAAGTTTTTGTCGAGAAAAATATGTCATTACCTTTTAATTATAAATTGCTTGCTAAGTCCTGCCGGGCTTTTTTTTTTGCTTTGTCTGATATTAATTATTAGGAGATTAAATTAAAATATAGTCTAGCAACTATCTATGTTTATCATTTTTGGTACCCAGTACGTTGTTGCAGAAGTACGTAGAAAATAGATGCAAAGATGGTTGTGGGCACAGAGCTCTCAAGTGAGGTAAAAAATCTTTAACTACGGTCTCCAACTAGTTTAACATCGTTCACCCGTTCATGTTAAGACTCATGTATAGATTGTATTATTAAAAGCAAAAGGTACTCGAAAATCAGATTGTGTACCCGAAAATGTGTCGGACACTGTATATTTGGACCAAGGATGGTGTAACGATTTATCCTAAGATATTAATTAGAGAATGAAAGAATAACGTTTATAACGCGAATTTGCAATATTCGGGGAAGTATTATTAATATTATTTTAAATAGATATCAATGGGTTCTTAGTTTCTAAATTGAACCACTGTGTACCCATAAATGTGGTTTCATATTTCTTGAAAATACTGTAGGTGTACTTTATAAACTAAATGCGAACAGTTATGTTAAATAAATAAATAATTATACAGGATGCCAAACAATGTGAAATTAGAAATATTGATCGATTCTTAGAATTAATACGATCAATAGTTTGTGAATGTTAGTAATAACAACATCAAGCTTCAAGTTTGACTGTATTTCAGCATCCATTTAAATAAATTAAAATTCGTTGAATCAATAATCGAATAAAACTTGAGTTTCTATGGTGTGTAAACGCTAGTGTTTAAAGCAAACCACAGCTTTAAATCAAACAATTCTGTATTTCATGTACATTAGATGTTTTTCCAAAAACTACATTATTTTTTCTGCGAAACTGACAGATTTTTATGATTTTCTACTGTGTATGAATTCCGAAACGTAAAAAATTAATAAATTAACCTTAACTGCTGTAATCTATAACTACCAGTATCACCTGTGACTGAAATTCTACCACCTTTAAGATATCTTTAATAATTAATTGAGTTATTTCCTAATAATTTTATTTAAATAGTTTTAATTATTTTCGTGGATTAAAATTTACTTGTTTGGCAACGCCAAATTTCCATATCATATTTCTCATGCATTTTTGGAATCTTATTATACCTGACGTCTTATTCAATATATGAAGGTTTATGAATTTCTTTCTGAAGTTTGTAACGCTATTAAGTATAACAGGCACAAAATTTTGGAAAGGGTGTTCATAGAAAGTACATTTGCATTTATCTGTCTTACCGTCACCAAGACTATTTTTAAACAAAAAAGATAGCGATCTGAAATTAATAACTGTTAGTTAAATTTACTTTATTATGTTCCCCTATTATTTCATTTCAAAAAATGATCTTGATTTTTCAACAGAATGTGAAGAAAAAAAGAAAGAAGTGTATAAGAAAAAATGTCTTAATATTCGGTACTGACAATATGTATTCACTCTTTTCTCGGAGCTATTTTGTCCACATTACGCATGCTAAATAAGAATTAAGATGCGTACAACAGGCTTAATCACTCGGAGGATACAGATCAAGAGGTATTTTCTGTCTTTGTCGCCCACTTATAGTGATTGACCATATAGTAGTATAACATAATTGATTATAATTTAATAAAATCGGTAGAAAAAAGTGTAAATGATGTTGCTTTTGTGCCAGGCAATCTATTTTGTGTTTGGGCATTGCTGAATATGATCTAAACAAATTTTCACGCCACCTCAAATGCTTACTCTGTGTGATCTACAAGCTTCCAGATTAATAATAAAATCTCGCTCAAGTGTTGCCTGAATGGTTTCCTAATAATTTTTAAGACCATGGCAGGAATAGACGTAGTTGATATTTTTGTTAGTGTTTTTGTATAAAACAAGGCAATATGAGTGCAAACAATAGCTTACAGTATAACCACGTACTGTATCCTCATACGAGAGAAAGTTTATAATTTTTTTATATTAAAATTTATGATACTCGTTGGGAAGAATAAACCTAACCTTTAGTTAGCGTGTACAGTATTTTTACCATTTATATTTGAATGTAAATGTTTGCTCTGTTGACGGTTTATACTCCTTATAATCTAATAATGTGTTCTATCTATCATTATTTTAGTATTCCGTTGCGATATTTAGTCGATACAATATTTAAGGGTACGCGATCAGTACAATTCAAAGAATAATAAAATTGGAATTTTTCAAAAATAAAATTTTGATTGTATAAATTATTTTACTTTAATTATTACCTAACATTATTGGTAAATGGATTTAATTAATTATTTCATTACTTATAAAATAAATAAATTTCTTATGAATCTAGTAGATTTTCGTATAAAATATATTTAGCACATGCGCAGTAACAGTTGATGTTAAGAAGTGTTTAGTGATTTTTTATTTGACAATTCATATTAGAGTATTCATTTTGTATACGATGTAATGTAAAGTATTTTGTAGATCACATATTGATATTCCCGTGAATTTTGGATTATTTTTAATACATCAGAGATATAAATCAATTACCATACAAAGGTGTGGACTTTATGTTTAGTTATGACAATAGAGTTATTTTATTAGCTCTTTATAAGAATGGGGTCAACTCGTGAGGGAGATCTACGGTCAATAGAGCTAAATTTACATAATTTTGCGAAGTTGATGAATTGTATTCATGTAATAATGCTGTATCCTTGTTCCTTCAATGGTTTGTGTATTTCTACACTAACACACGACTTCAAAAAATGTCCTTAGTCATATTCTACAAATATCGTTGGCGACGAAATTAATTTTTTCGTTGTTTGTAATTGAAATTAAAAATGAAGTAGCTGTGACTGATGCCGCACTGAATCACTGTAACGGAACTTTGACGGATTTATCCTCCATTTGATTCAACAGAAGAATATTATTTATGACTGAATTAATGAACTGTAACATTTAATGAAACTTACAATGACTGAAATTAATATACTCTGACATATTTTGAGTAAAAAATCCTATATATCCTATATATTGAGTAGAAAAATGGGTGCTAACTCCTGTCAATTAAAGGTTTTTCCAATTTATTTTTAATTTTTTTTTAAATAAATTAATCTTACGATGAGGCACGTAATAACACACTTCGAGCACAACTCAACACAAATTTCTTTTCGAAATAATTTCAAAATATGCTTGCCAACTTCAAACATAGTTCAGTAAATGAGTTCAGTAGAGCTTATGCGAATAGAATCCGCATATTATGGTAAATTCAAACTTTGTTATATTTTTTTTTTAATGTTTATCGATATAAAATTAATTTTTTACGAAACCAATATAAAAAAATTGAATCGAACTGCTTGACTGATTTTATTCTAGTAAATATATATAACTTAATTCTATTATAAAAAATAATCATTTTTATATTATAAATCTTAAAAAAATAAAGCCTAAGTAATTCTTTGTATATTCATTTAAATGTCAATTTATATTAATTTGTTAAAATGTATGAAAATTTATTTTTTATAAATTATTTACAAAGTTCCTTTCATTTTTTTTTTGTATTTTACAGAAGTGGAGATTTATTTTAATTTTTAAACGTTATATAAATAGGTTAATAAGTTTTATGAGGAAAACAAACAAGCATGAGTATATCAACTTTTCTTTGTACTGCTTTGTTTTCTTTGCCAGCTTTATTTTTGTTTGATAAAAATCGTGTATATGAAAATTAGAGTATGTTTAGCTAATAAACTAAAAAGTGATCAAAAAAACCTTAACTAGGAATTATTTCGATTATATCCGAGTATTATGAGATGATTTTTTCATTCGTTAAGCACATATTTATTTTTATTTTAAATTTTCGTTAAAATGCAATTCCAATAGAAAAAAGAAAGAAATTCAACAATATATTAGTATACAGCTTAAGTAATTAGCGGGCTATATAGATCACATAAAACATAATATACAATTGAACTCCTCAAGCTTTTACCTGTATAAAAGACTCTTAATTATATCATCTTATAGAGCTTATGTTTTTATAGGAATATACAATTAACTGTGTGCACCGAATTCGGCCAATAGGTTTGTATTCAGAATAGCTCTATTAAGAATCCATATGTTGCCAAATAAATTTTTGGATTGCCAATTTGACAACAACAAATACTTTTAAACTGCAACAAAAAAAAATAAATTTTAAACAGGACAAAAAATTTTGATACCCAAAGAAATATCTAGCATGAAAATATTTATACATAATAATAATAAAGACAAGAACGGTCAGAAGCAGATGAGTAAAAAAAAAAAGATTTTTAAATATTAAAATCTTTTTTCGGTCTAAAATACTTTTCGAACGAAAAAAACCTATTTTTCGTTTACAAAAGTGTTTATTCTTTTCCATTTACACAAAATCATCATTAAAATGAGCCGTAGAACGCATCAAAAATTTGTTGGTCCCACAACATTTGAATCCTTACAATTATTAATGCTATTTCCTAACCCAATTCAATTCCAGTGACGGTGTTCACTTTTTGCATACTATAAATATATATTCTCTGAAAGGTAAAGATAAAGAATCATTGAATTGGACAAACGATTTATGATAAAAGCTTGTAATGAATCTACTGTTTGTATAATTTATATAATTTATATATTGTAAACTGTATTTGTGTCAAATATATATCCAATATATAATGGACCAAACTATTGTGTATTAAATTGTGATATATGATAATTGATTTTAGTAATTCTATAATTAACCTTATATTAAATGTATTTGAATATATTCTGTTTACATTTGTATATAGCAAGTCAACTCAATACATTATATAATAATATAAATCTTACATTAATGTGCACCAGAAGCACTGTTGAAATTGAATACATGAAATACTGAAATATGATCCAATATGAATCAGAATGGAAGGATGGATGATATCATCTTTCTATATAAGTAGTACTTTTACAGACTGGTAAGGGTGACTTGTCACGCGTCACAATACTGAAAAATCGTTACGTCCTTGTCGAATATACAATTTTATTTTACAGACTGTTATGTATGGATAGAGAAAGATAGCATTAACATTAAAAAAATAATAGAACTAAATTTAAAAATGAAAAAAATACTTTTAAATTAAATAAATACTTCTAAAAACAATTTTCTTGGGGCCTATTGCCATTTGAAGTTGACACCAAAAAATTTATTTTTTCTATCAACGTGATTTTTCTTTTTTACGAAATCGAACTGTAGTAAAAAAATTTTCTTTTGTAAAAGTGTGTGATCGCGTCAAGAGTTGTGTTTTTCAAGCAATTTATAAAAGTTTATTTGCGAATCTACATATAACAAGTAAAGATAATAACTAACAGAGCTAATTGTTTAGATACTCGACATTTGATTGAATATCATATTGTTTGGACTATATTTAATGAACATTCATAATATACTATAAATATTCAGTCTATACAGTTATAAATAAATATAATAAAAATATATATTGTAAATACACATATGTGTTTATTAGCTAAATTTGACCTAAAAATTGTGACGAATTCAAACATTTTACGATAAAATGTTTCAAACTCATAAAAAAAAATATTTTGCGTATGTAAATATTTCTTCAATTTTGTGTAGTTTAATGTTTAGTAACGAATTCATTGGATCAAAATAAGCTTTTATTTAGTTTTGCTTGTACCGATGTTTTTCTGTAATCAAATCTTGCAAGTTAGATTTGACGCACTTGTCGCTTACCAACAGATCTAGAATTGGACATAAATATGTAAATCGGATAATAATACAATATTATGACAAAATATAATACAAAAATAATACAGTAACTCTGAAAAACATTGTCTTTCTTTATTTCATTGCGCTTCCACCATTTGATAATAAATACGTCTTTAACTTTTATAGTTATAAAAATTCAAGACAAGTTTTTTAAAAGCTTTTTTACCTCTTAATACTATCAAAACTAGTTTTTAGTCTACTTGCTAAGTCTAGAATATACCATCAAATTTTCAGCTCGTTATCTCTTTCCGTGTAAGAGATATCTTGATGACAGTCTGACAGCCAAACGAAAATTATATGATGATTCTATGAACACGTATAGCAAAATTTTGTCTGTACGGTTAATATTTACTAGCGTTACAAACTTTAGCCTCAAATTAATATTGTTTAACATATTGTATATATGTTAAACAATATACTATATAAACAATATATATAGAGGAAAAATAGAAACGAATTAATTTTAATCACAGAAAAATTTCTGTGGCTGTAGACTGATTCATATGTTCTTGCAATTTTCTGTTTGCTTTAATACTTAATATTGATTTTGCGGTAAACAACTTATGTAGAACCAACGGATGGAGATATTGGCATTTAAATAGAAATGACATGAAAGCGCCGTTTTTCCGAAACGATAATTGATTGGTAAAACATGACACCACCCTCTCTTCCAATGTATACTAAAATTCATAAATATCCCTTTTGGTGTTTTGATGTTAGGTTAACGTTCCTTTAACTGCCAGGCAGATACAACACGGTAGTTATTTATTGAGAAGAAAATAATTTACACAAGAGGTCTAAAAACGTTTACTTATATATATTAAAAAAATTAAACTAATCGAAAAAAAAAATATCATTTTTATACAAGAAGTGTTTCAATAATTTTGATATCAATAGATATAACTCGGAAGAAGCAGTCCAAACTTGTAGATATATTCAAAAAACCAATGTAATTACAAAAATTCATTTGAATTTCGACATTATTTAGCCATTGCATGAATAAAAACCGTTAGTAAATAAATTGTCAGTAAAAATAAAAAAATAAAAAATGATTTTTATTGAATAATACTTTATGTAATTGACGTAAAACGACATGTAAAAAAAATACTTGTGAGTAAACATGAATTTTACTGTAGACTTGACTATATCGTTAAGTTGCTGCGATCAATACATTATATATAAACATTGCACGACATATAACGTGGACGACGGTACCGTGACGCCAATGCAACTGCTACTATAGGCGCCATGCCGCCTATTCACTATTATCATCCATCGCCGGTTCTATTGTTATTATTATTATTATTATGATTATTGTTTTTATACACTTTCTGATAAAAAGTTTATGTGCTACTCCGAAAATCAAAATCAAACAATGTGATTGATGATAACTTCATCATTTTTGGCTGTTTTGCATATAAGAATTGCGTGATTTCAGGAAAACTTTTTGAATTAAATTTGTCAGCATATCAAGACCACGCATGACTGACAACGATGATTCCCACACAGTTCATAGTTTAGATAGAGACGAATTATCTAGCCAATCATAGACGCTTACGATCGTACGGGCTTTTTTTTAACCAGTATTAGCATATATAGGAAAATTAGGTAACTGAATTTGAGAATGGTTTTATTAACCGAAACAATACTGTAAGAACATTTTTTGAAAATATTTGTAAAAAGTTGGAAATTTAGCTTAATATTCAGTGTAATTAGTAATTAGGCGTTTAATAAAAAATTTTTGTAATATTTGGAAAGATAATGTTTAAGTTTTAAAATAAAACAATTATTATTTTT
The DNA here is from genome assembly GCA_020423425.1 of Chrysopa pallens. Taxonomy (NCBI): domain Eukaryota; kingdom Metazoa; phylum Arthropoda; class Insecta; order Neuroptera; family Chrysopidae; genus Chrysopa; species Chrysopa pallens. Next base: position 3,044,864 of record CM035594.1, on the reverse strand, counting down.
ACTTTTTTTGTTCTAATTAAAAAGTTATATAAAAAGAAAAAAAAAATTAATAAATAAATAAATAAATAAACTCACTCCCCGATAGTTCCCAGAACATACTTTAAAAGTATTAAGCCACCCGTTGATAATGTCTGTGTTTCAAAAGTATAACATCAAGTATAGCATCTACATATGATGTCGGAAATATTATACATTACCCAATGTCAATAATGATATCATATGAGGATGCTCATCCAAAAAGTCTAAAATTTTTCGAATAAATTTTGATTTTTGCATTATTTTCCTAGATCCAATTTTTATTTTAAATTTTATAGATACGTATTTCGACTACTCAGTAGTCATCATCAGTATGAATTAGCTAGTCGTAATGATTCTCATTGATAATTTGGCGTGAGTGAGTTACAATTTGCGGTGTAGTGCAGTATTATAATTATTTATAAGAAAATTATAGTTAGGGTAAGTTCATTTTGTAAATTTTGTCACTTTTAAAGTGTTTATTATTAATTTAAAACAATTTTTCGCACACACTATCAATATTCTTTATTATAAAGGTTTAAAATTCATTAAAAAGTGGATACATTTTGTTTTTCAAAGTACCAATCGAACTATCGTCAATTTAGAAATCCTACTTCTTATGAAAGATTAAAGTTTAAACTAAAAGATTCTGCTTAAAAATCAGTCAGTAAAATAATAATAGTAAGTTGAATAATGACAACATTAACCATTATACAAAATATTCCTTTGATTTGATTGATTTTTAATGTGTAGTAATTGTCCCGTTGCACCATTAGCATTCCATTTATAAATACCGATTTAAAAATTAATGTATGGCTTAGAGCAACAACATTTTCTTGTAAGTAAATTATGAAAAGTGGGATTGTTGTCTTTGTCTAAGCCCATAAAATTTACGATTGCCATTTTATGCTTGTGAGGCTTCAAATGGACGGACACTGTTTTCTGGTATTATAGTAGGAAGATAAAAAAAAAAAAAAAACAAAAAAAAACTATTTTCGTCCAATTGTAAGCTGAATTTCGTTGCAACAAAGAAATCAGCCTACTTTTCAAAAGTTTTGTAGAGAATTGGAATGGATATTTATAAGTGATATGATGTGTACCCAGCCTGTTAACTTCTGTGATGTCCAACGCAAATAGTAAATCGCATCACGCCTGTGACTGCGCAAATTTGACAACAAACGATCAATTGTAATCAAAGTTTATCTAAACAGTAAGCTCCTGGTGTGATCTCTAAAGCCTACAGCCACCTGACTTGTATGTTATACGTCTGTATGTCTTCTATTTGTCTGCCTGTCTGTCTTTCTGTTCCAATAATATAAAACGACTGCACCCCCTCCCCTCTAGTATACGTATATACGTATGTATATATAAAAGAACGATGTGTATTTATTTGGTCGGTGACCGTCCGTACCTGTATGTGCCATAATATGAACGAACTATTTGTTAACGAGAATAAACAACATTCATCAGGAAAATGGTTTTGAAATTGTTATATTAAAAGTAATAGTAAATTTACTATTTTCAATTGCAAAGGGGAATCAAAAAAGCTTTTATTAAATGAATAGACACAATATTCACTTATTTCCTAGTACATTTTCTATCATTGTCTCATTTGACTTCCTTTGATAAGTGAAAAACATGTCTGACATGCCTTAGAATTATTTATGTTAGAAAATTTGTAGAAGTAATGATATCAAAGCTCTTGCATCTTGTTATTATTTCCTGCTCTTCTAAATTAGTATTCAAATTTCTAAACAAATGAATCTGTTTCTGAAACTAAAGTAAAACTAAGGTAAAAATTATATAATGTAGAATTCGCAGGAATATTCTCAAGAAGTATTTCTTCTTACAGAAAGTATGGATTGGAATCCCGGAAGCAGTAGATAGTTAAGTAATCGGTTGGTTATGCTTGTGGAAGTAATCAGTAGTTTATATATCGTAACCAAGATCTATGTCGGCATAGTTCCATACAAATTTCGCACTATCTTCCATTTCCTACTCTTCGCCTAAGTTGTTTTGCTCCACTCATGCCATGAACTCAATTGTTTAGCATACAGTTAAATAAATGAAGGCTTAAAATAATGACGTGAGATGTCTTTGTTATACAAGGATATACCATAAGAACAGAGGTCAAATCCAATAAGAACTAATTATACTAGCTCTACTGATTATTTCAGCACTTCAGGCATTGTTATTGAAAGTAAAGTATTGAAGTACACCGAAGGAATCCCATACCACATTATAGATTGCGTATATTTCAGCTACCGAACGCTTTCATTTAAAAATTCACTTTTACGAAATCAATTTCATTTACTAATCTCCAAGAAATGTTTATTGGAGCTTTTTATATCATTTTTAAAAAGCTTAGTGTTAATCAATTAACTAAACTAATATTAATTATGAGTAAATTCACTTACGGTAGGAAGACATTGTTTAAAAATCATTAGCTCTTACCTGAAACAAAAAAATAAATATGCATATGAATAATAAAGTTAATGAAATCGATATTATTTATAATAATTAATGATAATAATGATTATAATAAGAATTTATCTTTGTTCCTTTAAGCATATGAGACTAGAACAGATACTTTTCTCTCCATTCTTTTGAATTTTTATTTCTTTTAATTACATCCAGTGTTTTGATTTATCATATACCGAATATACGAGGGTACTTTAATTTAAGTCTTAAGTTCAAATACAAATTAAGTATAAAGTTAAAAAAATACATAAAATATTGAAGTTATCAAAACACTTTGGTATGCGTCTTCACAGAATCACCAAATTAGATTATTTCAGTATGTCGTTTGTCAAAAAATGGTCCCATCAGTCCCATGGGTCTATCAATCAACCTATCAATCTGTTAATGCTAAGGGATAAAAGAAAATTAGTTTCTTTTAAAATGTTTTGTTTCTTTTAGACAAACATTTTTTGTCTTTGAAATCGTCTTCTATCTTTAACGGTTCAAAAGTTGGATCATGGATCGTCGTCATGAAATGCTTGGGTGCAATTGGCTGATTTCGCTCATTCACAAACTTGATCTTACTTTTTATGCCTTGAGTATATCACCAAAAGTTAAACTCACGACCTCTTTTCGAGTTTTAGTTATCTTGTTCTTCTAGACGGACGGACATGAGGAAATT